>VRYO01000006.1:1155622-1191476 GCA_009812075.1 Sialia sialis | reverse complement strand
ACTGCATCCCATGGGGAGATGCTCCAGCCAGGGGGAAGAACCCAACATTTCTTAGCAAGATAAAAACAAAAGTTTTGAGACACTAAGGGAGCCCTTTCTCCACTGGACTCCAGAAAGAAACTGGATTTCTCCACATCACCACTAAATCTCCAGAGAAAAACTACACCCTTTCTACAGGAGCACTGCTCCAACTGAAGCACATCTGTCACTGCAGGAGGATGCAGCCACCATTGAATGGCACTGCTGCCAACACCCTGACTGACGGGGTGTCAGGTTGTACTCCGACTATGTCAGGGTTTGGGGTTTGTTCTTTGTAGTACTGTATTTCTATTTTCATTTCCCTAGTAAAAAACTGCTATTCCTAATTCCCGTATCTTTGCCTAAAAGCCCCTTAATTTCAAAATTATAATAATTTAAAGGGAGGGGGTTTACATTCTCCATTTCAAAATCAAGCTCCTGCCTTTCTTAGCAAACACCTGTCCTCCAAACTAAGACAGGCACATTCCACATTTACCATCCCAAAAGACTAAAACAATCAACAGAATTAATTGCTTAATTTTTTTTTTGCCTTAATCAAGTTCCAAACAAGCCACGTGCACCGATTTGGCTGGGAAGATGTAAAATATTCACATTATACATATTAATATTCTACATTATTCTTACAAGTGGGGCACAAAGGTTTGGAGCTGCTGCTCCATTTACAAAGTAAACAGGCCATGAGAAGGAAATACAGAGAATTTTCTCCCAGGAAAAGGGGATTTCTCTCCCTCCCTGCCAGGGAGGCTCTGGGGGTGCTTACCCAGGCCGGCGCCGCGGTGAGTGCTTGCTGTAAATGCGCTCCATGCTGCACTGCAGGTTCAGCAGGGCAGTGATGGCCTGTTTGAGACACTCCCTGTCCTCTTCATCCTCACTGCATTCCTGCAATTGCTGCCACAGAACAAACATTTGTTTTCTTTCAGATTGGGCTCATTTAAGAGGATTGAAAAACCTTCTCTTACGTGGTGTTTTCAGCAGCACTCGGTGAAATCGGTGATTTCACATCAGTGACTTTTTACAGAGCCCCACTCAAAAGCAGATGTGCATGGAACTAAAAATATTTGTCAGAAGTTCAGGAAAAATCAGTGGATATTCATCAAGTTTAGCAAGATCCCATTTTACCTTTTAATGCTAATTGTCAGGTAATATTTTGCCTGTTATCAACAACATCCTGTTTCAAACTGGTTTGATTCAAGAGTTTGAAAAAGCCAAGGAATTCAGTGCTAGTTTATGGAACTCTGTATCTTCCTTCCATGAGTCCATGCCAACAATCCAAATTTAAGACAGAAGGAGCAAGACTCTCTTTGCTTCTTATCATCCTGAATTCTGCCACCTTCAGCAAACTCAAGAAGAAACATCAATTTTGCACAGAGCAAGCAGAAAAGAAAGTCTGAAATTCCAGATTTGCTACTACAGGGAAATGTAAATACAATGAGAACAAATGTATTTTCTTTGTATGAAGACTAAATCCATCTCCACCACTAAGCAGAATCTTCCTGAATTAGGAAATTCCATAGATTTTCATATAATCTCCATCCACTCTGAGCAAAACCTGAAAGTCCCTCTTTTTGGTCAAAGTGCTACCTAAAAAAATGTTGAAAAAATAAAAAAGAGATTTTTCTTTCTAACCCTTTTCACATCCAAGATCATCTGAACTGGCAGGGGCTGGAATGAGACGGGTTTTAAGATCCCTTCCAACACAAACCAGACTGGGATTCTGTGAATTTCTGGAAGGAAAATTCAGGCTAATAAACTGATGGGCAAAATTGTGACAACTTGCCGTATAGTTTGGGATAATCTCTGTTTTACCTCCAGATTTGAAGAGAAATCTTCCTTACACTCATTGGCAGAATCCTTCTTTTCCTTTCCCCACTATGCTCCCTCAGCAAGGATCCCTCAGATTCTTCTCAAAGTAATTAAGAGAACAGGATTTGACCACACTGGTCCACTCCCATGTTGTTTAAAATTTTCATTTTCCATGCCCAAGCAACCTCCATGTTCAAGAAAGGAACAATTTTGTGACTCCAAATTTCTGGGAAGCTGAGGGACAGTACAGGGAAGGGAAAAATCAAGATGTCTACCTGTGGAAATTCTATTTTTCCTTGCTGCTAGAAATGCAAAGAACATGAAAATGCAGAATCCTAAAGTGAGGGGTAATTTCAGATGTTGCTGGATGAGAACACAGCAAGTCAGGGGCAGGAATCAGGAATCTTGTGCCTGTGAGAAGAAGAATTCCATGCAGGACCATGCTCAGGCAAAGAGGAGTCTCTGCTGCAGATCCTGAAAGTTTTTTCACCAAGGAGGAAAAGTTCTACAGCTTGAAAGGATTTTCAGGCTTTTCACACTTTAATTTTATTCATTTTAGTTTTGCTGTTTTGCAAAAAAAAGCAAATACTGAGGCCCCTGTTTCTGTAAATCACTATTTTATTCACCTCCCAATTCAGAAGAGGTTTTGGTAACTTTCTCAAATGTCTCAATCTGAGCTTCTCTCCCTACTAAAACTCTGAAAATATGAGTGTTTTGTTACTTTTTTGTTTTCATTTTGATCTTCAGCCATAATTCCTATAGGTAAATGCAATGCTAACAGAGAAGCAGCACCACCAGTTCTTAATATTATATATGAATATTGTTGAATAATTTTTTTTTTAATCTCCAAAACCACTCTTGTTTTCTAAAAATCCTTGCTGTAAATTTAGGATTGTTTCAAAGTATAACATAAAATTCAAATTTGAAACCTGTAACTAATGGGAACACAACAGAATACTCAGGATTGAATTTTTCTGCAGGGTGATATTTCAGATTTCTGTTCTGTGCTCACAAGGCTGTGAGACAGCCAAGTGTCAAATTCTACTCAGAAATCTCACACACTGTGGATAAAAGTCAAATTTAAATGTTTTCACTGCTGTATAATCCTTTAAAATAAATAAAAACATGACAAAATTATTAACAAGTGAATATTTACTGAATCACAGATATTTAGGTGTCTTGGAAGCTGTCCCTGCTCATGGCAGGGCTTGGAACCAGATGATCTTTAAGGTCCCTTCCAATCCAAACCATTCTGGATTTCTGCAAAATATTGGTAATCCATTCTTTGGAGATGGGTGAAAATAAATCACCCCTTGATTTTATTTATTTAAATCAGGATGTGCAAAAAATCACAGCAGACATAATGATAACAAGAGTGAAATTAAGTAGAATTAAAAAAAAAGAAAAAAGATTTTGTGCTAAATATCAATTACAGAGCTGATATTAAAACAACTCTTAAAAACAATTATATTAAATTATAAATTAATTCTTTTTTTCTCCTTTATACAAATAAAAGGAAATCTCTATCATTCACCTGTACAGCCTCAGATTTTAGTGAGAACCTCAAAGAGTAATTTCTGTTGCTATTTCCAAATGTCAGCTGTAGCCACAGGGTGTTTTACCCATTTAATTGAAGTTCATCCTTGTTGGTTAATAATTCATTTACCCTTAAAGCATGACAACCTTTCCCCACACAATGGGGCAAACAGAATCTTTTTTCCATTATCCTCAGCTAATTCCAGTTAGGACTCAGGACAAATGGTTGAATATTAAAAATGGATTATTCTGAAATAATAAACTGAGCTGCTGCTGGAGTGTGACCTGAGACTGAGAATTCTGACTGAATCCTCCTTAGCTTTTTCTGAATGGATAAAAAATTCAGAACTCATGAAAAGAAGAAATTAGATATGTGTATTAAATTTTTAACTCTATCAGAAGTCAAGTTCAATAAAGATTTGTTTAATAAAATGTAGTTCAAATGTTCATATGAAAGCAATAGATGCTTTTAAAGATTTTTTAATGTTTTTACTTTTCAGAAATGAAGTAACCAGTGTCAAATAATTTTAATTTTCAAAGGGAGTAAATAAAATGAAACCACGTATTTTTAAGCTCAGATTCTCCACATTAATGATTATTTTCAGTCAGAAATGAGAGTGTGGCTCCATTTACCTGCAGCAACTCAAAGTAGTGCAAGCAGTGATAGACTGGGATCAGCATGAGGCGAGGCAGGACATACTGGACAGCTTCCTTAAATCCTTCAGCTGTGGACTGGAAAGGAAAAAAACAGGATTATTTACACTGAAATACTCAGAATATTCACTGTATGGCAAATAATCCCAGAGAAATATGGAGGCCTCATGGGGTACTGAGTATCAGCTGCTCAGAAACTGAGAATCACAGGTTTATCACTTAAAAAATGAGAAATATTTTCCATTCCCAGTAGCTGACTAAGGCAGTAATTCAGGTTTGATTAATTACTCTCTCTGAATTATTCTGAATTAATCTCCTCCTCAAGATGAGGAGAGATTTTTTCCAAGCAGTGGTGAAATTCCTGCCATCTTCTGAGGAGAAACTGAATTACCTCAGGGTCAAAAATTCACTGACACCTGACTTGAATATCTGGAATAAATATCTGGAATTAAATATCAATTTAATCTAGAATAAAAGAACTGAATTCTGACCCACCACCTGCTCAGCAGCTTCTCTGAGGGCATCTCTGAACAGCAGCTCAGCCTGAGCAGCATCTTTAATTAATAAATCTGCTCCACAGGCAGAAGGAAATAATAAAACCATAAAGAATCCCAGATTATCCTGCTGGGCACAAATGAAAAATTATTCCAGAAAAAGCACCAGTCACTGCTGAAGGAGGCTTGGATATGCATGGGAAAAAAATGAAAATCTGGTGTTTGTGTGCCTGTGGTTAGCTTTAAAAGGCAAAATAAAAGTGGCAGTGTGAGAATTCACCCTTGGCTCTCATCTAAGAAGAAAAAAAAACTGCAAAATACTCAGGGATGGGTCAGACTAAGAGGCAAACTCAAAAATATCTCACACTGAAGAAAGGGTTTCTTCCTTAGTTGGAAGCAAAGAATTCCTGAGAGAATTCAAAGTTTTGAATTATGAGAACTGAAGGCATTCAGCATTTCCCATCTGCACTCACCTGGAAGTGGAGAGCCACGGCAGGTTTGGCCATCAAGTTATTAAAATGCTCATGAAATTGTGGAGAGAGAATATCCTGGGACAAGGTTTCATATGGATCAAAGGCTTGCTCCTGAAGAAAAACACAGAATTTCACACAGAGCTGCAGGATCCCAGCTGGTACAATCATTTCTTTAATAAGCTGATGGGGCTTTTCAAGAAAATATTGATTTTGCAAAATAACCATTTAGTAAACCACAACCTTCTTTCACTTCCAGCTTTTAAATGCTCACAATTTGTTTGGCATTCCTCAACCTTCCAATCTTTATGCCAACACAAACTTTGCTGCACTGAAGCAGTGGCAACCAAGAGAAGTTTTTGTTTTTCACTCCATTTCACATGGAATGGCAATTTCACCTCCTCTCTCTCCAGAAAGAGGGACATGGTGGAAACTTGGGCAATTTTCCAGGGAAAACAAGCAATCTCAGGGGAAAGACTTCAACAAGGGTTTAGATGCAAAAATTTTGGTTCTGTTTGGAGAATCCAGCTGTGATTCCACAGGATCAGGTGCAGCAGGATGGGATGGGAACCTGGCTGGGCAGGAATCCCACAGGGATCCTGGAATCCCTGCAGGAATCATTTCTGGTTGTACAGGGATCCCTGCAGAAATAACTTCTGGCTGCAGGAATCCTGGAATCTCACAGGAATAACTTCTGGCTGTACAGGAATCATTTCTGGCTGAAGGAATTCTGGAATCTCACAGGAATAATTTCTGGCTGCAGGAATACTACAGGAATCATTTCTGGCTGCACAGGGATCCTTGCAGGATTCATTTCTGGCTGCAGGAATCCTGGAATCTCACAGGAATAATTCTTGGCTGCACAGGGATCGCTGCAGGAACCATTTCTGGCTGCAGGAATCCCTGCAGGAATAACTTCTGACTGCACAGTAATCCCTGCAGGGATCATTTCTGACTGCACAGGAATCCTCCAATCCCACAGGAATAATTCCTGGCTGCACAGGGATCCCTGCAGGAACCATTTCTGGCTGCAGGAATCCTGCAATCCCTGCAGAGATCATTCCTGACTGCCCAGGGATCCCTGCAGGAACCATTTTTTGACTGCACAGGAATCCTGCAATCCCACAAGAATAATTTATGACTGCCCAGGGATCCCTGCAGGAACTATTTCTGGCTGCAGGAATCCTGCAGGAATCATTTCTGGCTGCACAGGGATCCCTGCAGGAACCATTTCTAGCTGCAGGAATCCTACAGGAATAATTTCTGGCTGCAGGAATCCTGCAATCCCTGCAGGAACCACTCCTGGCTGCAGGAATCCTGCAATCCCTGCTGGGCTGTGCCAGGCTGATCCCAGTCCCTGCAGATTCCTGGGGCTGATTCACTCCTGAGTCACTGCTGGGATCAGCACATCCCTCTTGTCACCCCAGTGCTTGCCAGGCTGCTGGAGCTGGGAATACCAACCCCACAAAATGCTTGTCTGAGCATTGGTGAAATCTCCAGTCACCCTGGAATTCACAGCACAAATCCACTGCAGCAGCCAGGCCAGTATTTCCTGGCTCTGTGCTGTCATCTAGAATTATTTTTACATTTATAAGTGGTTTTAGTTTCTTCCACTTAGACTTCAATCAATATTTGTATGTTCTGGGCTCGTTCTATGAACATGAGATTAAAATGAACTGCATGAGGGATCTTCCCTGAGAGATTAATTATTTAAAAAGGGTTTTTATGCTTGCAGTGCTGCAAAAGTGAGTGAAATATGGCATTCTGGAATGTTAAATTGATGGCTTTGGGATAGATGGATATAGGGAATTCCTGACTGGGAGGGTGGGGAGGTCCTGGAACAGAATTCCCAGAGCAGCTGTGCTTGTCCCTGGATTCCTGGATTCCAAGGCCAGGCTGGACAGGTTTGGAGCAGCCTGGGACAGTGAAAGTGTCCCTGCCATGGCAGGGGTGGCACTGGCTGGGATTTAAGGTCCCTCCCAACCCAGTTCCATGCTGGGATTTTATGGAATTCTCACCCTGATGATCACAGATTATCCCCAGAAATTATCTCAGAGAAAAGATCTCAGAGAAATGGCCCTGGGTTGGTGTTTGCCCATTTCACCCCATCCTCACCTTTATTCCTTTGTGGAAATTCGTCTTATGGAAGCACAAACACCACAAAACAAATTTAAATTCCACTGATGGCCTTGCTTTCTCAGCTGCCTTGTGAAGATCCCTTCAGAGCAGGCACAAACCCTCTGCTCTCAGAACCATCTCCCACTTCTGAGTGGCAGTTTCCAAATTTCCTCCACACCAGCAAAAAAATATTTTATTTCCCCCATCCAGAAAATGAATGTTTTATTTTCCCCACACTTCCTTATCTCAAAACGACAATATTTATGTTTTTAAACCTTCCAGTTTTTCTGATGCAGAAAAAAACACACAAAGCAGGAAGATTCCAGCCTGCAAGAGTTGTTTGGTTTTTATTATCCTTCCTAAGAAGCTGAAGGATAATTTTTCACTAAATGAGAAGCCTTTAAGTGAGATAAGCAGAGCAAACAAACACTTCACTCTCCTATCTCTCTTTAATGATTCCTTTTGCAAACACTGACACAAAGATGATCTCACCCTGTGACATGAGCAAATCATTATTAAAGCAGGTCTTGCCCCATGTTAAGTGAATTAATAAATTCAAGTATATTACCATCATAAAAAGCTTGGCAAAATAATCTCTGGACTTCATTTCCTCTTCTGGTTTTTCAGTGAATGAAAAATCAGATGAGATTTTCACTCATTGAAAAGGATTTGTTTCCATTAAAGCACAGGATGACTCAGAGCAGCTTTTGCAATAAAATCAGAATTTTTTCCCCCCAGGATAATGCTGCAGTATTTCAAATTTAAGTTGTTTTTGGGTTTTTTTAACAGTTTCAATATTATAACCACTTCAATCCACTGATCAAACACTTCTTCTTATCATTATAAAGCAATTATGCTTCAATAACTGCTAAGACTTGGTCAACTGGATTTTCCTACAGGAGTGGTTTTTTGAAGCAATGCCAAGAAAACTTTATTTAGGTCTATTCCTGAAGGAGTGGCACCTGTGCCCAAAAATCACATTTTTTACAGCCACAAAAATGCAGTAACTCTCCAAGTGGTGCTGGGATGTTCATGCAATCCTCAGATCTTAAAAATGGAAGATATATAAAAATGAAATGCAAGTTTTATTTTTTTAATGAACATAATTTTGAGATAAAACCAAAAATTTGCCATTCACCTGATATATTCTCTGTCAGCTCAGAACTTCCTCTCTGTAGTGATTTATGTGATTGCTGTCATGTTTTAGGGCCAGATCCTGGGATTAACACACATCCCAAGGAAAAGCAGATTTCATTTAAACCATGTCCAACAATTTCAAAACTTCCATCCCCACTTTGGGAACCACTCCAAGAGGTTCCTCCCCAGATAATTTAAATTGTGTGGTTCATTCTCAGCTGAATTGTCCTCTCACCTCCCAGATGCTGCTTTTTCCTGGTGAATTCCAGAGTCATTCTGCACCTATTTTCAGGAATTCTGACTAAACTGAGCTCTAGCCCACTTCAGTTTTGTGACTCCTGTATTTCAGAACAGTTTTACTATGGAGCATTTCAGAATTAAAAAAAAAAATAATTCCTTCCAATATTTCAGTGCCTACTCAAAACAAACTGAGAAAATAATTAATTAAGATAATTAACCTTGAGCATGAGCTACACCCAATCCCAGAGCAGTGTTTTTCCTTATTTCTACTCTTTAATATCTATTTTTGAACTCAGTGGGTATCAATAACACTTCTGCTACAATCCTGAATGCTGCTTTGACACTTCATTCATTCCTGGAGTCCCTGCTGCATGAAGGTGGATGTCAAACAATTCGAATTAAAATTCTCTTTTGAGTCATTTAATAAAAATAAACATTAAAAAAAAAAAAAAGCCCCAAAGCACCCCAATTAAACAGCAAACCTCTGCCAGGTCCTCAAAGCAGCTGCCAGCCAGAGGGTGAGGGCTGCTCTCATCTGTCATTTCCACCGTGTCCTCAATCAGCCCCAAAAGCTTCACTGTCAGCTCATGGATGTCTGAAATGTTGCTGAATATCACATCAATGTCCTGCAAACACAAAACAGGGCTGAGTCCTGCCTGGGGTCATTTATTTGGAGCATGGAAATACTGGAGTTTTGTTTGAAGCAGAAGGAAAATGGAGAGGAGCCAATAAAAAACCCAAGAAGTTAAAACTCCATGGTTGCTTCCCTGAGCACATCCAGCCTTGCCCAATTTCCAGGAATCCTCCCAGGAGCTGCTGTGCTCCCAGGACAGGCACTGCTCCCTCAGAACACAGCAGGAAGGAGGTGATTTGCAGCTCAGATCCTCTGAAGCATAGAGGGCTGCTTCAGCACAGCTGGGAACGGAATGAGAAATACAATTTCCTTCCCAAATTCTATTTGTAGAGTTTCAAGTCCCCACACTCAATGAGGGAATCCCCTCTGAATTCCCTGCTCAGAAGTTTCTCTACATCCTGCCAGTGCCCAGACCATGGCAACCCTCTTGTGGGAACATGAAATCCTGAAATTTCCCATTCCCAAAATTCCCTCAGCTCCCAAACATGGCTGCCTTCTCCTCCCATCATCTTCCCTGGAATTCTACCCCCACATCTGCACAATTCCATCAGCTCCTGAGGAATCTCCACACTCAGCTGGAATGGGAATGGCTCCTGCTGCCTCTTTTCAACCTAAAAATCCCAGCTCAGATTCTGCTGGCCTGTCACAGGAAGGATCCACCAATCCCTCCTGAGAACAGAATTTACCACAGAGATAATTTCAATCAAATATTTAAATGTTTATCAAAGGGTGATTCCATCCACAGTTAGTGAATCCACAGCCATGGGGTGTTTTAATTGGAATTTCTACAGGTAAGAGGATGCTGGAAATGTCACTTCAAGCACTCACTGCACATGAAGGTAGATGATTTAATTTTTGTGTTAAGCAAAAGTGAAACTATTAGCTAAATGATCAAAACAATGCAGCTACTGCTGGCATCTAACAGGGAATTGTGTCCATTAAGCTCCACTGTCACATTTTTAATGGCAATTCCCCCACTGGATTTCACAGCCAGACAACGCTCATTATTCACTGACAGCCCATAAATCAAATGTGATTTCACCCCCAACACACTTCACGCAAAATGGGTGAGCTCTGGCTGCTAATGGGGCAATTAGCACTGCTCATCAAGGAGGGACTCACGTGAGGTGTGAAGAGTCTCCTGTTGGACAGAAAAGCTTCCCGAAAGACTTTGATGATCAGGTTCAGCTCCCTCAGGTATTGCCTTTCTTCTGCAATCTCATTTCTCACCAGGTCGTAGTAGTTGAGCTCCCCAGAAGAGGAGGGCTCGTCCTCACACAGAGAAACCAAGCCAATCTCATCCTGATCAAACATATCCATCAAAACCTGCCAAAGAAACCCAGAGAATTACACCCAGACAGATTTTCACACTTGGCTCCAGCTCATCCATTTCAATGTGTTCAGAGAAACCCTTGGAGTTTTTAATACAATCCTTGCTGTGTTCACTTTCACAAGGGAGTAATATTTCAATTTTGGCAGCAGGAGGCTGCAGCAGTTGCCAAAGCCATTTTCCCCCTTGGAAGTGAGCACGACCTAGAAAACAAGTTACAATTCATGCAGAATCAACTTGGAAAACAAGGCATCTTGCATAAGCCTTGGACAAAACCTCCTGCTGAAGATAAAACCGAACAAAAATGTTTCTCATTTTAATGGGCATGAAAAACTAAAGGTCTTTTCTGGGTTATGAAGGAGAGCTGCCACAACAAAGTGACATCAGGAGGGTGTGACAGCAGAGAAATAAAGGACAACATCATTTTCTGTCCTTATACTGCTTGTGAAGGCTGCTGTTCCCAAATTTAAATTAAATTTCAGGTCTGGCATGAACAAGGAGAGTAAAAGCAGGCTCTGCCTCTGATCCTCCTTTGGACACACCTTCCAGATTATATTAAATTTAACACATCACCTCTAAACACTGCTTTAATCCCAAGCCCTTACCTTATCAGCACACATTGATACTTTAATGTCCTGCTGGGAGATCTCAAAGTGTCGGATGTTGAAAACGTAATTTCCAGCCAGCTTTAAAATGTCAGCTGAGATGTATTCCAAGACAGCCACGATATAGAGAGACACATGGTAATCCACCTTGTAGCCCAGGACCTCCTGCAAAGTGAAAACACGAGAAAACAAATGGTATTTATTCCAGAAATTCATCTACAATGACAATAAACACACTGAATTTTTGACTGAAATTGATTTTCTGTGGTGATAATTTACAGTAACGGAACAGCCAGGGCTGAGGACCTCAAATGGAAATTGTAACATCTGCCTGGAAGGAGATGCTTGTAAATACTTGTGGTATTTTGCAGTGTTTTGCAGAGGAAAGGCTACAGAGCTTGAAAATATCCCTCCTCTAAAAAAGACAGTCCTAAAAATAGAATTCATTTAAGGAAGGGACTTCAGTGGAACTACTCCTGTACTTAAACTTGCATTTCTGTCTGTGCCTACTGCAGGACTCTGGGGGGGAAAGGACTTGAAATATCATCTTTTCCCCCCCTGCCAGGCCAACTGAGCACTCTGCACTCCATATAACAATGGAGCTTTAATAATGGAAGTCTGAGCAGACAAAAACCAGGATGGATGAAGCACATTATCCTTGGGGACATGCTCCACACACTTTTAGCTGCCAATAAATGCAGGTGAGTTTGGTATTTGAATAAGGCAGACTTGTTCTCATTATGTGTTGGTGCATCCTCTAAAAATCAGATTCTGGGCTTGTTCTAACATTTCTAAACCAGATTTTACCAAAGAACACCAGTGGTGTTTAGGGAGATCTTATTTAATGCTCTTTTCTCTCTTGATACCCCTTCCCCTCTCAGGAATTGAGATGTTGTAAACACAGCAAGGAGACCTGAAAAAGTGCTTTAATTTCTCCAATAAAGTTTCCTCAGCTGCTGGAAACACCTTGCAGATCTCTTGATTTTTAAACCTGACACTCAGCAGTGACTGAAAGGACATGGACACATCTTCAGAGTACACAAGGAACAGGATCTACTTGTTCCTTCTTCTATTTTGGCTTCTGCAGCATTTTGAAACAAGGAAAGGCATCAAAGCAGTGCTGCTGAAGTAGGGAAGGTATTTGAGTTTTGTTTATGCTAAAAACTAATTAATTCTATTTCAAAGTGGATGTCTTTGGTTAAAGTACAGGATGTGATCAAAGGTGTCTGCTCTGTCACCATCTGTTGAGGGTGGGGCAGTGATCCTGATCTCCGCAGGACATCCTCTGCTAATGGGCCATCCATTGAAACCAGGTGGGGCAGTGTTCTTTATTTCCAAAGGGGACATCTCCTGTTAATGGCCATATTTTATAAACCAGCTGGGGCAGTGTTCTTTATCTTTTCACAACCCATCCTTCCTTCAAGGAAGTATCTTCTGCTAATGGCAAATGAGTCCCACTGTAAAACTAATAAAATTACTTCATCCCATTAAAAGTTACTCCAGACAAAGAGAAAAGCCCAACAATTCTTATCAAGATAAATCAGAAGTTTTGAGACACTTAAGGGAGCCCTTTCTCCTGGACTCCAGAGGAAAACTGGACTTTTCCACATCATCACTGGATCTTTGGAGGGAAACTGCACCTTGTCCAGGAGCACTGCTCCAACTGAAGCACATCTGTCACTGCAGGAGGATGCAGCCACCATTGAATGGCACTGCTGCCAACACCCTGACTGACTGACGGCTGTCAGCTTGGATTCTGACTCTGCCAGGGTTTGGGCTTTGTTCTTTGTAGTTCTGGATTTCTATTTTAATTTCCCTAGTAAAGAACTGTTATTCCTATTCCCATATCTTTGCCTGAGAGCCCCTTGATTTCAAAACTATAATAATTTGGAGGGAGGGGGTTTCCATTCTCCTGCCTTTCTTAGCAGACACCTGTCCTCCAAACTAAGACAGTGGAGTAAGAGATCAACACACTGATGTCTGGAACGTGATGAATTTAAGGATTTACTTTTATTACAAACTGCAATAAATTCAGCTTTACGGCGATTCTTTACAAGAAGAGAAACTTTCATTTCACACAAATTAAAGAAATACATGAATGGTGACGCTGAAGGGCAGTAAAGGTGAGAGGTACCTTCAGTAAAGGATGGATTTTGTCCACAGGGAGCAGGAGGGGGTTCCTCCTCTTGCGTTTCTCGATGGCCGACTGAGCGTCAGCGATGGCCCACTTGTCGATGGGGTGAGGAAACGTCTTCTGAACCCGCTCCTGCCCAACAGAGACAGCACTGACACCAAGCACAGCCACCCCAGGTGCACATCAACCAGCACAGAAATCACCTCCCCTCCAGACAGACAATTATCCTCAGTGTTTGTAATGTTTTCCTAATTGTTCTCTCCTCACCCAACTGAACTTCTCTCTTTACAGCAATCCCGAATCTCCCTTCCCTGAGCATTAATTCCTTCAAATCTCCTCAAGCCAAACATCTTTTCAAGAGCTGCAAGAAGGTTTCAGTCTCCACTTCCAGTGGAAGGTGTTCCTGCCACGGCAGGGAACTGGATATGGATGCTCTTTAATTCCCTTCCAACCCAGACTGTTCTGGGGTTCTGTGACACCAGGAGCCCAAAATACGAACAACCATCAGCAAGTACCAAACACCAGACAGCCCACAAAAAGTCTCAAGCTGATATTGTTCCTATCTGAGAAAACAGTGTAACTTGTCCTATATGGCAGGAATGAAAAGGTGAAGGATGAGCTGGAAAAAAATGGTGAAGTATTTGTGTGCCTTTGATTAAAAGTTTTTTGCAGATATTTCAAGACCTAGCAGGAGGCCCAAGGTCCACCATCCCAGGTTGCTCCAACCCCACCAACCTGGCCTTGGGTACTTCCAGAGATCCAGAAAATCCTGCCAGGAAGCTCTGAGCTTCCAAGCTGCACTGTCCAAAATATCCCAGTGAATTCCAGCCATTCCCAGGCTGCAGCCCTACCTCCACATCCTGCACAGAGCGTGGCTGGGCGATGCACAGCTTGTTCAGCAGCTGCAGGATCAGCTCCTCAATGTAGTACAGGGAATCTTCCTTTGCTGAGAGGTTGGGGTGAACCTGCTGCTGGACCTGCCCAAAGGAATTAAAACAATTAGGATTTTCATTTTTTATTTTTTTTCATGGAAAGCTGTGCCTAAAAATGAATCCCAGCAAAAGCACGGTAGCTCTGGAAAGCAGTGCTGCAAATTCACACATTTTTAATATTTCTCACAAGTCTTCCTCTGCAGTTAAGATGGTAATTCCTATTCCTGCCAAGTTGGCAGCTCTGTGGAATTCCAAACTCTGTGTTTGCCCATTATGATGGCAAGGAGTGTCAAGCCAAGGCAGATTTCTGGCAGCACTGGAGTGAAACCATCCCTGTGGGTAACTCTGAGTTACTCATGGCCTGAATGAGTAACTGCAGTGACCTTACCAGCCCTAATGAGTGACTGCTGCAGTCACTGCCTGGCTGACTGAACAGAGCAGCAGGGACAGCACAGACCCACCAGGGAAGAGCAAGGAAAAGTTGAGTCCCGCCTCTCTGCAAGGCAAGGCAGGGTAATTCCTTTTATCTCACTTCATGGAGATTAATCCCAGCTTTGGTTTCACAGGCTGAACTAGACCAGACAACCCAGAACAGGCAACCTCAGCTAGTGCCCATACAGAAAGGGCTACAATTAACTCATCCTGGATCAGCAGGGCTCTTGTCCTACTAAAAATCCTCCCAGTCAAACCACCCCAGCTTAAAAAGAAAAAAAAAAAGCATTCAGGGCTTGGTCTCCACACTCAGTTTTCCCTGGCAGCCTCTCAGTCAGGAAAGCACTCACCAGATCTCTAACTTTAGCCTGAAGATTGGCAAGGAATACAATCCAGGGAAATTCCCTCCTCTCCCCATACAAATTCCATGTAAATCACCTCAAAAAAGCCATGTGACATACTCACAGGACAAACGGGGTGGCAGTTTCTTGGGACAAGACAGAAACATCTGTGGGTTGAATTCTGATGCTCTGAAACACAGGTATAGCCCCTTGGTGCAGTTCCTAAAAACTGGGAGGTTCTGAGGGCTTCTTCCAAATTAAAGAGAATCCCAGAATGGTCTGGGTTTGAAAGGACCTTAAAGATCAACTTGTTCCCCTCCTGCCATGGCAGGGACATCTTCCACTGTCCCAGGTTGCTCCAAGCTCTGTCCAACTTCCAGGGATCCAGGGGCAGCCACAGCTTCTCTGGGAAACCTCTCCATCCTCAGAGCCAGGAATTCCCAATTTCCAGTATCCCATCTAACCCTGCCCCCTGTGAGTTTCTTGTTATAAAGTTGTTTTATAGCCCTGTAAATATAATTTTGCCTTCTGTGCTTCAAACGTGAATCTCTGCTTTTCACAACTGGTTCCCAGCCAAGGATACAAGATCCTGACAGAAAGAAAGAATCCTCAAGAAAACCAAACCCACTCCTTGAAAACTCCCACTTCAGAGAGCAGGTTTTCAGCAATAGCCAGGGCATTTTGTGTTCTTCCTGAACAAGAGAGTTTAATTCACAGAACAATGGCAAACCAGGAAGTGCTGGGTTTTAAGGTCCTGCCACGTGGCCCTCAGAGAGCCCCACGACATCAAGTGAAATTCTGTGTCCCTGCAATGAACCCTTAATGATGCTCCAGAGAACTGCCAAGAACGGGAACAGTGAGAGGAGGAGGAAGATCAGCAGAGGATGGCAACTCCCATTCCCTTCTCCTCCCTCCTGTCACTTGTTTCACACTTCACTGCACCAAAAAAATGATTTTATTTGTACCTGACTTCAGTCCCCAGCTCGTGCCACCCTCTCCTGAACTTCCCTGGGAGCACATGGTTGTGCAGTGTCCGAGGAGCACAGAGCCCTCCTCAAACAGTGACAGGGAATCTCAGCTTCATTTTAGGAACACAGATCACACAATCCTGCAACAGCCTGGCTTGGAAGGGACTTTTAACACCATCTTATTTCATCTTCTGGGACATCTTCCACTGCTCCAGGCTGCTCCAGCCTGGCCTTGGACATTTTCAGGGATCCAGGGGCAGCCACAGCTGCTCTGGGAATTCTATTCCAGGGCTTCCCCCACCCTCCCAGCCAGAAATTCCCCATATCCCACCTACATCTACCTTTTCCCAGTTAAAAGCCATTCCCTGTGTTCTGCCCCTCCATCCTTGTCCCCAGTCCCTCTCCAGCTCTCCTGGAGCCCTCTCTCTGGATCCTTCTCTCCCAACACTCCCAGCCTTCCCTCACGGCTGTTCCATCCCCAAATCACCTCCATGCATCTCTCTAAATCCTGGAGTCAATTTTCCTTCAAAAGGAGCAAAACCAACAACAAAACCCAGCATGTCTTGGTTGAGACAACTCTCCCCATGGGATTCAGGATTTCAGCTGCCACTTGATGCCTGCAGCATCCTGTAACATCCCAGAGGTGCTTCTGCACTCCCCACCTTTCAGAGAAGTTGTTTTGACACAAATGCTGAGAAGAAAAAAAAATTTGTATCCTGACAGTGTTTTTCAGAGCAGAACAAAAATCCTGTCATAAAAGCTGTGCACCAGCTGAAATCAGAATCCACTGGATCAAGGAGACAACATTTCTTCTTTACAGCCCCTCCTAAATCCTGACTGAGAGGACTGGAAAAGCAAGGAGAGACTGATAAAGCACTCCAAGAGTGGCAAAAAGCAGGAGGAATTACTGGGGGTGCCACTTCCAGCAGGGACATTCACTGATCTCTGCTTCAGCCTGAAATATCTGAGCACAGTTACACAAACTGGCATGGAATAAACACACCAGAGCTACACAGGCTGAATTCTGGTTGGTAATTGTTGGTAAAATACCCTTTTAAAAGCCACTGAGCAGTCAGAGCTCTGCTGCAAGAAGCTGAGCAGAAAACACAGGAAACAGATTTTTTTTTTTACTGTTTTATCTCTGAAACAGCAGAATGTCTGAAGTCATTAAAGAGAGATTAGGATTAGCAGAACTAACTAATTCAGTGTCATTTACACAGGTTCAGTCCAAGGAACAGAAATTAAATACAGGTGCAAGAGTGGCATTTAAACTTGGCCTTAAGGCATTTCTGGCAGATGTAATTTTATTTTATGTTCAAATTCCTAAACTGCTCCTTCTCTCGCTTCTCAGCTTTTCCCTATTCTTCCACCCTCCCAATGTGCATTTGATGAAAATCCTCAAAATTCCTTCTCAGTGAGACATTCTTAATCCTCAGAGCAAGGAGTCTGTTCAGAGAAGACAAGGATGAAAACTTTTCATGGAGATAAATGGTATTAAAATGAAAAAAAAAGAACCAAACCCTGTTCTTATTTCTATTTTTTTTAAGTGGCTGGGTTAATCTTGAAGCACAGGAATTCTGGATCTCAGACTTGGGGAAATCCAGAAGCCCAGAGAATAAAAGAAATTATCAAAGGGCTCCATTTGAAATGACAAAAAGCTGAGGGGAAAAAAATAGAGTCAAAACTGCAAGGAACTTCTTTTTAACCTTTTCTGAGATAAACCACCTAAATATATTTTCACTTAAAAGATTATTTTGATAGTAAAAACACATCCAGAAAGCTCCAGTTGTTCCACAGTGAGCAAATGAGCAAAACAAGAGATTTCTCATTTTAAAAAACCCCCAAGAACAGAAAATTCCCAAATCCATGATGTGCACATTGAGTCTGTAAGGCAGCACGCTACACCATAAAAAATGGATTCATATTCCTGAAATATGTGGTAAAAATATTCCAGTTTTCTACTCATATTCAAAACTACATTTTCAGAAAATGGGATTTCATTACTACCTGAGATTTCAGAACAAGAAGTTTTTCATTTACAAGTCTGTGTTTTAATTTCTTATTTTTTCTCTCCTAAAGATAACATCCAAGGGCATTTTTAATTCCTCATCTGGATGATGATCCAGAGGAAGAAGGGAACCAAATGGAGCAATTTAAAGGCTTCTGTTGCTCTTATTCAATGTAATATTCCCAATTTCAAGCATTATTCTTTAGAAAGAGCCACCAAGATTTAAATACTTGAAGAGAAATCCCCAATTGTCAACTTTTTAGAAATAACCACACTGATTTCTTATTTTATTTCCAGTACAGCAATTTCTGGCTGGCTCTTCCTTAAATCAGATTAAAACATGCTGAGAGAGAACAGCATGAAGCAGTCTTTTACTTAAAAGGGAATTTTTATCTACATGCAGCATTTGACTTTTTTTTTTACTGCAAAAAACTCCAAGCATGGTTAGCAAAATAAGATTATCCCTCAACTGACTGTACAGGGGTATTAAAAAATCATATTGCTCCACCACTTGGGTGTAAATGTAATTTTTTTCCTCCATCTTCAGCTATTTAAATAATCTCCTACAGTATATTCTAGGTGAGGGGAGGGGGAATTAATGATGGAATGATGGATGGTACTGTGAAATAGCAGCAAAGATGTCCTAAAATCTCCTGGCAAGGCGGCTTGGTGCCCACAGAAAAACACAAACACAAATTCTTCTTTCTCCAGTTAATTGTTGTTTGCTTTTATACAGAGTCAAGAAGTTAAAATGTGAGTTTGTTTGCATGTACATAAAGTGAATATACATTTTTAATCTTCAAACCTGATGGAAAAGAAAGTGTTTGGGTTTTATCCAGCCACATAAAATGCTTTGTTTCAACTGAGAGCAAGCCTGAGGGAGCCCAGCAGGGAAGGAAACACCATGGCTGGTGTGGAGGTGGCTGTGTCGTCTCCTGAATTCCCACTGACAGCTCCCAATTGTCCCAAAACTCTTGCACAGGGAGCTGAGAGCTGCTCTGGGCTCTGAATTCAGCACTCATGGAGTGAATCCCTACATTGGGTACATCCCACCCTTCCCAAGGAGAACAGCTCAGTGAGGCAGTGAATTATTCAGATTTGAATCATGTGGAATTTGGGATTTTGGGAATGGAATTTGAATCCCAGCATGGTCTGGGTTGGAAAGGAGCTTAAATCTCATTTTATCCAAACAGCAGGGACACTTTCCACGTCCCAGGAGGCTCCAAGCCCCAAAGTCCAACCTGGCTTTGGACATTCATGGATCCAGGGGCAGCCACAGCTTCTCAGTGAGCACCTCCCCATCCTCACAGGGGAGAATTCCTAAAATCTCAGAGCAATTCCTGCATGACATGAAAAGCTGAGGGAGAGCAGAGGCCAGGGATGCAGGAAAAGGCACGTTTTCCACATGAGTAACCCTCAGGAAGCTCTCCTGTGAAAGGCTGGCACACGGGCAATCAGTGAGCTAATTAGAAAAGCAAATAACAGAGCGCACAGCTCCTGTGCAAGAGATGAGATCAGGCCTGCACTGTGCGCTGTTATGGATTCCTGTGTCAGGAACTTTGTAAAAACAACAAAAAAAGCATGGAAAGAATAAGATTTAAATCTCCTTTGGTTCCAGGCTGATGCATCCATAGAATCCCACACTGGTTTGGGTTGGAAGGGATCTTAAAGCCCAAATTCCAAATCTTTGCCATGGGCATGGACACCTCCCACTAACCCAGGTCACCCAAATTCATGTTTGCAAGGCTGCAAAGGTCCAGGCTTCTGAGCTCAAATAAATATATTTATGAGAAGTTAAATGACCTAAGAGATTTCAAACTGTTATTTTAAAACTTCTTAACAAGCAGCTTTGCTGTTGGAATTATAATGCATTAAATAGTAATGGATGCTAATGAAATGAGAATGCTTTAAATAAGAATCCAGTATAATGAGGCTAAAATACATGAAATAATTCTAACCCATGGCTCATCCTGCCATGGAAAACACGCATGGAATAAAGCTGGACACCCCTGCACCTCCTGACCTCAAAGCCAACCCTGCACCCTCACACATCCCAACAGAGCAACTCCCACGTGTTTTAAAATACAGAAGCACTGAACTAATGTCAACTTCACCAAAAGTCCTCCAAATGGGCTTTTATATCTGCCTGTGCAACATTTGCTAAGAATAAACCCTTTAGTCATGCCCCAGAAATGTGATGAGTGGTCCAGAGCAATGGTGGAATTGTTGTAGAAAATGCAAATAGTGCCCAGTGCCAGGATTATCCTGACATGTGGTGCCTGCAGAGCCCTGGCTTTAACTGTTTGACTCTGTGGGAGGATCATGGAGAAAACCCAAACCAGGAATCCCTGCGAGATGCTCCTGAACTCAGTTTGGAAAAAAATCAAAGAGCAAAGCAACTGAACACCCAGCTCTTGTTCACAGAAATACACTGTGAACCTGCCAGCAGATTCGCAAGAACACATACAAATCCCAATTATGGAATTCTGGAATGGTTTGGGTCGGAAGGGATTTAAATTCATCCAGTCCCACGGCAGGGACACCTCCCACTGTCCCCAATGTCCAACCTGGTCTTGGACATTCCAGGGATCCAGGGGCAGCCACAGCAAATGTGGCAATTCCAGCCCAGCCAGAATTCCCAATTCCCAATATCCATCCCTGCCATTCCCTGTGTCCTGTCACTCCAGGCCCCTGTAAAATGTAAGCTCAGGACACACAAAAATATTTCAATGTGAAAATAATTCATATAGGAGTGGAATCCCAGTCTCAACCTATAAAATAATTCACACAGGATTGGAATCCCATTTAATAATTTACACAGGACTGAAATCCCAGTCTCAGCCTGCAAAATAATTCATATAGGACTGAAAGCCCAATATCAGCCTGCAGAATAATTCCCACAGGACTGGAATCCCAGTCTCAACCTGCAGAACAATTCACCTCTGGGAAGCTGCAGCTGGAATTCAGCAAGGACAAGCTCTGGCTCTGAATCTGTGCTGGGAAAAGTGGTCCCAAAACCAAAATGCAGCTTTGGGAAAGGATTTCACCATTTTACATCCCAGAATTATTCCATGAGAAAACTGGGATTCCTGAAGAAGAAGAATTCAGCTCCCAGCTTCAAAGCCTTTATCAGGATCTGTCTGAGGTGATTTACCTGCTCCAGTCACTAAACCTCAGTGATCACATCAAAATGTTTGTTTTCTTCAGATTCATTTGCTTTGAAAGGATTTTATATTGAATTATCCTCACTCCCTGCTTGGACTTCCAGCACAGCAGCAGAAGAAAATGAAATGTTTTAGAGCAAGGATGTGTCCATCTCCCAGCTGAACAGGTGTAAATTCATGAAACTGCTTTTCATTTTCCAGCTTACAAGATTGCCAGGTGCCACTGCTAAGGAATGTGGGCATATAAATACCCAAAATCTGGTTTTAAAGGTGTTTGAACATTTAGCTTTGGGTTTTTCTTAAAAAAGACTCCCACTCTAAGGTAAAATCTGTCACTCTTTAATAATTTTAAAGAGCATAAATCCATATAAAATATTGTTCAAAAGACAGATTCTCAATTTTTTCCCATGTATTAAAGTAAGAACTGATTTGTTTTACCATTTTTAAGTGCCCACTGCATAGAATTAAAGTAAAGCAAGAATTTAAAAGAGGTTTGATAAAAAGAAGTTACCTTAAGATTGCTGAGTGCATAATAAATAGAGTGCAGCTCTTCAAAGCTTGTTCTGGACTTAAAATCCAACCAATAAAACAATATTCTTTATTTTTACTGAACTGCATGAACTCCTCATCATTCTGCACTTTAGAATTAAATATTTTCCACACTTTGACATGCACAAAGAGAACCAAATCAATCTTCTGCTTCTGCTTCTACTTTCTGTTTCTCTCCTTCCAAAGCTGCTCATTTACAGGAAAAGCTTTAAGGAATGAGAAACAGTGAGCAGGATATTAAAAACACAGCTTAAGAGTTAAAAAAAACCCCTTCTATTGCAGGTGTTTAACTAAAAAATACTAAATTTTCTTTAAAGTTTTCATCCCAAAGCAACCTGCTTTGGAAAGATCACATCTCAGCTGGCCAACAAGTGGATTTTTAAAGCTCTTCAGGACAAAATTATCTGCAAACAGCAGTGGTGATATTTAATGAATTGGGAGATTAACAGAAAATGTGAGGTTTTCACACTCTGGATTCAGTGCCACACTCTTCAGCTCCTCTAGAAAGAATGGAATAGTTCTTTTGGATCTTTGTGAAGATCTCCGGAGCTTATTTTACAGAGTGTCTGAAATGTGTGAAAGCTTCCCCTGACTCACTGACACTGTGTGCTCATACAGAAAAGCACATTACAGCCCGATTGCTTCACGCTCCAGGGTGGGTCCTGCAGACAAGGAACTTTCCCAGGGAGGAAAAACCTGGCTACAAGCGAATACACATTTTCACAGGCAGTCACTGGCATCGCAACCCCATTTCCTCTGCTTTAGAAAGCTGAAATTCCTGCTGTTTTCACCAACACCAAATGCACAAACAGAACTGGTGAAGCAGCGTGGATCCACCAACTTGTGCAGTATTTTTATTTTATGAGGATGAAAACACCTCTAAATGTTCAGGGAATATTTTTGTAGCTGCAGCTCACGTTTGGGCAGATGCTGCTTGGTGTTAAGGGGCTGCTTGAGGTCAGATTCCAGAGAGATCAGGAAAAGAACAGCCTGGCATTCTCTAAGACACTGGAAAGCAGATACATGAGGAGAAGATTTGAGGGTAAAGAGCAGAAAATCCAGGATTCTCCAGACAGGCAATTAGTGGTTTCTATGCCAGCCACAAGACTACTTAGACAGGCACCCAAAACAAATGCAAGTCTTTTACTCTATTAAAAAAAAATAATAATAAAAAAAAGGAGAAGCATTATCCAACAGCATCACTACATCTGCTCTTGGGGAAAAGAGACAAACCACTCACCCTGCCTAAAGTATGGCAGTCAGAGATGCAGATAGTAGATAATTATGGTCAGAATTATGGAATAACGCTGAACGTTTGCAGGTGACACAGAGCAGGGCACTGCTCCCTTCGGTCCCAATTTAATCCAGTCCCGGCACTGCTGGGGGTGTGCTGGAGCTCCCCTGCTGTGCAAACACATCCCAAAAATCCGGATTCACCTCCTGTGTGGTTTCCCACAGGGTTTGCCTCACTTGTGCAGATGTCAGGGGTGGCTTTGCCCTGTACCACAGGTGGCTGCTCTCACAGGTGTCCCCTGAGGGTCAGAAACACCCTCGGTGCAGGAATCTGGCTCGGGAGAGAGCCTGGAAAAGCTGTCAGGAGAAATGGTGTGGGAGGGGATGAAGGGAGGAATCAAGGAAGAGATGAAGGAAGCAATGAAGGAAGGGATGAATGGAGCCATGAAGGAAGAGATGAAGGAAGCAATGAAGGGAGTAATAAAGGATGGGATGAATGAAGCAATGTAGGAAGGGATGAAGGGAGGAATAAAGGATGGGATGAAGGAAGGGATGTAGAGAGCAATGAAGGAAGGGATGAAGGATAGGATGAAGGGACGAATAAAGGATTGGGATGGAGGAAGGGATGAAGGGAGCAGTGAAGGAAGGGATGAAGGATGCCATTCCCCTGCACATCAGCAACGTTATCAGGGTGCCCAGAGAAGCTGTGGATCCCTGGAAGCGCCCGAGGCCAGGCTGGAGCAGCCTGGGACAGCGGAAGGTGTCCCTGCCCGCTGCAGGAGCGGCACTGGATGGGATTTAAGATCCCTTCCAAGCCAAAGCAGTCCGGGCTATCAGTCCCTGGAAGCGAGAGCCCCAGTTAAAGAGGAGAGCGAACTTGAGCGAGCGCAGGTGAGGGAGCCGCAGCATCCCCGGCTGTGCCTGAGGGGCTCGGGGCCCTGAGGGCAGGGCGGGGGCCGCGGCTCCACCTGCCCGCAGCGGGGCCGCCTCGGAGCAGGTGCCGCCGGGACTGACCTTGCGCAGGGCGGGCACGAAGAGGCCGCGCCATTTCGGGCCGTTCTCCTCGCCCAGGAACTCGTACGGCTGCGGCGGCGGCTGCATGGCGGCCGCTCCGCATCGGGGCCGGGCCGCCGCGGTGTCGCTGCTCAGCCGCCCGGCCGGGCTGCCATGGCTCGGCGGGGCCGCTCGGGGCTCGGCGGGGCCGCTCGGTGCCGCTCGGGGCGCGGCGAGGCGCCGGGCGGGGGTCGGGACGGGCCGGGCCCCGCTCGCTGCGGCCCCGCTGCCGCCGCCGCCCGCGGCCGCCGCCCTGCGCGCCTGCGCCGCCCGCCCCGCGCGCCCCCTGCGGGCAGCGCCGGGAACTGCGGCCCAGCGGGGACGGGGCTGCGGCCCCGGGGCTGCCGGAGCGGCCCGAGCCCTTAGCGGGGAGAGTTCCTTACTCAGGGGAGAGTTCCTTACTCAGGGGAGAGTTCCTTACTCAGGGGAGAGGTTCCCTTACCTGCGGGAGAGTTCCTTACTTAGGGCAGATTCCTTACCTGGGGGAAATTTCCTTGCCTAGGAGATATTATTTCCTTACTTAGGGGAGATTTCCCTGCCTAGGGAATGTTTCCTCACCTGGGGGATATTTCCCTGCCTAGTGATATTTCCTTGCCTAGATGTTATTTTCCTCGCTGGGGGATGTTTCCCTGCTTGGAGGATATTTCACTGTCCAGGGGAGATTTCCAACCTGAAGTGTATTTCCTTACCTAGAGGATATTTTCCTCCTCAGGGGATGTTTCTCAGCCTGGAGGAGATTTCCCTACTTAGAGGGTATTTCCCTAAATAGAAAATACTTCCCTATCCAGAGGATATTTCCCTATTCAGGGAATATTTCCTTACCTGGGAGTTATTTCCCTTCCTAGGAATTTCCCTGCCCAGAGGATATTTCCCTGCCCAGAGGATATTTCCCTACCTGGAGGAGATTTCTCTTCCTGGAGGATTTCCCTGGCTGGGAGCAGTTTTTCTGAAGGCTCTTTCCTTGTTCCTCTGTAATTCTTCCTCCCTGGATGCTCTTTCCCTGCCTCCAGGCTGTGTTTTACCCTGCCTGGATGATGTTCCTCGATGTTCCTCTTCCTACCTGCGGGCAATTTTCCTCCCCACCTGAAGGATGTGACTCTCCTTACCTGGAGGCTGTTCCCATCTTTATCTGAATTCTCTTCTGCTCCCTATTTGGAGGCATTTTCCTCCCTATTTAAAGACTCTTTTCTTACCTGGAGTGAGTTTCTCTCCCTACTTGGAGAGAAATTTTTCTTTTTCCTGCTTGGAGCCTGTTTTCCTACCTGAAGATTTTTCTCACAGCCTGGAGTTTGTTTTTCTCCCAACCTGCAGGCAGTTTTCCTCCCTCTTTGGAGGATGTTCTCCTCCCTGCCAGGAGTTTCCCTCCCTCCTCCAGAGAACACCACTGTCACCATTCCCTTCACCCAAATCCAGCCAAATTTTCCCTCCTGACAGCATAATATTCAGATCTCACAGCTTATATTCCCTGCACTCTCCATTTTTTTTTACCCACAGTGGGAATGGATAAATTAAACCAAAGGGGGAAAAACTTTCCTGCCAGCAAAATCATGATCCATCTTTGGAACAGATTTCCTGAGGCAGAAACTGCTCCTTCTTTGTTGGTTTCTAACAAAATATTTATTTCTGTGGGAACACATTTGTTCCTCAAACCCAAACTGTGAGCAAAAATAAAAAGTAACAATGGGGGCACAACTTACAGAGCCACAGTTCCTACTCCTTCCAGATTTAGGATTGGCCTTGCTGGGCACTGGATATTGGGAATACATGGGATATTGGGAAGGAATTGTTCCCTGTGAGTGTCCCAGGCCAGGCTGGACAGAACTTGGAGCAGCCTGGGGTGGGATGGGATAATGGAATGGGATGATGGGATAATGGGATCAATGGGATAATGGGATTTAAGGTGCTGTCCATCCCAAACCAGTCTGGGGTTCTGTGATTCTGTAACGCTTTTGGGGAACAATCTGTGTTTGGTGCATTGATTCAGAGTTTCAGGAATTCTCACCCCTCCTGCCACAACAGGCCCAGATCAGCTTCAGAGCAGTCCTGGGCAGTGAGGACGAGCTGTGAGAAGCACAGATAAGGTAATTTAGGAAGGCAAGTTTGGTCATGTGTCCCCCCACCGAAGTAATTCCTGTTACACACGGTGATATCCTGCCTAATTCAGCTGAGAATTGGCAAATTCCAGTGAAACTTGTCTCTGAGTCAGGAGAAATACACAGACTTTACAGCATTTAAAAAAAAAACCCACCACACTGTTTTAATCATAAAAGGCACATTTATGAAATCATCAAAGTGAGGCTCATTTTGGAAAATAAATTAATACATTTTCACACTTTGTGAGCAGCAAGATTGATGCCTGAAACCCTGATATCATAATCTCTGAACTCATTTTTATAACGAAGTGTAAAACTCTTATCTCTGAAAAGATTTCTGCTCCACAGAATGCTCCATCAAGGTTCATAATTTCAATTTCAAATAAACTTTACCCCCAAACAATCATCACCTGAGAGGAAAAAGCAGAGCAGGCAGCAGAGGGAAATGCTGACTCAGGACTCCCCCTGCTCTCTGTCTGCATTTTAATGTTCTTTATTCTGTTAATACATGTCAGGGCCACACCCCGTGTGGGAGGAAGTGGCTTTTGCAATCCTTTTGTAGGATTTACTGTTGATAGGCAACACTTCTGGCAGGGAGGGAAGACAGGATTGTTCCACGGTGGGAAGTTTGACACAGCCCTATGGCACTGCAAGACTTGGAACAGCTGAATCTCTGCCTCAAGTGAACAAAGCTTTGCTCTCAAAGGGTTGTTATTTGAATTTCCAGCAGCCAATTTGCTGGTAAAGCAGATTTTACCAGGAGAAAAAAAATAAGGAAAAATAAAAATTTTTAAAAATGGCAGGTTAAGCCCTTTTTTTTCTCCCTCAAAAGAGTGTTTCCAATCTGTAGAGGAAAATCAGCCTCAGAGCTGCTCTCCTGTGCTAACCCACTGAGGAGCTCAGAAAAAAAACTTTTAAAGGAAAAATTCATGTCAGATTTTGTGGTACAAACTCCCCACAATTATCTGTGTTACCCAACACCCTGCGAGCTCTGCTATTAAATTCTCAACACTTTGGCCCTGAGGCCACAAAATTCTGCTTTGCAGCAATTCTGCAGAACGCTCCCAGATCCTCAGCTCAACACTGAGTTTACCTCACCTCTCTGTCCACACAGACTCCTGCAGGTGGAATTCTGGTAAAAATTGAGTTTCAGGGGAGTCAGCAGCACTGGCTGAGCTCCCCTTGTGCTCAGGGGAAATGGGAAACCTTCCTGACTCATCCCTGCTCAGCCTCCAAGGGAAGCAATACCAACATGACTCAAGGCAGGTTTCTGGAGCTTCCCTCCCTTCACATTTCCTGTCCCAAAGACCATTTTCCCTGGATTGCTCAACTGGCTGGACAAGGAGCAGCTCCTTTTGCATTACCAGCATTTTAAAGGTTGGGAGAAACCCAAAGCCATGGATGAAGTTTCTGATCAGCGATGATTTCCCAGCTGTAAATTAAATGAGAAGTGATTGTTTGTATCCATATTTCCATTTCTGCTCCATAAAAAAAATGCAGGCAGAATATCTGAACTGCAGATCTAAACTGACTTGGGTTTGGTAATCCTCTTTAAGCTTATTTTTCTGTGAAACACTCTACATTCCTGTTGAAGGCTCTGAACATCGTTCTCAACCTCTGATAAAGCTTTTAATTCCATATCAGCCTAAGCTGGGCTTATCCTTCTATTCCATTACTTCCATGTAACCTAGAGCAGTGCAGCCTCTGATTTCAGAGCACCCCCCAGACCCCTGTGAGGGGGCACAGAGCACAAATCCCTGTGGAAAATCCCACCAGAGGCTCTGCTGCGGCCGCTCCTGCTCAGGTGTGAGGAGCTGAGGGCAGTGAACTTTGCCAAGGCAGCTTGGGCACGGCCCAGCCGTGCTGCCTGCTGCCTCTGTGTCCCCAGGAGGGACAGCAGCCGAGTTCCCAGCAGGATTCAGAGCTGGAAGCGCCGCTGGGCCTCGTCGGCGATGGCGCGGGCGATGGCCAGCGAGGAGGTGGCGGCGGGAGAAGGAGCATTCCTGACGTGCAGGATCCTGCTGCCCACGGGCCCTGGGCCTCCATCGAACACAAAATCATCCACCAAGTTCCCCTCTCTGTCCAGAGCCTGGGCTCTCACACCAGAGGGGCCCCTGCAAAACAAGGGGGAGCTCAGCACAAGGGAAATGTTGTCCCCAGCACAAGGGAAATGTTGTTGTCCCAAGTGAGGAATTCCAATTCCTGTGAGGTGTCTGGGGACACAGTGAGGAAGGCAGAGAGTGGAGACAAAGATTTTGGGGGAGGTTTAACACTCAGGAGGCACAGTGGGGATATCTGGAGTCATGGGATCACTGGTGTTGGGAAAGATCTCCCAGACCATCAAGTCCAACCTCTGACCTTAAAGCCCATCCCACCCACACTGCCACTGTCCCAGGCTGCTCCATGTCCCATCCAGCCTGGCCTTGGACACTTCCAGCCATCCAGGGACAGCCAGAGCTGCTCAGGGAAAGCTCTGCCAGGGCCTCTCCACCTTCACAGCCAGCAATTCCTTCCCAATATCCCACCTAGCCCTGCCCTGTCAGTCTGAGACCATTCCCTCCAGGCCTGCCACTCCCAGGCCCTGTAAATTGTCCCTCAATTGTCCCTCTCCATCTCTCTGTGGGTTCTCCTCAAGTACTGCAAGGTTACAATGAAGTCACCCAAAACTCCTCTAGGCTGAACAATCCCAAAAATTCTCAGCTTTTCCTCCCAGCAGAGCTGCTCCATCCCTGTGATCATGCTGCTGCCTCCTCTGGACTGGTTCCACCAGCTCCTCCCTGTGCTGGGAGCCCCAAGCTGGAGGCAGCTCCATGCCTTGGCATCCATATTTTGGTGGACTAAACCCCTGCCACGTTTTCTGCTGCTCACATAGGAGATTTCCCTGAGATTTACCTGAGAACATCCTTGGTGGTGACATCAGGGATGAACTTCTGCAGCTGCCTCACCTGGGCACTGAGGGAAAAGGCTCTGTACAGCTCCCCCAGGCCATAGGACACATTCCTCAGCACCAGCTTCCACAGCCCACTGCAGGGACACAAACAACTGCAGTGAGGCAAAATCTGCCCCAAAATGCAGCAAATGCAGCTGCAGGGCACAAATTCCCATTCCCAAAAATCAGCAAGCACACAGTGCTTTGTATTTGAGAAATACATGTTTGCCCTTCTCTGCCTCAACACACCTTGCTCACAGAGCTGTGGGACTGAATTAACTCTGGATTCCAGATCTGGAAATGTTCTAGGATATGCTGGGATTGAATTCACTCTGAATTCCAGCTCTGGAAGTGTTCCAGGATATGTTGGGATTGAATTCACTCTGAATTCCAGTTCTGGAAATGTTCCAGGCCATGTTGGGATTGAATTAACTCAGAATTCCAGTCCTGGAAATGTTCCAGGCCATGTTGGGATTGAATTAACTCAGAATTCCAGTCCTGGAAATGTTCCAGGATATGTTGGGATTGAATTCACTCTGAATTCCAGTCCTGGAAATGTTCTAGGATATGTTGGGATTGAATTCACTCAGAATTCCAGTTCTGGAAGTGTTCCAGCACATGTTGGATGTGCTTGGAGCAAGCTGGGCAGGGACATTTTCCATCTTCCAGGCTGCTCCAATCTCATCCAGCCTGGCCTTGGACACTCCCAGGGATCCAGGGGCAGCCACAGCTGCTCTGGGAATTCTATTCCAGTCCCTCCCACCCTCACATCAGGAATTCCCAATTCCCAACATCCCATCATCCCTGCCCTCTGGCAGTGAAGCCATTCCCTGTGTCCTGTCCCTTGTCCCCAGCCCCTCTCCAGCCCCTACAAGGTGCTCTGAGCTCTTTCTGGATCCTTCTCCTCTCCAGGTGAACATTCCCAGCTCTCCCAGCACCTCTGCAGGTAATTAATGATGCTGGCTAATGAAGTTATCACAGGGCACTGGACCCAACCCAACCCAGCCCCATTCCCAGCCTGGCTGAGACATGCAGAAAATTCAAATATGAGACCAAGAGAAGTCCAAAGTCTTGGGGCAGTCCACCCTGCTCAGCACAGCTGTCTTTAAAGACACCAAAACCGTGGGGAAAGCAGGATTTGGGGTGGCAAGTGGCCTCCATGGCTCACATCTCAACACAAGCAGACACAAGCACAAGGCACTACCTGTAGGTGACAGCATCTAAAAAGTCTCCAGGGCTGAAGTCCAAGAGTTTGTAGCCCTCTCTCTTGAAGGCCAGCACTGCATTGGGGCCCAGCCAGACACTGCCATCCATCCTGGGGGTGAAATGGAATCCCAGGAATGGGAAACGAGGGTTGGGAACCTGGAAAGGGACACAGGAGTGATCAGAGCTGCTACAAACGGCAAATTTGCCATTTTATTTCCCAGCACAGCAACAAAACTCTGAATCACAGAAGCTCAGAATTGGCTCTGGGCTGGTTTTGCTGCTTGATTATTGTGCAGTTGTGGAATGTCATTAATTAAAAGCACTGGAGAACAGAGCAGGGCCAGGTAAAGCTGAATTTCAGAGAAAAGGAAAACAAATAACAGGGAAAAAAATTCCACATGATTTCTCAGGATATAAACCAACAACACCCTGACTGCAGCAATTACACTGCAATAAAACAGAATAGAAAATATCAGGAAACCCTCACTGGTTTGTACAAAACAGCCTGGATTATTGCTGATAATAAATATCTGAATGTTCTTTTTTTGTTTCACTTCCTCCCATCCCATCCCAGGACAGGATCCTGAATCATTCCCAGGTGAGATCAGCAATGCCCAGCATTCCAATTTTCCCAAAGATCCAGAGTTTGGCAGGCAAAGTTAATCTCACACCCAGGAAATCAGTATTTAAATGCACAGAATTAGCTAAGGGATTCTCTCCCCTTGCTCTGTAATTACATTTTTCTGTCTGGGGTTGCTCCTCTTCATCCCAACATTTGTCTAGATTACATGGTAGAAAGGTTGTCCCTTCTTGTCCCACATCTATTTTTTATGAAAAAATCAGCAAATTCAAAAATAAGGTTGAGAGGGAAATACCAGAATTTGAGTGTTGGGTGTCAGCACAAAAGATTAAACCCTGGGTCAAGGAATTCACCACAGAATCCCAGAATAATTTAGGTTGGAAAAGACCTTCAGTGTCACCTGTGAATTTCCTTTTGTCCAGATTATCAATAAAGAGATTAAACAGGACTGTAATAATTATTTAAATAATAAATAACAATTTACTGTCATCTCTCCCTGACTTCTGAATCCTGTCTACAGATTTATTTTAGGACACACAGAAATAATTCAGAGTTTTCTGGACATGTGGCAATGTTCTCTATTACAAAAAAAAATCCTGTAACTAAAACCACAAACAAAATAAAACACCTGGCAATAACTTCTACAAAAAAACCCCCAAAACTAAAACAACAAACAAAATAAAACAATTGGCAATAACTTCTATGGAAAAAAAAAAAAACAAACAAAACTAAAACCACAAACAAAATAAAACATCTGGCAGTAACTTCCCATGTGGTACTTCCATTTTTCCTGAAAAATTCACAAAATCCAAGCTGTCCCGTCACAAACCAACCTCCATCTGACAGAAACAACCTGGAATTTTTTCCCTTTTTTTCTGCAATTCAGCAGCTCTTAGGGCACAGTGTGACACACAAAGCAGGGGGTACATCCTCCCTACAGATTTATTTTAGGACATAAAGAAATAATTCAGAGTTTTCTGGACATGTGGCAATGTTGTCTTTTCTCTATTACGAAAAAAAATCCCCAAAACTAAAACCACAAACGAAATAAAACACCTGGCAGTAATTTCTATGAAAATAACCCCAAAACTAAATCATCAAACAAAACAACTGGCAATACCTTCTATGAAAAAAAAACCCCAAAACTAAAACCACAAACAAAACAAAACAACTGGCAATAACTTCTATAAAAAAACAAACAAACAAAACTAAAACCACAAACAATATAAAAAAACTGGCAATAACTTCTATGGAAAAAACCCCTCCACAACTAAAACCATAAACAAAATAAAACAACTGGCAATAACTTCTATGAAAAAAAACCCCCAAACTAAAACAACAAACAAAACAAAACAACTGGCAATAACTTCCCACGTTTTTCTGAAAAATTCCCAAAATCCAAGCTGTCCCGTCACAAACCAATCTGCATCTGACAGAAACAACCCGGAATTTTTTTCCTTTTTTTCTGCCATTCAGCAGCTCTTAGGGCACAGTGTGACACAGCAATCAGGGGGTACATACTGGATAAATATTTCCTTTCACCAAGTAGCATTTCTCAGGTTTCAGCAGCAGGTAGTCGCCGCGGAAGGGGACGACGCGCGGCTCGGCGCCGCAGCCGCTGATCTCGGCCAGCCGGTCTGAGTGCAGCCCTGCACAGGTCAGGATGTGGCCACAGGAGATCTCCTCACCCTGGGGGGAACAAAAAGCACGGGGAAATTCAGTGGAGCTGCTAAAAAACACTCAGGAAAAACCCAACCATGAAGCTTGGAAGGTTTGAGGTTTCTGTGCTGTCTGGCGCTGAAGCCTGGAGAACACAGATTCCAAATTTGGGTGATGGAGTTAAAATCAGGGTGTGTAATTAAGTACAAGTGTGTGATTTCACATGGAATTGGAAGGTTTTACAATATAGGTATGGGACAAGATGGAATGTTTTGGGTGTTGTCTTTTTCTATCTTCCTTCTTCTTCATGGTTTCAGGCAGTAATTTTTGGTTGGGCAGTTGGTGCTGCACTGTGAGTCACAGGAATTTGGTTATTGGGTCAAAAGTATCAATAACAGAGGTGTTAATTCTCTATTGGACTGTTTATCTTTAAAAGCTAACTAGCCAGGTTCAGCTCCATTCTGCTCACTTTGAGCTGATAGCTGGAAGTGCTGCAGAACTCTCTGTACTTTAAATAAGATTTAATAAACAAACAAGCCCAAACAGGAGAAATTCGTCTCCTTGGTGTTTTTGATCCTGGCTCTGAGTGAAGACAGAAGAAAAGGAAGACAAAGCACTGATTAATTGGTGCAGTTATCACATTTACAAACAGCCATTTATTTAAAGTTAAATAAGGCTGCTCACTGATTTGACCCCGCTGAGTGGGAGCAATTACACAAATTGACAGCACACAGATAGGGAGAGCTGCTAAATATTAAATATTGCCATCTAAACAAATAAATAAAAAAACTATCATCTATTTATTTAATTCACAGCGTCGGTTTTTAAATACTATGGGTTTCTTTTTTTTTTCTTCAACTGAAAAATGTTTGCATGAAAAAAGTACCAGTATTTGGTAAAAAAATCTTAACAGGTTTTGGAAGATACTTGTGAATGAAAGAGCAAAAAATAGGAGGAAAAAAAAGCAGCAGAACTAAATTTAAAAACTACCAGAGAGGTTTGTGAGGTTGATATTTCCTCCTGAAGGGGTGACAAGCACAGCTCCTGACACCTGTCCTGCACCTGTTTTACTGAAGCAGTTCTGATAATTAAATGACAATAAAATGACAAAAAAATAAATGAAAATAAAAGCCTCCTTATGATTTTATGGAGGCCAGAGCCCAAAAGTAAACATGAAAACTGATTTTTGTCACCAAATGAGCAAGTCATAAAGGAATTCTGGAGAACACAAGCATCAGATTGTGCAAATAAAGCAGATAAGGGATGTTAAACATTAGGCAGCAGAAATTACAGTTTATTATTTTCCATCATCATTATAATTATTTATTCAGCTGAACATCCTCATTGTTAAGAACTGATTGCAGTTGCTTCATCAAACTGATCAGCAGCTTTTTAATCCCTTTTTTTTTTTTTTTTTGGAGATGATTAATCCACAAGAAAAAAAAAAATTCTTAAGAAAAGGAGAAGCAGCTTCCTGGAAGGAATTAAAACTTCTTTTCCAGCCTTACCTTTTTGTTCCTGACAATGACTGGGTATTTCAGTCCTGAAATGGAATTAGACAAGAGCAGGAATTAATGGAACAAGTAACAGAGAACTGACAGAACAGGAAGGAATTTTCCTCTGGAGTATCTTCCAAGCCATGTGACAACTGCTGTTGTCACAATGAATGTTGCTGGACATGCCTGTATTTATTAATTAAATAAATTAAATTTTTATTCTTCCCCCTGTGTGCCAGCACAGATCCCATCACCATCACAAGGACAAGCATGCAAGATTCAGATAAATCTGATTTTAAGAGGAGAGAACAACTTTATTTCTCCATTTTATTCTCACTTTCTTCCATCATTTTTAAATGTTTCAGCTGAGGGGTCCAAAAAAAAAAGTGAGTTTGCTCAATACTCTCATCAAGATAATTTTGCATTTTCTCTCATCCCTAGGAGAAATTTCAGATAAAACAATTGCATTTTGAACAAAATCTCTGTAGTAAATGGAGAGCAAAACAACCCAGCCTTACCATCTTCACTTCCTGCAGGACTTTCCTTGGCCATCTCCATGTTTGTGACTTCAAAATCAGTCAAGATTGTGCCACCTGCTTCCTGGAAGTCTCTGGCATAGGACTGGGCCACTTGTTTGTAATCCACAATGCCAGTGTAGGGAGAATCGAGGGCCATGAGTCCCTGGAAGGGTTTTAAAGACACAGAGGGAGAGGGAAAATTGGAATATTTCACCTGGAATATCTGCAGTGCCATGAGAAGGGAGTGCTGCTGGATCTGGAACGCTCGAAGGATGTTTAAGGGAGCAGATCCAAAATGTTGACAGGGAAAATTAAAAGATTTTAAAATATTTCCTTCCAGAAGATGTCATTCCTAAGTGACACAGCCACACCAAAGCAAGATGAAACAGCACAGGGAATATCCAGGTTTTCCTTTCACACAGACTCATCAATAACAAATCTGTGTTCCATCAACTCCTGGCTGGGAAAATAAACAGCCTGACAAGTTGTACAGAACAACCACACCAACTGCACTGAAACTGGCTTGATCCAAATCCATTTTCTTGGATGGGAAGGAATTTTTGGAATTTTCAGGCTCTTCTGAACGGCCAGGAAATATTTGTGATGAATTAAAAGATGTTTTTACCTGAGAAACAGCTCTTAGAAACACGGCAAGCCCTTACCCTGCAGAAGGGCTCCTTCTTCTGGATTTCCTTGGCTCCAATGAGTTTCAGCCCTGGCACGTTGTTCTGCAGCCCCCTCTCATAGAGAGCTTTGAGCCTTGGAATTTCATCCTGTTCCACGGCCACAATCAGCTTTGGGAAAGGAAAAACAGGCACAGCAGTGAGAAAAACAGAGCCAGGGCAGGTCTGGCATCAAGCTCAAGCAGGAGTGAATGAGTGAACAATCAATCCAGGAGGTGAAAAATGTTTGGTGCCATTAATTGCACAAAATTCTGCTGCTGAGGAAGCACTAATATATCATAGAGAATTAAAAAAATAAATGTTAAAATGATTTTTGAGTTACTGTCAATTGATAACACTTGCCAGAAGCACCCTGAGACTACAAGTCTGCATGAGAAAGAAGAGAAAATGAATTTAAATAATTACTGGGATGCTTTCAAAAGTAAAACTGAACTCAACCCAAGATGCACAAACCTCACAGAGCCTTGATAAGAGAGTAAGGACATGTTGTGACATGGTCTGAGTGGAACTGTACCAGTTTCACTTCATTTAATCAAGGAGTTTGCTCCCAGCTATCACAGAGATAAATCCAGGCTGGAATCACCTGTGCCAGGCTTGCACAGAGCAGGATCCTCCCAGCTCTGAAATTCTCCAAGCCTGGGACTGCTCTAGGGAAAGCTTGTGAAATTCCACCATCATCCCTGCAATGAACACTGCCAGGGAAATGTCGTGGAATGACGGAATTGCTGAGGCTGGAAAAGCTCTCTGAGAGTCCAGCTGATCCCTCAGCACTGCCAAGGCCACCACTGCCCTGTGTCCCCAAGTGTCACATCCTCA
>VRYO01000006.1:1105867-1134426 GCA_009812075.1 Sialia sialis | reverse complement strand
GGGAGGGAGGGAGGGAGAGCGGGGGATCTCCATGGCAGCTGCTGGGGCTCGCGGTGACTCCGCGCCTCACGGTCCCCCCGGCCTTCATGGCCCGCAGCGCCGTGTTCTTGGAGTCACAGGATCTCTCGTGGGTTGGGTTGGAAGGGACCCTAAAGACATCCAGCTCCAGCCCCTCTGCTGATCGTGTTGTCTTTGTCCCTCTCTCCAGAGGATCGAAAGGTTTGACTCCGTTGTCCTGCCAACATCCTTCTGCAGGGTCTGCCAGCCTCAAGCAGCGCCCGCATTTCCCTCTGGCACCTGGAGGTTTCCCTGGAACATCTTCCCACTGCACGGTTCCAGAAACTCAGGTCTCTGACACTGTCCTGCCAGCACCAAGTTCCTTCCTTCGGTAGAGCTTTTCCATCCCTGACCATCCTGTTCTTTCCTGGTACACCCGTCTGGGTCCCTGGCTCCTCATCCCCTGACCGAGGTGGCCTTTTGCAGTGGTGATTGCTTTCAATATTACATCTGAATATGTGTGGGCATCCCACTCCATCTCATTGCCTTCCCCCACCCCAATCCTTTCCTGAGGAGCTTCCCAACTCAGAACAAAGATCCACTAATTATTTTTGTTCCCAAGCCACATTCATCAAGCATGTGCAGTCCTCACTTTGCAGCTGCCAAGACTGACCCCCAGAGATACCAATCCCCTGCAGAGGAGAAATACTGCTGTATATTTATTTATAAATAGAACTGCCAGTTACTGGGAGATCCCAGGTACAAGGCAGCCAGCCTCTGCTTTTCCAGCCAAACAACTCCTTGCTGCTCCCAGGTGACTGGCAGGGAATAATTTGTCCCTGCTACTCTGATTTCTCCCTCTTGTGCTGGCTCCCAGCAGTCTGCAGCGGCGCCAGGCGCTTCCCACAGCAGCCACAAAACCTGGAGAGTGGCAGGATTCTCCCCACATCCCTCTGACGGGGACTTGTTCCCAGCGAGTCACCACGCCACACATCAAATAAAGCAGTTTATTTGGCATAGACTGAACTGCAACAGAAATTCCCGTGGAACAAAGCCTGGTTACACAAACTGAACGAGTGCAGTTATGAGTCTCAGTTACACCTAAGGACTAAACAAGGTAAAAAAAGCACATTTCAGAGTCTCCCAGTCTTGTCCTTTCCATCCAGAGACACCGTGGCTCCCTGATGTGTTGTACCTTTCCTCTTTCAAGAGATGTCAGCACAATTCCTGCTGTATTTTTCACTTGCAAGGAATTTGGTTAGGAAAGCCAAAGAGATGAATGCTCTTCCCATGCTGTTTGGACTTCCAAGAGCTCTGGGAGCCTGTTTTAAGGCTTTCAAGTCGGGTACATGACCTTGTGCATCCAATAATTAAAATTTTGATAAATGAGCGAGGAAGGAGGGGCTGAAGCTTTTGCTTCATCACCCCCAAACTCTCTGTGGTTAGGCTTTCTCAAGTCTGGTTTGAATTCCACAAAAACAAAGATACAGACAATACCAGACTAAATTAAACAGTCAAACACATATTATACTGATCAGAGTCACCGAGGTTGGTGGAACACACACACAAATCTGTTCTGTGGTACGGAATAAAAGTGAGGTTTTTTTTACACTAGGAAACAGCATCTTGCAGATCATGCCAAAAAATGCCACTGTCTATGAAACCAGCAGAAAGCATTTCACAACATGCCATCAGAAATGCTTCAACAGCTAAAAAAGGTTTGTTTAAAGGAGGACATTCCTAAGTTTATTCTTTATGATCCAGCAAAACACCACCCATTCGTGTCCAAGAAAAATACTTTCAGCTCGTTATTTCTGCATGACAGTGTCATGACCTAAGAGTTATTTACTCCAGTTATTCCCCATAAATATTCAGATTTTATTTACAGGTTTCTCTAGTCTTTTAGAGATCTCCTTTAAGTGTTTTCAAAGATGAAGCTGAAATTACCTTCTGTAGTGAATGAGGTAAATTAAAAAGTGTTTGCTCTACAATATCTACACCTGGTGCTTCACTTCTTTAATTTTTTGTTTTAAAGACCAGGAGTGGCACCATTTGAGGTTAATCACCAGTCACTGTTACCTGTGGAGAAGTAATTTCAATACTAGAGAACTCCATTAAAAGCTGAAAATCACATGTCCTGCTTTGAATACTGCTGATCCAATTCCAGCTGACCACCCCAAAGCACATTTTTCATGCTGTGTGGAGTGATTTGCAAATTTCATCTGTACACTTATTAAGCTTTGACACAGTGTCAGAACTGAAAAGCTTGACTTGATCTGGATGTCAAGGATTAGTTTGGAATGACAGTGGCTAAAATGCTAAATGTGTGCAGGGCTGTTTTCCCCTCTGCACCTTCCCAACTTGCAGCTGTCCTGAGCAGCGAGACGTCCCCGAGCCATCCCGTGGGCTCAGACAATTCCCTCTTCAATTATGGATCAGCATCAAACCACTCCCAGCTGTCACACACCTTTCCTGCTCTGCTCAAATGACCTGGGAATTCCAGCCTCTCCTCCCTAGGCAGCACATGTCAGGAGCTGAACAGAAAAAACAAAACAATTCCAATTTCTGAGCTGCTACTGCACCTGCCCGAGGAGTGTTCACATCAAAGCCAGCAGGGTAATGTGAGGTAGTAAAACCAGATGCTCTCCTGGAGTCAGTCTATATTTAATGGCACCTCAAGAATTTTCATTAATGAGGAAGACAAAAGGAACCGATGCGACTCTTCAATGGAGAAAGTTTAAAAAAAAAATAAAAATAAAAAATGCAGGTGACCAAGAAGTGATCAAAGCTTGGATATAGAATACTGGTTCTTATCATGTTTATTTATGCTCCCAGCTGGGGCAGCAGCCATTCCCAGAGCACAGCAGCTGGAATGCTGCTCAGGCTCAGCTGTGGCTCCCCTCTGGAGCAGCATAAATAAACCACACGTCGTGGGCAGGCAGATACATGATACTTTCATTCATTAAGGATGATGACCTGCTACAATTTCCACTTCAATGTCACAAGGCTTATCCCTAATTTATGAAAATAAAGCATATATGCTTTGTACATTTTTATATATATATGTATAAATATATATATAAAAAATACACGCTGCCAGGCAACGTCACACACATGCACACACACACACACACACACACACATGGATATTGTACACAGCCACCCAGGAGCAACGAGTCTGATATCAATATTCTACTTTGTGTACACACACCCTACGTCTAGGAAGTAAGAAAATCCCTTTTATGGCAATTCTGCAGGCAGAAAAATCAGTACAAAATATTTCGTTGTACAAAACTGCATTTTTTTTTTTTACATGATCACCCAACACGGTAACACACCCCTCAGTAATGCACTACATCCCTACAAGGAAAAAAGAATAATCAAATCTTTATACAACTGTAAAAAAAAAAAAAAAAAAAAAAAAGTAAGCTGCTCTGCAACCTTCCTTTGCTAAAAGTTAGACATTACCCCATCCTAGCAGCAGATTAATAAATAAGGATTAAATAGTCTATTATACAAAGCCATACCCATGGCAGATTTAAAACCAAAAAGCTTTGCAGATACTTTCACTTCCTACACAAATCTTTGTTTTATTAAGAATAAGACTCAGTATAAAACAGGGCAACAGCCAGCACTAGATCTGTATCTACAGAATAAAAGGAAAATCCGAGGGAAGGGAAATATTTAACAGTTTATGGCACCTTTACTGCAGAACATGTTTCAAGGCTCTGTTTCCCTAGAACTAACGAGTAAAGGGCTCTTTATCTCAGCTTTTATTAAGCAAACTCCATATAACCAACCACACAGTGGCAAGAGACAGAACCAGCTGTTCCCAGCTGCAAAAATGGATTGATTCACACCCTAAAAACCAACACAATTCTGGTGTCAAGTCAAGAAAGGCCAAGTCCTGGTGTCCTGGGTCCCAGCACGGCCAATTCCCTCTGCTGGCTGAGTGCTCAGTAGCTGTTCTCATGTCCAGCCAGGATGTAGAGGTTGCTGTGAGCTGTGGGGTTTTCTGTGGGTCTGCTCTCCAGCACGACCACTCTGCAACCAAACACAAACGGGATCCACAGTCAGGGGCAAAAATCAGCTCTTGCTGTAACTCCTGAGGAGAAAACTCAGGGGTTTCTGCACACTGGAGAGAGAGGTTCCCTCAAATATCTTGGGTGTTTCATTCTTTAACCCTGCTGGTTAAAGAATTCCCTCATTTTCCATCATCTGATAAAAACACTGCAGGACAAGAGATAGTGGAAGGGTTGGAATGGATGATTTTTCATGTCCCTTCCAAGCCATTCTGTAATTCCATGATCCCATCATCTGCAGCACCAATGTTCATCCCTCCTACATCTTCTGATAAGCAACCTCAACAATTCTCTTCCCTCCTGAATACTGATCACCTCAAGGGCTCACAGGGATCATTCAAGCCCATCTCTGCCTTTGTCCTGCTGGGTCATGTTCCACTCTGGCCACTCTGGAAAATTATTCTGTTTTGGCACACTGACCACTGCTGCACCTTGACCATCAGGTGTGGCTGGGCCTCTGACCTCCCCTCTGCCTCCCAAAAGCTGAGCACTTCTCTGCACCAGTTCCTGTTGTTTTTAGGATTAAAATTGTCTGTGCTTTTTGTTTTCCGCAAAGATTTTTTCAAATGAAGTCTCTGAACAGCCTCTATCCCTGATCCTCAGCTCTGCACCTGAGCAGTTCCAGAGTGATCCAAGGGAAGAAGGTGATTCCACATCTCACTGGAATGGCAGGAAAAAACTCCTGCTCCATTTATACCCAGATGGAAAACACAAACCAAAGGTCTGGCAGCTCCCAGGCCAGATGAGGGAGCAGGGATTGGAGAGCAGGAGGTGTTCAAGGCTCTGAGCCACCTGCTCTAGTGGAAAGTGGAACAAGATGAGCTTCAGGGTCTGTTCCAACCCAAACCAGTCTGGCATTCTGTGGAATTGATTCCTGGACTCATCCCTGACTGTTCCTGCATTTATCCCTCTGGCTGGCTCAGGCTGCAAACCTGGGGACAGCTGCACCTCCTGGATGTTATGGATAACGTGTGGGTTTGGATCACTGTGATTAAAACCTGAGTGAGTTCTGCTATTTCCAGATCAGCCAAGATTGGTTTTAGCTGACTGCTGCCAAGGTCATTCCCAGCTCACCAGGACAATCCAAGGCTTTTCCAGAAGTGCACTGGGCACCCTGAGAGCATCTCTCCTCTCTCTCTGACAGAGCTGGGCTGGGCTGGAAGCCAGGCCTAGCTGGGAACTAGAAAAGCTGGTTTAAATAAAACAAAAGGTTTCTGTTTCTGCAGGGAGATTACCTGTCTGAGCCCAGCAGGCGGAAAACCCTGGTTTCATCAGATATCTCCTGGGTCACCTGCAGAAAAATGCAGATATTCAGATCCACTGCAGCAGCAAAAAGAAATGTATTGCTCTGAGCTGGAAGGAAAGAAACATTCAAATGCAATTTCATGCAAAGGACAGGACTGAAATGGATAAATTGATGTTAAATGGATAAACTGATGATTGTGGTGGAATGTGAGCATTCACTTGGGAAGAAGAGAGGGAAGCCAAAGGATCCAGTGGTAAATGAGACCAGGAGGAATTAAAGTGGAGAGCACTTACTTCATCTGACTTGAAGCTCTTGCCCTGCATGCCGTGTTTCCAGAAGGCCAGCACGCTGTCCTGAAGGCACACTGCAGAGGAGGGACACAATCACACCCATCCCAGGCTCCCTGCTTTGCCAGTGCCTCTGCAGAAACCCTCAGAAGTGTAAAAAAAACAAACTCTGCCCACCCATGGGCTGCTGGAAATGTCTCATCACCTGAATTATCAGTTACTTCAGAAGACATGAATGATGGAAAATGAGAGTTTTCCATTCAGGGACAGAGGGAGCACAGAGCTGCCAGCTCTAAGTGATTTAATTCTGTGATTCTGAGAGTTTATTACAGCAGGAATTCTTATTTGACAGCTACAATTCAAGTTTTAAGCTACAATTCAAGTCCTAGTCTAAAGACAGCAGCTTGAGAATTAAATTCAAATATTATTACCTTGACTATTAAAAACTGGATGTGCTATTACTTGAAATCAAATCTTAACTTTTAGAAGGCTAACACAGATTTATGTATTTCTAAACCATTTTTTCCTGCCCAAATTTTGTTCTCATTGCTATGGAAATGAAGAGAAATCAGTCAGGCTTTCAACAGAGAGTCCTTAAACCCCTGAGAGACCCCAGAGCAGCAAATCACTCACCCACTGACTCAATGCAGAAATCAAAGCTCAGCTCAGAAGCCAATTTCTTGCTTGACTTCAATTTCCCTTGTAAATTCACTATTTTCACAAATTCTTAAGAGAAAGAGAAAAATCAGCATTAAAACCCACTGCTGAAAAGGATTTAAGTGTAAAATACAAACCCAATCTTTCAGGCACAGAGAAATACCCAAACTTCAGATCTACAACATTTGAATAGAATGAACCAAGAGCACCTTTCTATCAAAATAAATACAGGAAACTTTGTAAACTTTGTAAAACCATTTGGGGTGGTTTTACACTGACAGAGTGATGCACACATGAAGAGGGATTGCAAAAAGTCAGAATGAAATCCCACTTATCCAAGCTGTCTCTTTGGAAATATTCACACAAATTAATAATGGAGGGAGAAAAAAAAGACAACAAAAAAAACCACCACCAACAACAACAACAAAAAACAAACAAACAAAAAACCCACATAAAACCAAAAAAAACCCAAAAACCAAAAAACCAAAAAAGAAAAACAAACACAAAAACAAACAAACAAAAAAATCTCATGGTGAATTTCAACTCAACAACTGTGGCAACCCAAGTTTTGCACGAGGTGCAGGGAGTTATCCAAGAGAGTTTTGTGTTACTCACTGTCCAGGCAGACCAGGACAGTGTCTCTCTCCAGCTGTGTCACATGAATGGCATCCAACTGCTGATTGCCTGGGGAAAAAACCCAGATTATTTTATATTTTATATTTTATATCACACCAAGAGACTCTGCCTCCCCTCCAAGCTCTTTTCACTCTACTCTTTTTAGTCTGATTTTTAATTTTTTTTTGTTACTCTGATTTTTAAAGAATGTTCTGGGAGGAGCACAAACCTCTCTGTTCAAAGCAGGTATTTAATAGGAAAACACAACTTTTACTGGATAAAACACATTTTATGCTATGGCTCAGCACAGCTTCCCCCATAGAGAGGCAGCACAATAAGCAAAAAGACTCTTAATTCCTAAAACCCCAAGCTTTTCCCATAAATCCACATCTGGAAAGATTATTGTGGTGATAATATACTAGTTTAATAGATTTTTTTCCTAGATTTTATTAATAAAGTTGTTCCTACAGCTGCTAAAAAGCAACATTTAAAGGTAAAAATGTACAACCAAAAAGGCAAAGAAAAGCAGCTGCAAAATATCTTAAATATTACCCAAGTGTTTGCTTTTTAAGAGCCAGCTGAAGATAACAACCCTTCCCCAGAGGCTGGAGGGTGGACAGAAATTTATTTCTGGGAGGGGGAAAGGAGGGGGAAAAGCAAGATCCCAGGAAACAGCACAGAACCACAAAAGAAAACCCAACCAGCAGGGTCTGACTGATGTTTAAGGAAATTCAGGAAATCGAAGGTGTTTTGTAAGGATGTGGGCAGGTGGAATCAGGGAATCCTAGAATAGCTGGGATTGGAATTACATCAAATCCCATCTCATTCCACCTGCACCATCCCAGGCTGCTCCAAGCTCTCCTCGGGCACTGCCAGGGATCCAGGGGCAGGGAATTCTCTGGGAATTCTATTCCAGGGCTTCCCCACCCTCAGAGCCAGGAATTCCCAATTCCCAACATCCCATCCATCCCTGCCCTGTGGGAGCCATTCCCTGTGCCTGCCTCTCCATCCCTCCCCAGCGGGATCTCTGCTCCAGGAGGGAAAATCCAAATTCCCCAGGCAGGGGGAGCGAGGGCCTCACCTGCCCCGATCTCTGTGAACCACGAGGACGCCGAGTTCAGGTTGATTGTCTCAAACTGCACCACCTGGTTGGGCTCTGTGCCCTTGGAGATGGCCACACACACCATGGGATACTCCTGCTCTGGGATCACCAGCATCTCAAACACGTTCAGAGGGCTGGGCAGGGGGAAATCAAAGTGCTGGCAAAGGAAAAAAAAAATCATCAGGTCTCTGGGGATTTGTTTCCAGCTTGGAATGGTTCTGCAACAACACATACCGAGTATAAATAAACTGAATTTTCACTGCTTGTGGAGCTGGGCAGAGGTGGATCATGGTCTCTTGTTGCCAGTGCTGGGCTTGATCCAGCACTTAAAATGACTTTTTTATATTACTTAAATTACTTCAGTCACAAGATTTTTCTGAGTCAAAGTGTGTCCAGCCACATTTTCGAGTGCTCACAACCCACAAATGGCACCAGCCTGGGGTGAACTTTCCATCACAAACTCTGGAAAGGTTATTTCAACAACTGCTTCATGATTCAACTCAACTAAAAGTAAATGCTTACCTTTATTAACATGAATTTCTGCATTGGCTCATACCACTGGAGCAGAACAATTCCAGACTGCAGTGCACCACACAGGTACTTGTGGCCTGTGTATGGGTTTCGTACTACACAAAATTAAAATTTAAAAAGCAGAAAACATTAATTTTAAAGCCCTACAAGTTCAATGCATGCTTGAAAAAAAATCCCCAACCCTACAAATGAGTTAAGAAATAGCATTATAAAATCGTATCATGGCATGGTTAGGCTTGGAAGGGACCTTAGAGCCCCTCTTGTCCCATCATTTCCCCACTTATTGCCTTCTGGCTTCCCATCCCAACATCCACAGTGATTAATATTGTGCCCCATTGCAGATAAATTCAATTTAATGAGTAACCAGTTGCATTCCTGGAGTCCCAGCTCCGAGGCTGGGTGGGCAGAAAAGCTGCAGTGCCTCTCCCTGGGGCTGTGGGAGCCAGGAGAGAGAGCTCAGGGCCAGGCTGGAATAAATTTATCCCAATAAATTCCCAGGCAGGGAAGGTGGGAAGCTCCTGGGAAGCTCTGACAGCTCTAAAAATCCCTGAGACAAGAGTTTGGGATGGATTTTGAAGCTCAGCTGGACACAGGAGCAGCCTGATTTCAGGAATTATTTGTAGGTGTGGCTGTTGAGGACATTTTAGATGAGCTGATCAGTGCAGCTTTATATTCATTTTTAGGGGTGAAAATGCAAAATCTGCAGAGGTACCTTGGGGATGTGGTTTAGTGCTGGGCTGGGGGATGGATGGATGATCTTAGAGGGCATTTCCAGCCCTGACAATTCCAGGATTCAGACAAATCCACAACTTCCCAAGCTTTAACCCTTTCTGTGCCCTTCAAACTGCACTTGTGGCTCTGCCCTGCCCAGGCTCACATTTGGAGCCAAGGTGACAAAGCAGAAAGGCTGTTTGTGGATGTGCCAGGAGTCTGGGAAGGATTAAATCCCAATATCCAACTTAATCCTGCCCATTCCCCCTTGTCCTGCCACTCCATCCCTTGTAAAAAATTTCCATCTTTCCTGTAGCTCCTTCTGAAATACTCCCATCAGAGTAACTAATTCCCTCAGCCTTTTTTTCTGAATAAAGAACTCTTAAGTTAATTAAAAAATGAGTTTCAGACATGCTATTCCATGAGGAAAGGGCTGGGGAATAAATGGCAAAGCTGCATTTGTCTGCTCACCTATACAGCATTTGTGGCATCCTTTTGTGTCAGGGATCTTGGTTGTTAAGGCAAATTTTCTGGAATAATAATCACCAAAAAATGCATCAGCAACAGAAATTCAACAGCACCAACACAATTTATGGCTATTTTCACTTATTAATAATTGTAAGTGGAAGGTTTGTACCTTGGTAATATTTTGTCAGGAAATCTGTGGGTTTGAATATGAGCAGCTAATCCTGTTTTTTTGGCTTGTTCAAACAATGCTATTAAATTATGGGAGTAGAGCTGGAATGTTTTCCCTGTAAGAGAGAAAGGCACAGTTGGCATCTCAGCCACTCCTCCAGCACAGAACTGCAACGTTCAGGAAAATGCAAGGATGGAAAAATTACCTTCTACAAGCAGGTGTCAGGCAGGTCCAGATATGAATAAAAAGAAAACAAGATAAAAATAATAATGAATACAGAGAATTTCTGAGCTCATTTCATTACAGTTAGTATGCAAACATTTTTTAAAGGCAATAATTATAAAATAGCAATAAATTAGATTAGGATATTACCTTATCTATAAACCAAGAGTCACAGAAATCCTGCATGTTTCAAGGCACAGTGCCACCATCCCCCCGTGGCATATTCCTGTCTGGAATGTTCTATTCCAGGACAACTGAGTGCCCAGGAATCAGCAAACCCAAGCAGCAAAACTGCAGTGCTTGAAAACCACCTGGTTCCCCTTTGAAGGGACTCAGGTTTTCTTTTGGGGCCACAGAACCCCAGGGTGGTCTGGGCTGGAAGGGACATTAAATCAAGGGACATTAAATCCCATCCAGTCCCATCCTCTGCCATGGCAGGGACACATTCCACCGTGCCAGGCTGGCCTTGGACATTCCAGGGATCCAGGGGCAGCCACAGCTGCTCTGGGAATTCTATTCCAACCAGGAATTCCCAATTCCCAATATCCCATCCATCCCTGGAGCCATTCCCTGTGTCCTGTCCCTCCATTCCTTGTCCTCTCCAGCTCCCTCTGGATCCTTCTCCTCTCCAGACTGACTAAATACAATCATGAATTTAAATGTTCCTATTTATAAGAATTTCTCCTCTGTTTCCACTCACCTGACAGGGACATTAAGGTGTTGTTGATAACGTACAGCCAGGTGCACTTTCGAGGAAATAACTGGAAAAAAAGAAAATTTAATTACTAGAAACATACAGGAATTTTAATTGTGGTTTTCTTTGCCTGTCCCACCTCCACCACCATTCCTGCAGGGATCCACACTGGAGAAAATCCCATCTTTGTGTTTATTCCCTGTTTTGGAGCCTCACTTAGCTCATGGAATATTGGAAGAAGTGTCCAAGGCCAGGCTGGATGGCTTGGAGCACCCTGGGACAGTGGGAGCTGTCCCTGCCCATGGCAGGAGTGAGCTGGATGGGATTTAAGTTCCCTCCATCCCAAACCATTCCATGATTCCAGAACACTTTGTCTTGTGTGCCACTCACATGTGCAAAGTAAGAAAATAGGTGTGGGAGAAAGGTAGAAATAAAAGATCCAACTGGTTGGACACAAACTCTGAGCATCTCTCAGCAATTTTCTGTTTAATGGAACAGTGTTTCCACTGAAAAACTCCAAATGGAATAAAAACATCCTCCTGGAACTGGGAGATACTAACCTTGGACAGACAGGAAGCACTCTGGAAGATGCAAACCAGAATTAAAAGTTGGAGAAACACTTCAGAATGTGCATTTGGAGGGGAGAAATCATCAAATGGATAAAAGGAAATGTGGGAACAAGTGTGGCAGAAGTCTGTGGGGTTTAGGGTGGTCACACCTGACCTCTGCCAGCTGGGAATGCTCTCATGGAAAAGGCAATTTTGTCTGAAGTGCATTGAGTTTTCTCCCTACCCAGCACTGGCACAGCCAGTGAAAAAAACACAAAACAGATGGAAAAGCCCAGAGAAGACTGTTAGATGAAATAATTTAGGAAAACACACAAGGGATGAGATTCCAAGAACCTCCTGACTCTGAAACACCATGATTGCATGAAATGGCTTCTGGAAAGGGTTAGGGAGAGCAGGAAAAGCTTCTTGGGGATGATAACAGCAGCTGAATGAAATGACAGAGGGAGCTGCAATGTGTCATCTAGTGGGGATGGAATGGAGGGAATTGTTCTCCAAGGACAAGGAAGATCTGTCAGCAGTGTTACACAAGCAGCAAAACACAGGTAGGTCAGGGAACAAGTAATTTTCAGGTTTTCATTACTGGCTTTGATGGGAATCATTCAAGCCCCAGAGCCTGGTATTCACCTTTTCCCTCTAGTGCCAACTTCACTGCTCCATAAATCCCCCAATCTGTTCAACCCACCAGAACTCACCTGTTCCATGGTTGCTTCATGAAGTTCATTCAAATTCAGAGTGTAGATCCCTTCTTCTGTGCCAAAGATGATGTACTGATCTGAAAAATCAATGGAAAGGGATTATTCCCCTTCCACTTTGGCAGGTTTCAAATGCAAACCTAAAATAACTTCATAAATTATTTTCTTTCCCAATCTCATCACCAAACCTAACTGTACCTTTAGTATCTGGATGTATCCATGAAGTTGCACAATTAATCTTCAAAGGACAACCATCAAAGACTTTGGAAAAACAGGCTCCCATCTGAAAGACACCAAAACTGAAGCCTGAAACAAATTTAGAGTGTCAAGAGTTGATTTCCTGGCCACTCACACACAGCTGAACACAGCCTTTCACTGCTTTTAATTTGAATTCATGGACATTCAAAAAATGCAAAGAGGGCTCAAAATGGTATCAACAGCTTTAGGTACTCACTGGGTAAGAAAAATACATCCTGGAAGGATTTAAAATCCATGTGGGTGTGGCAGCTGAGACACAGCTCAATGCTGGGGGAATGCTGGACTCAGTGATCTTTGAGGGCTTTTCCAATCTAAATTATTCTTTATTATATGAATATTGACTATTATTTATTGAGTATTAAAAAAACATATGAATATTGAGTGCTTATAAAAGGGAAATCAGGCAAAAGCTTTTTATCTCTACAACCTTTTCCTTTTCCCATTTCACTTCCTAAGCAGGGGCTGCCCCTGGAGATCACAACTCAGGGAGCCAGGGAAGCCTCCAACCCTTCACAGGAAGGTTTTAAAAATTGGAAACAAATATTGTGGATTCAGCACTGACAAAGCAACTGGCTGTGAGATGCAGAAAATCCCCCCAGGTGAGCTGGTGCCTTATTCCAGCATAAACCAGAGAGAGGAGGTTTCCCTCACTCCCAGTGCATGTGCATTTCTTACCAGCACCTTCGGAGTCGGAGGCAAACCATTGATGGCTGGTTTCTGTGGGAATAAAGAAAGAAAGACAGATCATAAAACTCCTCCTGAGCACTGATCAGCTCGAGGACATGACAGTGACATCAGCCCCACAGTCCCAACACCTACAGGGAAATCTCTCTTCTCTTTTTTCCGTGGCAGCTGAGGGATTTGTCCGGGTCCTTCTGCGTTCTCCTCGATGTGCTTCAGCATCCCATTCCCATTGCCTGAAAAAGAGCCCAGACAGGGTTTGCAGCTTATGTGACACAGAGAAACAGAAAATCTCTTCTCCCTTGTGCAGAGCTGGAGTGGAGGAGTGAGCTCTGACATTCCCTAGCCACATCTCAGGGAGCTGAACCCTTCCCAGCACAACGTCCATGCTGAGCTGGGCACTTCCCGTTATCCAAACAGCCCCTGGGACAAATCCCACTGAGGATGAAGCTGTGGCAAGGTGCTGCCCACATATTCACTGTATTTCTGCTGCGGCAAGGTCCTCCCCACACATTCACTGTTTTCTCTGCAGGGGACACAGTAATGGCACTAACTGGCTGAGTGTCCTTGTTTTGGGAAGAACATTCCCACCACGGGGCAATGACTCTAATAAGAACCACACATGGAAAAAGAAAAACTTCACCTTGTGATCAGCTTGTTTTAAAATAGTATCTACTGGTAACAGGTGGCTCTGGAAGCAATTCCTATTCCAGGCTTTAGGATAGGTAAGGCACTTACCCATGTCAGTGTATCTGGCTGTGAGCAAGCCAGGGCTGCTGATGCTGCTGGTCATTCCCATGGGGCAGGAATCTGCCTGGGGCCCACAAACTGGGATGCTCTGTCTCCTGTGGGCTGCTGGGGCTCTGCTCTGAGAGTCTGGGAAGTGTTTTATTGTCTGGCATCTGTTGTCATCTGGGAGGTTTTCCTCGGGGTAACTGTTCATCCTCGGCTGCGAGGAACCAAAGAGGGGAATGGTTACTTGGGAAATGGGAGGAACTGGGAATGGCACCTGGAAAGAATAAACCTCAGACAGGCTGAATTTCAGTCAGATTGCTGCTACATCAAAATGTATCAGCCTTTGAAATGTCTGTGTGATTTTGGGCACTGCAATATAAGAAAAATAAAAAGCTCCCTGGTGAGCAGGGACAGGGCCTGAGGGAAGGGCTGGAGCTGTTCCAGGGAGGCTTAGGATGGATTTTAGGAAAAGTTCTTCCCTCAGAGGTGCTGGGCACTGCCCAGGCTCCCCAGGGAATGGTGACATTCCCAAGGCTGCCAGAGCTCCAGGAGAGTTTGGACACCAGGGATGCTCAGGGTGGGATTGCTGGGGTGTCTGTGCAGGGCCAGGGGCCCCTCCAGGAGATCCATGGTTCTATGAAAATAAAACATCTAAAGCAACATAATTTCAGAGGTTCCTCTCTGGTGGAGCATCACAGGCAGAATGCAGAACATCCCAGCCTGGCTAAATCCTTCAATCCCCATTTCTCACCTTGGGAGGCAGCGGGGGCGGCCCAGCTCTCTTTAGTGTCGATCTGCAATGAAATGGGAGAAGTTGTCTGAGTTAAACCAAACCCACAAATCCCTGAGGGCTGCAAAGAAGATCAACCAGAGGCACAGAAAAGCAGAGCAGAGCTTTGCACACACAGGGTTAAACTAGAGATGCCAGAGCAGGGGGAAAGCTCATTAATCTTGTTATAAGTGTTGGTTTTTCATAAACTCCTGTTCTTTTATAAATATCAGTATTATAGAGCAACATGTGGGGAAGGATATTTAAGGATATTTATTTCTGTGAATCAATATACATTCAGGGACTGGATCTCAGGATGGAGGGACTTTAGACAAGGGCCTGGAGTGACAGGGGAGAATGGTTTAAAGCTGGAAAAGGGGAGATTTAAGTGAGATATTGGGAAGAAAATCTTCCCTGTGAGGGTGGGGAGATCCTGGCACAGAGCAGCTGTGGCTGCCCCTGGATCCTTGGAAATGTCCAAGGCCAGGCTGGGTGGGGATTGGAGCAGCCATGGCAGGGGGGTGGAACAAGACGATTTTTAATGTCCCTTCCAACCAAACCATTCTGGGATTCTGTGATTCCAATTTGCAGCCTTGATTTTGGATCAAATTTGGACACCTGAGCTGGGCAGGATCATCCTGTCACAACCAGGCCTCTCCCGTGGCCGATGGATTCATCAACACAAAACGTGATTTGATGCCCTAGACACTTCCCCAGGGAGTGTAAGATAACTCAGGAAGGAGAGCAGGGCAGAAAGCAGAGCTTTGGGATTTCTCCTGAGGCTCAGGGAAGGAGCCAGGGGTGTGTTAGCCCTGGGAGAGCAGCCAGGCCTGGCTCTGTGAGTGGCAAAGCCTTCTGCAGCATTCTGGAAGAGGTTTTGGAGCAGAGCAACTGTACAGGAAGGAGATCCACTCACTCTTCAACATCTTCACTCCCATCTCCAAATTTTGTGAGCAGTCCCCTAAGGCAGAATGTTTATAAAATTAAGAGCTCAGCTCTGAGGTCGACACGTGCAACTCAAGCCATGCCTGATGTCACTGAGTTTCACAACAAGCATCTCCCAGCCCTTCCCAAAACAAAACATTCTCTGCACTAAGCCCCTTCTGTAAAGTCTTCTCCTTAACCCCTAAAAATCACTGGATCTCTCTTCCACACCATCAGCTTTCATTTCCCTACCTGGCATTTCAAATGTTGTTGAAATGTCAAACACCAGTACGATATAAAAAGAGAAAAAAAAGGAACAGAGGAAGTTACTGGGAGACAAATGGAGAAAAGCCTTTAAAGGGAAGTTTCCTTATTTATACATATAGACAAAAGACCCAGATTGTTTCCCACTAAAGTGGGAATTTTTGTTTCAAAGCTACTCCAGGAACAACAGGAAAAAAAAAAAAGAAATTGTGACTAGAGGATCAAAGCAGCACTGAAAAATATAACCTTGAAGAAAAAAAAAGTGACAAAATTTTGCAAAAATGGCAATTTTCAAGCTGTGTCTTTAAAGGGCAATGACCAGAAAAACGCAGCCAAATTTGGATTAATGTGAAATATCCCTGCAAGTCACTTCTGAGGGGAAGCAGCAGACAGCTGCCAACAGGAACTATTAAAAAATTTAAAGGAGAAAAATTCTTTCTTTTTGAAAGGTTCTTTTTTGTCCAGGGAAGCTGTGGCTGCCCTGGGATCCCTGGAAGTGTCCAAGGCCAGGCTGGACTTTGGGTTTGGAATAATCTGAGATGGTGGAAGGTGTCCCTGCCCATGGCAAAGGGTGGAACTGGATGAGCTTAAACGTCCCTTCCATCCCAAATCCTTCTGGGATTCTATGCAAACCATCAATGCAAAACACCTCCATAATGCAGGACATTTATACAAAAGTAATTTAAAAATGCTGCAGTGAGAAAACCAGGAATCAGATTCACATTCTGGTATTCCCTTTTCCAGTTAAATAATTTATAAATCAAAGTTATCCCTCAGCATCCACTCTGCTAAAAGCCACGGGCATGAAAAGCAAGGACCCCCCAGCACACAGTCCCTGGACATGCCAGGGATTACTCAGAACTGCTGGGGCAGAGGAGTTATGCATTTCCTGTTTATCTTTCCAACTAGAAGTGGTTTCCAAGTGAGCAGCACGGATCCCCCATCCAGGACTGCTGTCCCTGCCCTCCTTCCAAATCAATCTGTGCCTATTTCTTGATTTACAGCCCTGGCAGTGTTTGCTGTGGCTTTAGCACTGCTGCAGGCACAGGAACAGGATCAAATCTGAGTTTCTCTGTCAGGAGGAGCTGCCCTCCCTGCTCCTGGAGCCCACAGATTCCAGCTGTCTGCAGAAAATGCAGCACTCCCAGCAAGGCTTCAACCCACAGCTCAGCAGGGTCACACAAACAAACCCAGGGCACAGGGAGGGGAGGGAACAGGGCAGAGCCAGAACCTCCCAAAATTCAGCCTGAAAACCCCACAAAGTGCAGCCCCAGAGCCCCCCAAAAGTCCTAGAGTACAAGGCTGGGAGCAGGAAAACCAGGATGCTTTAAAAAAGGCTCAAATCCTGGCAATCTCCAGCAGCCTTCCAGGGGGCTGCAATGTCAGCTGACAGCTTATGCAAGACTGTTATCTGCAGAAAAAAACAACAACAAAAAAAAGCCAGAGAAATTCACTGTCTGCTGCTGAGTTCCAAATAAAGATGGGAAACAGGCTCTTTGAGCTGAGCAGTGATTTGAGCTCAGATATCATCTTTCCCTCCACACTCCTGACTGCAAATCCAGGGATTGCCTTTAAAGGCAGAATCCACTTTTGAGCAGCAAAAGGAAGGTACACACCTAAAAGAATTCAGTCCTAACTTGGAGAGAGTGGTGCTCCTGTACCTCAGGCCTGCTTTATCCCAGGGAAACCAGCTATAAACACATTTTCCCTACATTTCACCCCAAAACTCTGCATGGCTGAGTTCTAAATTGCACCCACAGCAGGAGGAGTGGTGCAGTGTTACTGAGCTTGGTAAAACTCAACATTTAGAACTGGCTTCTCCTTCCCTTTCTCGAGCTCAGGGCTGTGCACAGGCCTTGTCACAGGATGTCACAGCCACAGCCAAGGCTCAGAAGAGAAGTGTGAGGCCAGACAGGATCCTGACCTCAGCTCTGCTGCAGGAAATTCACTGTGGCTGTGTTATGTCACTGTCCTGGTCGTGCATTTACACTTCACTCCCCACCTACAAGCTTCAAACAAGCTCCTGGTGGTGGTTAAAAGAGATTAAAAGTCACTCTCCAAAAGAATTGAGCAAGCACCTGCAGGAGGGCTGCACACTGGAGAACATCTTCTTAATTTATCCATATTCAGGTGGATCAGGGGTTATGGTTTGATTTTTTTTAAACATAACTCATTTTTCTTTCAGTTTCATAATAAATAAGCGAGAGAAATGAAAGCTGGTTTTATCTGTACTTACTTGTTGCTTCCATCAACAAAAGGATTCCAATGTGAAGCAAAGTCGCTGCCAGCTGCCACAACCTGAGGATGCAGAAATTGGCATTTTATTTCCTCCCTGTCAAACTAAAGTCTCTTAAAGCACCTTATCCAGCACACACAGAGGCCTGAGAGATTCCCCAGCCCTGCAGAACAATCCACAAGCAGTAAAATCAAATTGCAAAGAGAAATAACACCTTATCATCTATAAAGCAATTATTAATAACCTATTTTCTTCTACTTAGAGTTAAAAACAGCAGCTGGAAATAGTGCAATGTCCAGATCAAGCAGCAATAAGCACAGGAAAACAAAAATTTATGGTGAAAAATCCAGTAAGGTCACAGCAAGCTGCTATTTTGAACCACAAAACATTGAAGATACTGGGATTTTAGTAAATAAATAAACCCCAAACTTGTCCTTACCATCTCATCCCGAGCTTCTGTTTCTTTCCGTAGAGGGGGCTCAAACTGCAGCTTATCAACTACAAAAATGTAATAATTCATCATCAACACAACAATCTTGCACTGGGATCCTTGCAGTGCTCATTTCAGTGAAATGCAGGTGGGAACAGATCTAAATAATCCTGTGCACAACTCTGGATTTGCCTCTCAAAGGAGCAGCTTCACTGCCAGCCTCATGGGTGAGCGCTTGAATTTGCAGATATGAAAGCCACAAGAAAGGCCAAAAGTTACAAAAACGTAATTGTTTAACCACTTGTCACTTTGAAATGCATGTGAAGGAGAAAAAGGCTCCTCAAGAGCAAATTTCCCAGAGGCTGATGCAGGTGGTGCACAGGAGCTGCCAAAGGCTTGTGATCAAACCTGGAGATAAAATAATTTCTACCCTCAGCATTTCAGCTTAGATCCATCTGATTAGCTTATTAACATTAAGGTTAATTTTATTTTTGAATAATAATTATTATATTTAATTATAATAATATATTTCTTTATATATTAATAAAAGTAAATATAAAAATATTTCTATTTATAAACATACATTAATATTTATATTTTATATCATACTTGTATTAATATCGAATTATTATTTATATTATATTATTGTGGTGGTTTGTAAAGGTTTCTTGAAATTTTGACCTGTTTAGACTTGGTCAGTCACCCTTGTACCTGACAATCACCAATCAGTGTCAGATTTTTAAGACGGACACACTGAGAAAGTTTATGTGTCTTTGTGAAACACACATGTAGAGACAAAGAATCCTGAGAAAGCTTTCTTTTATTTAAATTTCAAATTATCAAAGCAAAATCACTACAATAATATAAGAATAAAAATAAAAATAAAAATAAAAATAAAAATATTAAATATATTTCTTTAGAATACAGTTGTGTTATTCTTGAACTCACAGTTGATCTCTGACGCTGTTCTCTCTGCGCGGATGTTCCTGTTGGTGGAGCGGATGGTGTGACGGATAACGGAGTGAGGCTGCAGGGGAGAGAGAGTGAGGGAAGAGCATCCAGCAACAACCAAACAAACCAACAACCAAACCAGCAACAACCACACCAACAACCAAACCAGCAACAACCAAACCAACCACCAACCCAGCAGCAACCAAACCAGCAACCAAACCAACAACCAAACCAAACACCAAACCAGCAACAACCAAATCAACAACCAACAACCAAATCAACAACCAAACCAACCACCAACCAAACCAGCAACAACCACACCAACAACCAAACCAGCAACAACCACATCAACAACCAAACCAGCAACCAAACCAAACCAGCAACCAAACCAGCAACCAAACCAGCAACAACCAAACCAGCAACCAAACCAGCAGCAACCAAACCAGCAACCAAACCAGCAACCAAACCAGCAACAACCACACCAACAACCAAACCAACAGCCAAACCAGCAACAACCAAACCAACAACCAAACCAGCAACCAAACCAGCAACAACCAAACCAGCAAAAACCAAACAAGCAACCAAACAAACCAACAACCGAATCAACAACCGAACCAGCAACAACCAAACCAGCAACCAAACCAACAACCAAACCAACAACCAAACCAGCAAGAACCAACCACACCAACAACCAAACCAACAATCAAACCAACAACAACCAAACCAGCAACCAAACCAACAATAACCACCAAACCAGCAACAACTAAATCAACAACAACCAAACCAACCAGAACAGGGAGCAGCTGCTGTTTCAGCATCCATCTCACACTCCCAAAGCAAACCAGGGCGTTTAAAGTGTCACTTTTACCAAAAGGCAGAGAATAAAAATGCTCTCACCTCAAAATCGTCATCGTCAACTTCCCCGTAGTGGGTGTGGTTCTCGGGGTTGTTGACTTTGTCCAACAGCTCAACTGCTAAAGACCTGGAGAGGCCAGGCTGCCCCACAAAGCTGTGCTGTAATCACACACAAAAGAGAAGTTTTAACAGGCAATGAATAGATAACTTTCAGTAATAAATATTCAATAGTTACTGATTTTTTTTTGGTGCTTTCTGGAGGTTCAGCTGTTATTTTAATGACTCCTCAGTGCTGGACTTTCTAGTAACAGGAATTTGGAAACACCATGCTCTGCACTTGCAAATTAAACTCCAAGCAAGCAAATAATTAGGTTTTTACATCAGTACTTCAGAGCTTGGGTAAGCAGAGATACATCAAGAGCTGCTGGAATTTTTGGGAGTCAGAAAAGTCCAACTTCACAACATGAAGCCAATTTCTATAATTGGAATTTCTAAAACTGTATAAAACTGTGTAAAAATACTGAAAAAATCCACTTGTTAACAGCTGATCAACATGTTCTTCCTTCAGATTTCACCACCTGATTTATAAGATTAAAGAAAATTGGTTTCTCTTTGGTTTCCTACGGATCTGTTCCTCATTTTGAAACAAAAGATTACATCCTGAGGTCACCAAATGTCCCAAGCCACTTACAGAGAGAAGTCTGTCTGCTGTCGGCCTCTTCTTTGGGTTTTTTGTAAGTGCTATTTTGACAAAATTATGGAATGTTGCTGACCTTAAAGAAAAGGAACGCTTATGTTGAATTTTTCAAGGTATGATTAATTTTAAGACAGTTGCTAATACAGATTACATGAGGGTGGGATAAAGTAGAATATTGGGCAGGTATCTCACCTCCAGTTTGAATAATTACATTCCCAAGGTAACAAAATAGGGAAAAAAACCAATTTGATTCACGGAACTTGCATGGAAGACATTTTGGTACAGAAAATAAACCAAGAATGGCACTAGGAATTTCCCACAGGGTAAACAAACCAGAAAAAGGTTTAAATAAATTAAATAAATAAATAAATTATTAAATCTAGTAAATTTATTAAATAAAAAAATTAAAAATTAATTGCCCAATGACAGGGGCAAGTGCCCCATGACAGAAATTAAGGAAGGATAAAGATTTTTTCTTCTAGAACATCTCAAGAGCACCAAGAAAGGGTCTCGTCTTCAATAATAACAAATATTTTTTCCTTTTATCTATGAAAATCATTGAATGGTTTGGGTTGGAAAGGACTTTAAGGATCACATCAATTCCAATAAAATATGGATCAAAGAAAAGAGCTCCACCTACCATTTTGCTTTTTCCTTTAGCTTTGGAGGTTGAAAATTACTTTTTGACATTAAAAACAAAGCCCTAAAGGGAAAGAAAGAATAATGATATAATGTGGTAAAAAAATAAAATTAATTTCATTCTAAAATCTAAATACTTTAACATTTTATTGGGAGAATCATACTGGTGAAACTGGACTGAGTTTGTGCTGTGTTAAAGGAGAGATACAGAAAATCTTTAAATAAATTTAGAATAAATAGATAAATAAATATTTAGATAAAATAAATAGATTTTATCTTTAAATGAAATATTTTTAGTGCCATAATCCTGTTAAATATTAGGCTTCTCTAGTGATTTCCTATCACCAGTAAATCTGTCCCTGTTCTTCATCAGATTCTTGATTCTGGAATCCCAGAATGATTTGGGTTGGAAGGAACTTAAATCCCTTCTCATTCCAACTCCCTGCCATGGGCAGAGACACCTTGCACTAGGCCAGGTACCACCAAAAATTAACAATTTCACGATTTTGCTTAGAATTTTCATTTCAAATGCAAGATTTTAGCAGATTGATGCCTTGAGGCCAGACATGCAAAGTGAAAAAATCTTGGTGGGAATTTCTGAGAAGCTTCAAGCGAATCCTGACAACTCTCGCTCAGTGAATCCCTAATCCTTGGGGTTCAGGAAGGTTCTGGAGTCACAGGAGCTTCCCAGGACACAAACCTCATGGGGTGCAGGTCGAACATGGGGGGCTGCAGCTCTGCCAGCTCGATGGCAGTGATGCCCACGGCCCAGATGTCGCACAGCTGGTTGTACCCCCCATTCTTCTCCACCGCCGCCACCTCGGGGGCCATCCTGCAAAACCAACACTTCAGTTCCTGCTCTCAAGGACAACTGCACAAGTGTGCTGAGCCAGTGATGATGTGGAGAAATCCGGTTTCCCTCTGGAGTCCAGTGGAGAAAGGGGCTCCCTTAGTGTCTCAAAATCTCAGTTTTTATCTTGGTAAGAAATGCTGGATCTTCCCCCTGGCTGGAGCATCTCCCCATGGGATGCAGTAATTTTATCAGTGCCACAGTGGGACTCAATGGCCATGAGCAGAACAGAACTCCCTGCAGGAAGGATGCGTTGTGGAAAGATAAAGAACACTGGCCCAGTTGGTTTATGAAATATGGCCATGAACAGGAGATGTCCCCTTTGGAAATAAAGAACACTGCCCCAGCTGGTTTCAATGGACGTTCCATTAACAGGAGATATCCCACAGAGATCAGGATCACTGCCCCACCCTCAACAGGTGGTTGTAGAATAGATACCTTTGATCACATCCTGTATTATAACCCAAGACATGTGCACATGCAAAAAAATAGAATTAAATGCAACGTGTAATTATTGGATGTCTGTGACAGAGGTTTGTAATTTTAAATAGCTCATATTCCCCCTAAGAAAGAAAGATGTGAGGGGGAATGAACAGGAAATGGGGAAATGAACAGGAAGAATACAAATATTTTTATGTTTAATGGAGTAAATTAAGGATTTTATGTTCAGATTGGGTTTTGATCATCACAGAAATACTTTTAAAGTTTTTATTATCATATACATAAATCAATACATACTAATACTTATGACTATTCATTTGGTTCAGTATTATTCTACAAAGAATGTATCAGGGTTTGTTTGGGTTTTTTTTCCCTGAAGCTCTGTAAACATCTTGGATCTAAGGACAATTAATGTGAACTTGGTATGTTTTACACAGTGGGTAATCTTTTGAATTGTCTGAAAACAAACTAAAGGACATAAAATACATGCGCTGAATACAACATAATAAAAACAAACAAGGAAGACAGCAAAAAAAATTCACACTCAAGAGCAATGTAGGGACACAGAGAACTCAAAAGCTCCTTATGGATCTAAATAATCATCTTAGGAGAGGGGAGGATCACCTCTGGCCAGAACCCCCATTCCCAGCAGGGAATCCACCCTGTCCTCAGCACCCAGAGGTGTTTTGGGGGCTGCTGGGAACAGCACCAGGCTCAGCATTCCCAGGAAATAGGAGCAGAAAACCTCCCTGAGCCCAGCCCTCCTTCTCCAAAAGCCAAATTAACAAACTCATTGTCTGGATGAAGCTGTTTGCCCAAAAATCACCAGGCCAGGCAGCTCCTCTGATTCCCAGTGATGCCTAAACCCAGCTAAATTTGCATATTAATCCAGCTCAAGATTTACAAATTAGTATTTGCATATTAAATGCTGCCTCGTGCAGACATTAATCAGTAGGGATGATTAAAAGATAGTCTGAAAATCTGGTTTCCTTTCTGCACAGAAATCAGACACTATTTTAGCCACTAAAAATGTAAGGCTAAGATACTACATAAGCATTGGCTTCCCCCCAGAAAGAGAGAATATTCTGCAAAAATAAATTTGGGATTAAAAACAAGCCTGCCTCAAATATCAAGTAGCTTTTGTTACAGCAACAGATGAGCTCCAATCAATGCTTCCCAGATTTTTACCCTCTGGGCATTTTACTTGGAAGAAAGGGGATTTCTGCAATTTCTCTAGACATATGTGTGTATTTGAGGATTTCTGGCACAAATACAGGCTCAGCTTTGCAGCACAGCAATCAAAGTGGTTTCTTACCAGTAAGGGGTGCCAATAAAGGATTTCCTCTTTGCAATAGTGGCTGTTATTTTTGCTGCTACCCCAAAGTCAGCTGGAAAATAAAATCAAACCATCAGAGCCTCAGAATTCACAGTTGAAGGAATCTTTCTGTTATGAAAGAATAATCACGCATCTCACCCAAATTAAAAATTCATTAAGGGAAACAATTGCAGATTAATAACAGGATCATTAATGTCTTCACTGACAGGAGTTCAAATCAAAGAGTTGTCTTTCTACACACAGTTCCTCTCTTAGATCATTTTCCCATCTCCCCATACATCAACCAGAATTTGTGGATATTCAATTTGAGAGGAAAAACAGCATCATGCCTTGGAAAAGGCACCTTCAGTGTGTTATTCATGGAGGAGCTGTGCTGGGGCATCTGTTCTCTGCCCTGGGGTAAATCATCCCTCAGAACTCCCAAACATCAGGTGGTCTTGCAAAGCCAAAAATCATTTCAATCCGTTTTTATTTTGATTGATTGGTGGTATAAAAGCTGGAGGATAACTTGGAAAAACCCAAGCAGGCAAGGTACCACTGTGTATCCCAAATTTAATGCAGGGAATGGAATCTCCTCTCACTCAGTGGCAGCTTTTCCTCCCATTTTTTCCTTCTTGAAAAAGCTGTCTTTTCCCAAGCCAGCACTCCTGGTAACCCACAGGGCTCTGCAGGTTGATTCCAGTGGGATGAAGACATCCCTGAAGCTTTTCCCTGCAGAGCTCAGGGGTTTCCTCTCCTCCACCTTTGTGGAATTACCCAAATCCACCCACAGAGCCAGGATCAAATCTCATTTTTCCACAGGCTGCCAGGCTCTGGTGATGCTCTCCCAAGTAGGGGATCCTCAGAGACTCTGCCATCCTGGTCAGGGATAAAAACTGATATTTGCCAGCCTGGCAAATTCCAAAAAAATCTGGGAGGTTTGAAGGCTAGGTGTTTGAATAATGAAATTATCCGTAATTTTTGGACAGAATAAAAAATTTCTCATCTCCTACACAGCCCAGCCATGGATACACACTTTGAAATCACCTTTTATCATCATCTATTGTCCCAAATAATCATGGAATAATTTAGGTTGGAAAAAACCTTTAAATGATGGAGTCCAGCAGTGCCCCATGTCCCCAAATGCCACAACCACATGGCTCTTAAATCCACATCACAAAACTCAGGCAACTCACCCAATTTAACATCTCCATGGTCTGTTAGTAGAATGTTTGCACCCTAAAATGAAATAAATTAAACATCTTTATCAGGAATATTTTTCCTGCATTGGGAATTGCAAAATGAATTTCTAAAGGTTCCAAATTTACCTTTATATCTCTGTGCATTTTGCCCTTCATGTGTAAATAAGCAAGACCCTGAAAATAAAAGATACAATGAACTGTTCTGCCATTTTTGCCATCCTTCAAAGCCAGTTCTATTTCATAAATTTAATTTTCTCAATATATTTTACTTGGAAGTGGAGACATTTGGGATTTGCAGATAGGGAATGCTTCATCATCTTGTATTTCAGCAGTCACAAAATGAAAGAGAATTTTATTTATCTGGTTGCAGTATTTTACCCCCACACTTCATTAAATTTACCACCACAGGGTGGGCAGGCAGTTCAAAATTTTGGCAAATATTTGCACCGTACCACACTAGAATTCCTTGCTCATTTTTATTTACAGTATGCAAAATACCAGGTTATCCTGGTTAATTGGTTTCTCTTGATTCCCAACAGAAGTGCTGGCACTGAAGTGATTTTCTGGATTTATTTACATGGAATAAACACTTTCTGGTGCACCTGCAGAAGTACAGTACCTGTAGAGTTTCTCTGCACACATAAGCAATTTGCAACTCTGACAGAGGTCCTGTTACTGAAACAAAGAGGCAAAAATTAAATTTACAACATACAGCACATAAATAACATTGTAAAGCAGCCACAAAGTGGTTTGTCCATGCCAAAAAAAAATGGTTTGACATGATCTGTATTGTACACTCAGCTCAAAAGAGGGGTTTGTTTGCTTGTTTTACAGAAAGGCTTTCTGTAAAAAAAAACCCAAACAGCACAGAAGACAATACCCACACTGAAAAGAAAACCTGTTTTCACAGAATCTAATTATTTTTTTACAAATTATTTTGTAGTATTCTGTATTGTCAGGAAACTGAAAGTGACTTCTGCTAATATTTTAATTTTGGAAATGGGAATGTTTTATATCAGGGATTATCTAAGGGGCTTGGAATTGTTTTAAAGGATTTGTACTGAGTAGTTAAAAAATAAAGCAGAAAGAGCTCCAAAAATTCAGTGTTATCATTTCAAAGCAGAGCAAGTCCCCAGCTGTTTTTCCAACAACTCCAATAAATTATTCTACAGCATCAGCAACTCCAGATGAAACTTCAGGAAGGAAAATACTACAAGAGTGAGATGGTATTTCACAGGGGTGGGAATAAGAGTAATTTTTCCCCTTTAAAGATCAAATTTTGAGATTTCCCAATGAAAACCTTCCTCACTCCATGCAGTGTCCTTACCCAACTGTTCTGCCATAAAATGTCAAATATTAAAAGTCAAATATTAAATGTCAAATATTAAATGTCAAATATCAAATATATTAAATGGCAAATATTATGTCAATATTAAAATGTCAATATTATAAATATTAAAAATGCTGGGAAAGTGCTCTCAAAATCTCTTGACTGCAGCTAAAAATCACTGTTCATGCCCCCCAAACCCCCACATCCCGTGCCAACTGTTCCCTGTAGGTTTAGCATTTATTTGTCTTCTTTGCAGGAAGCTTCCCCAAGTAAAAAAAGTGAAAATAATTGCCCAAGTACCGTGGTAAATGTCCTGGAGGGATCCCCCACCACAGTACTCCATGCATATCCACAGCTTCTCACGGCTACCAAAACAAAATTAAAACACAGGCATCAGGAGCTGATTGGTCTGCATGCAGAACAGAATTCATCAGCATTATTTCAATTATTTTCTATTAGGCTTGATCACTCTCTGTTCAAAATACACATTCTGATACCTGACCTGCAGTTGTACTGTTCTTAATACAAATTCTTGTGTTATTAATAAAAATTCTCGTGTTAACAATTAAAAAATTTCATTACTCAGAACAAGATTTTTATGCCAAAAGAAAATTTTTATGCCAAAGCCCCTGAGAAATATTTAAACATTATCAAACACAAAAGGTGCTGCTTGAACTCTACAATAAAATAATAAAAGGTTTATCTGCTATCAGCAAAATACATGAAATATCTCACTAAATTTAGTGTTTTAATCTTAAATTGAAATTCCCTCATTATATCTAAAATTCCTGCAAAATGAGGGATTAGAAATGCAGCTTTTTAATTCCAGTTGAGTCCACTTGGGCTGCAGGGATTATTTAAATGCAGCCCTCCAAGATGGGCTCAAAAAGACATGCAGTATTGTAAAAAAGAAAAGACCAAGCAGGCAAAATGCAGATTTCTATTCCCACAAAACCAATTGATAAATGGCAGAGTTATTCAGAATATTCCCTGATTTCCTGTGGGATATTTCATGGAAGGTGCAGTGAGCTGACACCACCCCACCAGAACTGTGAGAAATGTTCTGAAGCAGCAGCTCAGATTTTGAACTCCCCTGCCAGACAACTCTAATTAAATCAAATATCCAAAAGCAATTCTGCTCTAGAGAAATAATGAGCTGCTTTTCTATTGGAACTGATAAATGTGTTAGGAGTCTCCAAGGGGAAAAAAAATCTCTTTCTGTTCCTAGTGATAAAAATATTCCAGCCTTTTGGCCAGCAGAGAAAATCAAATATTAGTCACTTTTGTTTTTTAAAGCTAATTGGGTTTGGCTTAAAAAAAAAAATCCAAAACAAGGGCAATTCAATCTCTGGAAGAAAATTTAATGAAGTTACAACGACTAAAGCAGCCTGGGATTGTTTGAAGAGAGAAATGTTGATGTAAAAAATGGGATTTACCTGAGATAACTCCCAAAATAGGCGACGATGTTGCAATGTTTGCATTCTTTAACCATATATATCTCCTGCTGGATCAGTGAGAAGTCATCTCCTGCAAAAACAGGAAGCAGCCAGGGTTACATCATGAACTGCTGAACCTCCAGAGAGCTCTGGAGGGATGCACAGAATTGGAGAAAACATGCCAAGGGTTTGGATCCCAGGCAAACCCTCCCAAGCACAGCCAGCCCAGCACCCCCAGCTGAATTCCTTCTGCTGTGCTTTGGGGAGACACAAATATTTCCTAAAAAACAAGAGTCTGGTGGCCTGAGAGTGATGCACGAGTTCAGAGAGCTCCAGGAAAGCAGCCCAGGGATGCAGGGAGGGATGGGAGTCAATTCAAATTAATTTCACTTCTGGATCTCTATGATGGGAGTAATTTAAAATTAACTTCACTTCTGAATCTTTACGATGGGAGTCAATTCAAATTTCACTTCTGAATCTTTATAATTCAAACTTCACTTCTGA
>VRYO01000006.1:1068244-1092558 GCA_009812075.1 Sialia sialis | reverse complement strand
CACCGCCTGCAAATGTCACAAGAGGCTTTTGTCCCTCCTCTTGGCTTGCACAGGCACTCACAGCTCCACCTTCCCCTCTCCCACCCGCCAGCTCGATCAATAATGAATTACTGCTCTCATTAAAAATGCAACAAGGCCAGGGCTAAAAACTGGTTCTCCCTGTACACACCTAGATATGAAAACTGTCAGCTCAGGATTCCTCAGATCACTTTGGGATGTGCTACTTAAAGAAATCCTCATTTCCCACGAGTCGCTGCAGTTTGCATTGTTCTATTTTTTTTTTAAAAAAAAAGAATTGTGCAGTTACCAAGAAAGTCACAGACAGGAAGGCACCACATGCACGTCACTGGCTTTGTGAATCAAACCTGAAATTTGACTAGAAATTATATCTGACCAAAATGTAAGTCCCTAATGTGAAAAATTAGTTAATGATCTCAGTCTGTCTTGTTCATATGCTTCTGCACTGCAGAGGGGGAACTACAGGCTCAGAAATTACAGTTCTTCAAATAATGTTATTTATGTTTTCTCAGCCCAACAGCAAAATATCTGCCTTCTCCTCATCCCTTGAAATTTCTTCTGTATTTCAAATCTCAATTTAAAATTATCTGAAACCCACCAGGGGCCAGGGAAGCTCACCTAATGTCAAGTAATTCAGACCTGTTCAGTATCTCAAGCTATTATTGACAAAGAAAATAATAATTTACAGGCATTTATCCCATAAAGATGACATATATATACAATGAACCTCCATGTACCTTTTAAATTCTACTATTTCACTTTTATGGAAGATAACGTTTGTTAGGTGTCTTATTGTCTTTAATTCTCCTGGTCTTGATCCCTTCAATATATAAGGAAGTCTCCTAAGAATTCATTTGTCATTAAGGCCGAAAAACTGAGTTTTGGTGTCCACAGCTCCATCAGCAACTTGGTCCAGCTCCACATGACAGAAGCAGATCCCAAATTCCCAAGACATTTGCTGGAAGACTTTCTCTAAGAGGAAGACAGAGCTTCTGCCCTTTATTAGTATTGATGCTAATTTTATTTAATGAGACTCAAACCTGAAGATCACATTCCCTCTAGAATGAAATAAAACTCCAGGATTTTAGCAGGATAGCAAAGCTCCAACGTGAGCCACACAAGAATGGGAACAGAACAAGAACGTATTTGAATGAGGTGAACCCCAGCTGAATTTTGCTTTGCTCAATGTCATTTACAGAGTTTATTTACTGAGAAAGAAGAGTTTGGCAGCTGCTTTTTGGTCACCTCTTCAGCCTGAGAGAGGATGAGTGACAGCATCCCACTGAGCACAGCTCTTCCAGAATATTTTAGCAGCTGAATACTAGCACTGTAGAACATCACACGGAATCTGTGTTCAAAATAAAACAAAACACAAAGTACAAACACAAGTACTCTTTTTATTTTGATTTTTTTTTTTTTTTGCATCTCCCATTGCGTGACTGAGCACATCCCACCCCACTAATGTGACAGCACTGTTAGCAGGACTATTCTGGGGAGTTGGGAGAGTTTTGTAGTATTACACACACCAAAAATCACTGAGTTTTCTCATTGAGACTTGATTTTTTTCTCCAAACAGCTGCTGTGGGACAATGGAAGCGGAGTGAGCTCCGTGGCAATCCCCGTGAGCGACGCTTCCCAGCGCACACCCAAAGAGCACACCTGAGAAAACACACTCAGGGGAGGACATTTTCTGTAGCCAACGACCAGAAATAACCCAGAGAACTGGTTCCAGAACCAGTTATGCACTCTGCACTCGTGTTTTGCTTTGTTTTCAAGAGTGCAAGCCAAACAGTTCCAGCCCAGGGGGTCCACAGTGCTGAGCCAGTGAGCTGGTCAGAAATGGGGGAACCTTGGGACATTTGGATCCGAGCTCTGTGTCCTCTTCCTGCCACCTTCTCCTAACCACCGAGGAAGAGAAAGGCAAGATCCATTCAGCAACATCCCTCTGACAGGCTGCAAATTAGTATTTTCAATTTCCACGGTGAAATCCTCTCCCCACCACCATCTCCAGCCGGGGATCAAGAGCCCCATTCAGCAGAGGAGCTGTTTGGTGGAGCGTGTCTTCATTTTGTGGAATAATTGCAGCTCCTGTGGCAGCCCCCCCATCCTTCCCCAGCTTATTCACCCCTTGCCAAGCTTCACTCAGCACTGCCCACGAGCTTCTGGTGCCTCCAGTGCTGCCTGCTTGTTCCCCAGCCACTGAATATCCCTTCGAAAAGAATATCCCCTGACCTCCTGCCCCGGCAGGGAAACACAAGCTCCTCTGCTTTCCAGCTGCTGACCTCTTACACCTGCTCTGGGTGCTTTGGAAATTCTGGTTACGCTGTGGTTTTCTTTCCATATCTCGCTGCATCATCAAATAGAGTCTTGGATTCACCTTCCTACATCTCTGAATTCACATTTCATCACTGTCAAGAGCTCTCATCTGGCTGAAGTGACCCAAAGAAATGTCTCTCACTTTATGGGCTGCCCTAAAATCATGAAAATAGAGAATTTTGGGCTCCAACATAATTTGAATTATGTTACAATAAGTTTAAATATAGTGTTTATTACAACAAACGATAAAATTTTGCTTACACTTGTGTTTTACACAAATCTGACAAATTTTTAAAAGGCTTTGGAAGTAGAGCTGGAAAAAACAAGTATCAGCAAAATCAAATATCTTAATGCTTGGAAAGGAGATGTTTTCTCTCCTTAAACACAATCTCCTTACCAGGTCAGTTTAACACCTCAGGCATAGAGAAACCAGAAAACTACTCAGAAAACCCAGATTAACAGCAACAAGAGTTAATCTGCGTGAGCCCAAAGCTGCCATCCTTCACACCACAGCTTTTTGCAGTGCTGTGCACGGAGAAAGTATTTTTGTAAAAGAAACCAAACTCTCAGAAAGCTCCAAAAAAAACCCCCATCCTTGAGAATTTGTAGATTAACTCAAGCAGAGAGGCCAGAGCCAAAGCAGATCTGCTCAGAGCAGATCCAAACCTTGGTGTCAGGATGGTGGCAAGGGAAGAATCGCCTGCCCTGGCTCCAGGCAAAAATTGTTTCTACTATTTTATATGTGCACCCACTGCTGCTCCCCAGTTTTGGAGTGAGCAGCACACCCAAAAGCAGCCTCAGAAAATTCCTAAGAATGGCTTTCAACAATCCATGGATTGATTCTACCCCCTGGATGGTGCCTGTGCCAAACCCTCACAGCTGCAGCTCTTGGTTTGGGGGTTTAACTCCTCTTTAAGATAAAACAAAATAAACAAAATCAAGCTAAAATTCCTCACAGCCCCATCCCAAAAAACCTGAAGAGAGTATGAGATTGGATAAATCCTTCCTGCTTGTGCTGAGATGACTCTAACACATGCTGAACATATTCCTCCACCTCTGAAGATCTGTGGATGGATTAAAAAATATAAAAAGAACAAAGGAGGAATGCTTAGAAAAAACCCCCAAAAATGGACAACTCTGGCAAATATCTGCCTGCTCTTTGCTGCTGGAAAAAAACACCTAATTTCTAATTTTCAGGGATGTTTGACTTTCAGAAAGCAGAAAGATCCAGAAGCAATTGTTCCCCATCATCTTCCAGCTGGATTTTTGGAGATGGAGAGCAGTACCAGACTCCTTTGTAATGGAAGGCACAGAGGCTTTATAGATTCAAGACACTAAAAAAAAAAGAATTCTATCTTACAACCAGCAGTCAAGGCTTTTTGGGATAAACAAAAAAAATGACGATTTCCATGCTGATTTTACTAGTTTATTCTGTAGTTGCAACAGAGCCACCACTTTGGATCCCTGAGCTGAATGTTGTGCAAGGACAAATATTGATTTTGTGGGTGCTCCCCAGATGGGTTGTGCCAGTCCTCATCCCTCAGAACACACAGCAGCACGAGGCTGGATGAAAAATTCCCAGCTGGCACTCCCTATTTCCACACTTACAGCTTTTCCTGTTGAAAATACAGAATATGCAGAAATCCTAGGATTTAAATAAATTCCACATTAAAACCTGAATCCCAGATCCGCCACTGGCACCCCTGAGCACAGCTCCAATGTAAATAAGGTTTAAATGTATTTACTAAATGTATTACTGGGAAAATTGGGAGGAGGAGAATCTACTTTTCACTCAGCCACTTCTGACACTTTCTTACTCAAGGCCAATTAACTCAAGCAATGAGGGATTAACAGCTCATTAATGATGGGAGGCCAACCCCTTTCTTCTCCAGAAAACCAGACTGAGGATTTGTATAAGCACAGGGGTTTTGCAGGGCTCAGCAACCACTGAAAACATTTAATTCTCATCCCTGATGGTAATTATTGCAGGACAAAAAACATTTAATTCTCATCCCTGCTGATAATTATTGCAGGACAAAGACCTGTGGTAATAAAGATAACAATAATAAAGCAAAGATCGAAGCACATCTTAACATTTATTTAGAGGGAAAAAAAACAAAACAAAAGAAGTCAGCTCTGTGCTTCCAAGCAGAGGTTGGTTATTCTCCTATTAAATTTTCTTGGCAGATCATCCTTTGCAAAAATATTTGGCATCATCCTTCTAAAACTGAAAAGCTAAAGCTAGAAACAGACCCTGACCACAAAAGTACTATTTAGCAACTAATGCAGCACAAAAGATATAAACAAATACCACATGAGAAAAAAAAAATAAAATTAAAAAGGCCCCAGCTTTGACTCAGCTGGAGAAAAAAACCAAACCAGAAAAGAACATTTTCAAGTTGCAACTGTGTGCATTACAGTGGTTTGAAAAGCTACTAGAAATAACTCACTTTCCTGGGGAATAATAAACATTTTTGAATGTAAGATCATGAAAATCAAAGAATGCCCATGGAGCTGCTGATATACTTAAAAATGAACAGATGCCCAACAGCTTTACAGGCCAGGGTATAAAACAGGGAAAAGAGCAAAAAAAAAAGAAAATATAACCTCAAATACATTAAACTACAAACCAAGATGGATTTTAAAAGGATTTATTCACCAGAAAACAGGGAGAATAAATGTAAAACAATTTCATTGTATTCCTATCTTGAATGCACAGACCATGACAGCAAAAAAAAACAAACCCTCAAAGTATTTTGGAGTACAAACCCAAGTTACATTAAAAGATTATACATTTCATCAGCTGCAGGGGAATTTATTTATGTCTTAGAGATGAAAGAACTAAGAGATGTGACAGCCAAAGTATTTGAAAGAAAATATCTCTGTGTCTTCCTTTCACTGACAAAAAAAAAATCAAAATTTTTATAAATAAATAAATAAATAAATAAAATAAAAATCTGTCTTTCCAAGTAGGGAGAAAGCAAATTTCTGAAGGAAAAGATGGGTTGCTTTTTTATAATTAAAAACTAAAGCGTTTAAGACTATGATTTACCTCTTTACCTAAGAAAAATTAATATTTACTGCTTTGTAAATACAAGCTAACACACAGGGAGATATGTCTCCTCAGAAAGGCAAAACTGGCATTTTAAAGGGGAAAAAAATGGAATTTTGAGATTGCAACTGTTATATCAAACCCTCCAAACCAAAGGTAAAAATCCATATCAACTCCTTTTCCTTGTAATAATTTATCTGATAGAATCCAGAGGGATTCAGGTGGAAAATGTAGATTTAAGTAAAAAAATTTCCCTCCAACAAAGCTGTCCAATAATCACCTCCCGAAAATTTCAGTTCCTCAGAGATGAACTCAGAATTACAAAATTAAAAGGAACAAGCCATTAATTTGCCTTGATGAAGAAAACAGCTCAGTGTTTTGCTCTTTATTGTTAAATAAACCAGTGACCAGAACAGAATTAATAAAGAAGTTGTGTAATTGAAGAAGTTAAAGGAAAAATTAGCTAAAAATAGGAGTTGGAAGATGATTTTTCTGTTCTACAATGAAGCTTTGGTTTGCATCTGGACTGTATCAATTGTCACCTTCTTGGGGTGGGAGATGGGTAAGATTTGAGATGCTGGGACAGCTGTTTCTACTAAAATAAACCCCAGATTTATTTTATTTATTTATTTTATGGTGATGAAATGAAGCAATATTTCTAATTCAGGAGAAAACTCAAAATCAGAACCTGGAATTCTGCTGGAAAAAAAAAACAGAAATGACATTTCAGTAGTTTTTTTAGTGAGGAAGAACTGAAGTTCTGAATGTGCTGGTACATGAGAAAGGTTACAGATAAAATATGTTTTGCACTTCTGCTGATGAAGTAAAGAGGAAATATGCTGCCATTTCATTACAGATGATAACTGAAAATCGTGCAAGTTATCTCATCCTCTCACACTTTATTTTTAGCCAGAACAGAGGGGGAAAAAAAAACTGCTCTGATTTTTTTATTATTATTGTTCTCTGAATTTTAACCTATTAACTCATGTCAATGACATCACCTGAAAACAAGGCTCTTTTTCAAGAAAATAAGAATCTTTTTCTACAATTTCATTTACAGTGATGGAGCACTTGAGTTTCACTTCAGTCACCTGATTTCAAGCATTTGGCCAGTGACTTCCTCACTTTGCTTTGAAAGTTGAACCAAAACCACGCTGCTCAAGCCCAATGTGTAATTACATAATTAGAGTATTGTGGCAAATTGGGCCTGATGATTTAAATGGAATTTTAAAAGCAATATTTTTAAATTTTAACATGTTTAAGAATACTTTCCACATTGCCTCATTTCTCTCGTCTATATAGATTTTATTTTGGTTTTTTGTGTTTTTATAGGGTTTTAAATTTGTATTTGCTGGATCCCTGGGGAGTTCTAAGGTCCATCCCTCCATCCCAGGCTGGACTCTCTGCTCTCCCATCCCCACGGAATGCAAAGCTCTCCCTGCAGCAGCTGTGTGCATTTTCCATGCCAGAGCCAGACACCACGGAGGAATGTGCTGGAGAGAGCCAGAGGAAATGGTGGTGGAGACTGCACAGCCTGGCTGCTTCTCTAGTCCCAAAATTCTCCCTGGCTCAGCTCGAGGAAGCACAGCAAAGCACACTTCAGAAGTCATGCAATGGTCTGGGTTGGAACAACCCAAGCAGGGACATTTCCACTGCAAGGTTGCTCCAAGCTCTGTCCAACCTGGCCATGAACAGTTCCAGGGATGGGGAATTTCACAGAATGATTTCATGGAGCAGAGCCACAGCCCATCCTCCTCCTCCTCCTCCTCCTCCATCCCTCCTGCAGCCAGCACAGTCAGTCTGTACTCAAAGACATCCCACTGCAGGATTTACACAAACCTCAACACCCACGGCACGAGGAAAAGGAAAAATCTGTGTAAGTGGGGTGCTTGATGGATCATGAAACCAAAAATCCACATCTCCTTATCCATCCCCAGAAATCTCTTCGTCCTGTTTGAGGCAAATTTAAAACGAAGATCTCAGGACAGGAACTCTTTGGCAAAGTTTAGAAAGCTCTGTGTTAATCCAGAAGTTATTCCTACCTCTTCAAAATTAACCAAAAAGCAGAGGATCAACCAGTGCTTTAAATTTCATCACACACATGTTGAGAAAACTAAATTATTTTATCAGATCCTGCTCATCCTGGGGACTGTCTGGGGTCTGGGCTGTGAATATATTTACAAGAATGCATAAAATTCTCCCCCCTTTACTCACTGTAGACCAAATGCTTCAAAATTTCAGCTGCTGTTGTTTCCCAACTCCTCATAAATAAAACATAAATACCTGAAGCTGTTCCACGACTGAGAGCAATGAGCACCCATCAGGCACTGCTGTCAAATTTTAATTCTTTTCATTTTATCAGGAGAAAATACATCCACAAAAGATGGTATGGCCCCACTTTTATTCTTTTTACCTGCCATGTTGACATCTCTGGGCCTGTACAAGAGACTTTACCACTGATCTTTACTTGGGATTAATGACTAAACCCCCCAAACATCTTTGGGAGCCTGATGTTTGTAATTCAGGTCTGGTTTTATGTGTCTGTACGTTCAACAGCAAGTTAAGGCAAACAGAACTCAGCTCTTTATTGCTTGACCAGCAATGATCAGCAAAGAACCACATACACAGCTGAGAAAAAAATACAGTTTTTTGGGGTAGAGCATCCCCTCAAATGTAAGAAGTTATGCCTTTAATGCTGCACAAGAAAAAGCTACTAAAATAAACAAACCCTTAGGAATGATGTCTTATCAACAAGACAACAGAGTCCCTCTGCAATAACCTCTTCACTCCCAAAAAAACCCAGCACTTGTCTTTCTGGAACATCTCAAAATTCACATTTTAAACATGCTACAAATCCAGCTTTTTCACACTGAGCTGAACATTTGGTTCATTCAGCTTTCTTTCTTCAGACATTCTTTCTCCAGTCAAATCTTCCCCATCTCTATGAAAACATGAACCTCCCAGACACTCTACTCATGCAGAAGACACAAAAATATACTTGGGGGAGGAGTAATTTCCATGTGCCAAGATATGAAATCTGGCATTAAAAAAGTCATTTTGAAGGATCAGTAAATGCAGCCGTTTTGGACACCGGGACAGGAGTGCTCTGAGTGTATCCATGACTATATTTGTATAATCTTTTTATTTTCTTTAGGGGAATAGAAGTCAGTGGACACACACAGAGCAGGATAAGGGATTAGGGAAAAGCACTGGAAAGGACAATCCTGGAAGCAATTCTGTCGCTCCAGCCCTCCTTGTGCTCTTTCACTCAAGAGCTTCAAAGATATGGTCAAGCTGCAGCCTCTCCACAGTTTTCCATCCATCATGGAAAAGGTAAGTTTTGGCTGAGGAAAGCCTTGCAGACACTCTGCTGGATGAAATTAATCACTCCAACACTTGGGTGAAAGAATTCAGAAAGCTGAAGAGCAGAACAGAAATTTCTCTGTATCAAATTTTTGTACATCTAGGAAGGGTTTATCCAGCATCCATATGTGATTTTTTCATTGGAAATCCAGAATGGATTTGGGATCAGCATCACTCCCCAAATCAAAGTTGGCTGTATCCACATCCACAGGGCTTTTAAATCATTCCAGGGATGGGGACTGGCCTGGGCAGCTGTGCCAGGGCTGGACAATCCTTTCCAGGGAGGAATTTCCCCAAAATCCAATTTAAACCTCCCTGGGCCTGAGGCCGTTCCCTCTGCTCCTGTCCCTGTTCCTGGAGCAGATCCCAAATCCCCCCCGGTGTCCCCTCCTGCCAGGGACTGTGCAGGGTCCCCTGAGCCTCCTTTTCTCCAGGCTGAGCCCCTTCCCATTTCCCTCAGGAATTCTCCAGCCCCTTTCCCATTTCCCTCAGGAATTCTCCAGCCCTTTCCCAGCTCCTCAGGAATTCTCCAGCCCCTTTCCCATTTCCCTCAGGAATTCTGCAGCCCCTTGCTGAGTGCTCTTACTGCTAGAAATCCTTCAGAAACTGGGAAAGAGCTTTTCCAGCTTATTTGGAAAATGTAAAATCCAAAAACCTAATGAAATGGCAAAGTGTGGGGAAAATCACAGAATCCCAGAATGGCTTGGGATGGAAGGGAATTTAACAACCTATTAACAACCAGGGACACCTTCCATTATCCCAGATTGTTCCAAGCCCTGTCCAGCCTGACCTTGGACACTTCCAGAGATCCAGGGGCAGCCACAGCTTCTCTGGGCACCCTGTGCCAGGGCCTCACCACTCTCCCAGCCAAGAATTTAATCCCAATATCCCATCTAACCCTGCCCTCTGTCAGTGTGAAGCCATTCCCTTTTATCTTATCTTGTGCAAAGCCTTGGCAATCTCCAGCACCAGGCGCTGAGATTGCCTGGAGCTCAACAACAACTTCATGAATATGGAGATGTCCCTCTGGACTGGAATCACCTTGGGCTGATGCTGCCTCTCCACAGCAGGTGCCAAACAGCAAAGGTGGCAGGGAAGGTTGTTTTTGCAGCTGGGATGAGGATGGACAGTTGCTGGTGTCAGCGGAACGTACCTGGCTGACAGGAAGAGCTGCTCCCTGTGACAGGGATGAGCTCTGAGCTCCTACCACGCACCTCTCTGACACAACTGGGGCTCAGCCACTCGTCCCACAAATCCTGGATGCCTTCCAGGTTGTCCCAATGTTGGCTGAAATGAAAATGACTGGTGCATCTTCTGGAGACAGGGAGGAAGGAGATGCTGGCAGGCGAATGTTCTGATCTTGGATCTGCTCTCCCCTCTCAGGTCTCTGCTGTTGGGGGGTGGGTGGTGTGTGAACTGCACTCTTTGCTTCCTCTAAATGGATGTCTCACTTTGAGAAGAAATTAAGTATTATTTTTAAGATTTTTGGAGACTGCCTGCTCCTCAAAGTAAGAGACAGGGAGAAGTAACATAGGGGAAACACTACTCCCACCATGCAACTTCCTATTGAGAGAAAAAACAGAATTCCAGAATGGTTTGGGTTGGAGGGGACATGAAAGCTCATCCAGTGCCATCGCTGCCATGGCAGGGACACCTTCCACTGTCCCAGATTGCTCCAGCTTGGCCTTGGACACTTCAGGGATCCAAGAGCAGCCACAGCTTCTTGGTGCCACCCTCACAGCCAGGAATTCCTTCTGTATATCCAATTTAATTTCCCTTCTTTCACTTTGAACCCACTACTCCTTGTCCTGTCACTACAGTTCCTGATTAACAGAAACATGAGTGCCAGGATATAATATTTAAACCCAAATATCCCACATCAAAGACCAAATCTTTAATGAGAAAGTATTACAAGTATTTCAAGTGGAAACCCAAAGGTTTCACCTTCCCCACCTGAATATCCTCACACAGGGTGTCAACAAGCCATGGAGCATCTTAGTTCTCAAAACAGAAATCCTACTGACTGCATCCTGAAAGAAAAGCATTCCCCACAAGAGGAACTCCACAGCAGTAAGAAAAAACTCAAGAGCACTGGTTTGATGTCACTCCAAACACCATTCCCATGGAAAAAAGAGCACAGGGAGTTCAGGAATGGCTGCAGCGAACACTGCTGACCAGAGGGAGAGAGGAATCCCCCACAGGACAGATGTTTTATGGGCATTTATATATGGAAACAACATATATTCACCAGGGAGAGAAGTGCTGAGTCAGGGATGGCCAAACCCAACTGCCCTGCAGCTGCCAAAACATCTTTGTATGATGCTGGGAATATGTGATTAAAAGCTGTCACAGACATAACTGTTCTCTGCTATTTAAAAAATAAAAATTAAAAAAAACCAAAAAAAAAAAACCTTTAATACTCTGCTCTTAACCTGTTGACTTAAGGAGTAAAACACTTCAGCTGATAAATGTTCATTATCTGGGAGATTAGAATGGCACTGAGAATTATTTTCTAAACATCAAATCCAGGTTTTCAGCAGCCTTTGGCTGCACCAGGAATTAGAACCCAGAGCTCTGAGAACAAGGCACTGACCACACAAGCAGAGTTGAAGCCTGATTCAAACTGGACAGAGTCACACTTTTACAGCAACTTTTAAAAAAGAAAACACAAAGAAAGGAAAATGAATCTTCTTGTTCTTTGTTTTAAATTGCATTTGAGCAAAGAGTCTGTGTGTGCCACAATCCAATTTCATTGCTTGTTTTCCAGCAACTATAGTGGCAAAACACTGCAGGTTTCTTTTAAAGTTGATGCCTTTATTTGGTGCAGGAGATTAAAAAATAATGATAATAACCTCAAGAGAGAAGAAAGAGAGCAGGTGACTCCAGAAAGAATGAAATTTTCATGACGTTTGATAAAAATGCTCTTGTTTACAGGCAGTTTCTGCCATGAATTCGGTGCATTCCTTGTCCCTTGTGCTTACTTTTCAAGAAAGGCACTGTGGCCCTGCTGACAATCCTGCTTGGAGAAGCCCAAACAAGCCAGCTTTAGAATTGCTGCACAAGGTCATGTTTGATCATCGGGGAGCACAGACAGCCCGGCACATCCACGGGCTCCGGCTCAGCTGCCAAACAACAGCATTCAGCAGGGATGAATTTACATCCATGGACATCAAGCAGCCTTTTGTTCCCCTCTGCAGAAGCAGGGATCAGTTAAAACTCTGTTTGGGGCGCTTGGAGTGAAAAACACAAAAAGCTGAGCCCTGGGAATGGTTTGGGATGGAAGGGACCTTAAATCCTACCCCATTTCCACTTCACCTTCCACTGCCCCAGCCTTGAATATTTCCCCTAAATCTCTCCAATAAAACCTCTTCAGAGCCATTAATAAACAGTCCAATAAAAAAAAAAAATAAAAATCCATACAGGAAATCTCAGGAAGGACGAGCAGCAGCACATCATCCCCCAAACACAACTCGTGTTTTCCAAAGTCCCTCGAGGACACCAAGATCCACAATTACAGGCAAGCAAATGACTGGATGTTCTGATGCAACCAAATTCCACAAGTTAAGCAAAACAGGCCAGTCTTCTGCTATTCCAAAGTGCTTCCAGAAAACACCATGGACTGCACGAGGGGGTGATTATGCAGCTGATGGTGTGACCCTGTTATCAAAGCAGCCTTAAGCAAATTAGGACTACAAAGCCCTACTGAAAAGCTGCAGGTTCACTCACAGGTCGTGCTGGTGTGAAAAGCCATCCCGGGGAACATCTAACCACACTGGGAATTTACCTGGGATGGCATCTGACCAGCCACTTCCTCCTGCTGGAGGTTAAATTCCATCTACAGTTCTTTTTTTGAATTTTCTGCTCCAAGATCCCGGTCAAATGTGTGTTTCTTCATCAACCACACACACACACAACATCTATTTCAGCATGAAACAGATGCATTTCAGAATTTCTGAATGCAAACAGAACAAATTTGTCATTTTTAAACACCGCTTTGAGACTTTAATTTTTATGACCACACAGGGAAGACTTTTCCAGGAAAGCCAGATTAGATTTGAGCGACACTGGGGACATAAAAATACTATTTTTTAAAACAGCATATTGCTAAGTTCCAGTTCTCATCTTTGTTATTTCAACCTCTTTCACAAGTCAGTAATTCAAGATATCTCAGTGCAATGCTGTGAAGGATAAATCATTCCAATGCATCAGAACTGATTTAATATTAATACCCTCTATTAAAAAGAAAAAAAGCTTTCCCACCACGGATGAGACAACTAACAAGTCAGGATTGTAATGGAAATTACTTCCAAGACTGCTAGACCCAAACTTGGATCTATTTACACAGGCTGTGAATAGACAGGAGTTTATTTGCAGATGGTTTCTCCCCAGCCCTGAAATGCATTGTGGGGAAAAAAAAAATATTAAAACAACATCAACAATCCAGCACTTAGGAGCAATCCTACAATCAACCATTGTGTGCCATGTGACAGACAAGAGAAATAAACCCCACAAACACTAAAAAAAGAAAAAGAAAAAAAAAAAGCAGCTTTATTTGATTAAAGCTTTCATGGTAGTCACAAAAAGTGGGCAGGAGAATTTTGGAAAAGCCTTAAATATTCTTGTGTAACCTAATAGTAAAGAGAAATATTTGCTTAACCTCCACCTTCACCACCCAAAAAAGAACCAATTACTCTAAAAGCAACCAAATGCCCCAAGAAGAATTTAAAGCATTAACCACCATCACCAAAAAGCATCAGAGGAAGAGGGAGATGTCCCACAATCAGAGAGGCTGCCTGGCTCAGACATCCCAAAAACATCCCAAAAACAACCCTGCTGGAGACGCTGGTGACTCATGATTAGTGAAGGAGCAGAGAAACCACTTGAAGAGGTGAGGGGAAAATTCCATTTTAATTTAAGAGCACTCTCTAGCAAACCTTTCCCGAGCTCTGCAACATAAGAACACTTGGATATTCACTAAGAAATGCATTTTAGAAACACTTCCGACAGCCCTCAGCGAGCACAAGATGTGCCAGCTGCACTGAGACTTACCAGGGACTAAGAAAAATAAAAAGTACAATGTTTATATGCCGCGTCCTTTCAAGAAAAAAAAAGGTTTACCTTACTTGTAAAATTATCATAACATCAATGCCTTTAAAAATGAATTTTGCTTGTGCATATTTGTCATAAGAGGCAGTGCCATCTGATTCAGTATTCCCTTGAGACCGTTCCTGTTGCAGGCCTTTACAAAAACAAAGAGCAAACCAATGACCTAGAAACAAATGCAGCCTCTCAAACTACTTTAAACTCATTAACTTTATACTTGTTTGGGACTCATAACAACGCCTGCAACAGCTGCCAAAAAAACTTTGATTTCAATTAGCCAGGCTGCACGAGGAGAAAGTTTGGGTTTGCTCCTTATCTGAAACCGTTTCAGGAGTAGAAGTTGCATTTTTCATAACCCAAAGAGTGGAGGAGGGGGACAGAGGGCTGTGTTGGTTTTTTTTGGTTTTTTTTTTTGTTTAAAAGGGGATGGATGTGTTTACATGGCACGGAGCAGAGCCATGCATCCAACCAGGCTCCGGAAGCGGAAACTGGATGACATGTCAGCACAGCTCTCCACTAATTACCAGGATAATGAGAAGCAGAATTATTTTCTTTTTCCACAAAGAGATGACACAAAAAAACACTTCCCTGCAACGCAACTAGTTATTTCTTGTCGTGCTGCCTGGTTATTTCTTGTCATGCTGCCCTGCGCTGGGCAGGCACACACAAACAAAGCAGCTCAAGGTATGCCAAGTTCCAGATTTATGACAGCTGAAATGTTCTTTTAAAGGATTTAGTGCTAAAATCCCTAGGAAAGAAGTTGACTGATGTGTGCACAGCACTGCAGGAGAAAAAAAAAATAATAAAAGAGGAAGGTAAATATGCACCACGAAAACTTTTAAAAATAACTCCCTGAGGTCATAAGTAACCATTTCAAAGGGGTGGTGGGAACAGGATCCATCTATAAAACTTCAATTTGAGCATTAACAAAGAGCCGTCCCCCAGCAGGAGCAATTACTGCTGCCTTTCATGTGGCACAGCAACACACCTTCCCTTGCACGCTTGGCTGTGTCAGGTCTATTTTAAACACACTCACCAGCACTACAAAGGAAAACATCCCACAGCCTCCCTGCCCCTGCAGCTGAACGTGCACATTGCTGAGCACAGGTTGAAAACTTTAAGGCTTTCTTAATAATTCACCCAGCCCTAAAAGCTGCTGAGGTATGAGGAACATCCCTGATGTTTGAGGACAGAGCTCACAGGAGAAGAACACACCACTGCTTGCAGCTCCTGTCCCCCATGCCTGTGGTTGTGTGATGTGAATTTACAGAATCCCAGAATAGATTGGCTCGGAAAGGATCTAAGAGATACCCAGCTCCAAAGCCCTGCCATGCACAGGGTGACTCTTTGTATGCACCATTCCAAGAGCATCTGCTTGATGTGCTGCAGCTCCGTTCCAGCTCCTGAAGAGCTTTAATCTGCTTCTGCCTTTCACGGCTATTATTAACCTCGGGGATAAAGTAGCACCCTTTTAATCAGGTGCTTTAACTGGATGCGTCCTGCAAACAGGTACAGCCAAGAGATATCCTCTACCTCCCGGGGCTGTAATGCGGGGAGCATCGCCTGCGATATTCACCAATTCACATCTCCAGGAAGGGCAGCGGGAAGAGAGAGCGCTGCAAGCACGGATCCCACAATGGTTTGGGTTGGAAGGAGCCCTAAAGATCTCATTCAGCCAAACCCCTTGCCACGGGCAGGGACGCGTTCCTCTATCCCAGGGCGCTCCAAGCCTTGCACACTTCCAGGGGTCAGCTTCTCTCAGGGCCTCACCTCCCTCACAGTCAATCCTTTTCCACACAAGTGGGAATCCTCCGGCTCTGCCAGAGGCGCCCCCCCCGCCGCTCACCTTGTACACGTCGCCGTAGGTGCCGCTCCCCACCCGCTGGATCAGCTCGTAGTCCTGCTGCGGGTTCCGCCTCAGGATATCCCCGCTGGCCCGCGCCGCCGGCTCCATGTCCAGCGCCGCGTCCCCGCCGGCCCCGGGATGCTCCTAACGCGGCGGCCCCCGGCCCATGGCTCCTGCGGCGGCAACGGCGGCTCTGGGGGGCTCCGGCCGGCCCACACAAAGGCGGGCGGGCGGCCGCGCCCTCCGCGGCTCTCGGGGCTCCCCGGGACAACCAGGAAGCGCCGGTGCGGGTGAGGAGCGAGGCCGGGCGGGGAAGGAGCTCCGGTGCCGCCGGTGCCGCCGGCGCTGCGGCCCGTCCGCCGGGGCGGCCAGGCCGGGCCGGCTCCTACCTGCGCGCCGCAGCCCTTTGTCCCGCCGGGGAGGGAGGGAAGGAGGGGGAGCACCGCGGCCGCCTCCTCCTTTTCCTCCTCCTCCTTCTCCTCCTCCTCCTCCTCCTCCTTCTCGTTCTCCTTCCGCGGCCGAGCCGGGCCGGCTTCGCTCGGCTCGGGACGGGCCGGGCCGGCAGTGCCTCGGCGCCGCCGCAGCGCCCCGGCGCGGCCAACGCGAGCCCCGCTGCCGGCTCGGCCCCGCTCCCCGCCCGCTCCGAGCCCGGCCCGGCCCCGCTCCCTGGCCGGCCCCGCTGAGGGAACCGCTGCCGTGCGGCTGTTGGAGCGCGCTGCCCGCCCCGCGGCCCTGCGGCTGCCGCGTCCGGGGCTGAGGGAATCCCAGAGTGGTTTGGGATGGAAATTACCGTAAATCCCATCTCATTCCACCCCCATGCCATGGCAGGGACACCTTCCGCTGTTCCAGGCTGCTCCAAGCCCCATCCAGCCTGGCCTGGGACACTTCAGGGATAGCCACAGCTGCTCTGTGCCAGGGCCTCACCCTCACAGCCAAGAATTTCTTCCCAATATCCAATTTAAATCTTCCCTCTTCCAGCTTACAGTCATTCCCTGTGTGCTGTCCCTCCATCCCTTGTCCCCAGTCCCTCTCCAGAGGGATTCCAGCTCTAAGACCATCCTTGTGCCTCTTCTGACCCTGTTCCAAAAGGTCTTCATTGTGGAGGGAGAAGTGCAGGGACAGGCAGGGTTTTCAGCCTGTACCCCTTGGTTTGAGGCAGGAAGAAAGCCCCCAGTTTGGCTACACCTCCTATATTTTATCTATATTTTATCTATATTTTATCTATATTTTATCTATATTTAAATCCATATATATGCTTAACACAAATCACCAGGCTGAGCTTTCCATCTTTCACACCAGAGGCTGGGATACTTCCAGAGAAGCTCGAGAGGAGAAGGAAAAGGAGGAGGAAGACGAGGAGGATGTAGGACTGATCTGGATTGCAGCCTTGCAGCCACATTGTGTAATCCTTCTCATGGGCTAATCAGGTACATGGCATTTAGCTTTGTGGGCAGCCAGTGCAATGAAAGTCACACCAGAATTACCTTGGGCTTGCTGGGACTTGTCTCCCTGGGCTCCCTAAGTCAAGAAAAAGCTTCTGTGAAACTGCAAAGTGGAAAGCATTTATAGCTGCCTTTCCGAATTATTTTCAACCAAGCAGCTGAAATTCCGGGCAGAGCTCACCCATGGTGTGTGAAATTAATGCTGAACAATTTAAGAAGCCCAAAGGTGGGGAGAGTGGGTAGAGGAATGCTGGAATTTGCAGTAGCACTTGCTGCACAGAGAATCATTAGGGTCTGCAAGGAGGTGTGATTTTCTAGGAGTAAAACTACCACATAGTGCAGGAAATACGTCTGCAGAGGTTAGGTCGAAAAAATTCAAATGGATGCCAGATGTAGGAGTCTCTGGTGTCCAGGATGGGTTATTTCAGAACAGATTCTGCTTCTTTGGCAGCCACACAGCCCAGGCAGGTCCAGTGTGCTCTAATGATAATGTAGCCAGGCACTGATCATCTGTTTAAAATGGAGCCTGGGCTTTGAACTTGCCCTTCCATTTAGAAATCCCACATGTAGTACTTGACAGAGTGGTGTGGATTACATAAGATTTTCCTTCAAACCACAGGCTCCATAGCAGAATTCATTAGGATCTGTGGTGCTTTAGGTTCAACTCAAAGGCAACTCCTGTGCAGACTCCTGGGAATTGCATAGTGGCCTTTGGGTTTATTGGGATTTATTTATGGGCTCGTTTGGGCTGCAAAATGTAACCTGCCCCACCTCCCACAAACAGGAGAGCTCACTTAAAGAGATTCCCCTTTCATTTCTCCTTGTACTCTCCAAGCCTGCTGCATCCTGTACGTCCTTTCCAACATAAATACCTACGTTTTCCTGAACCCCCAACAAACAAGAAACTATTTACCCCTCAGAGAGCTGTGTTTCCTCAAGTGATTTTTAACAAAGCAGTTACCTCTCCCCTCGTAAATCAGCTTCCTGTGCTCCCGATAGGGAGCTGTTTGTGTCCTTTTTCTTTCCCCTTCCTCAGCTGAGGGTTTGGACACTGCTTTTCACTCTGCTGACTTGCTGCTCCTGACAGCACAGCAAAAAGGACATTTCTTTTTCCAGAGGCACAGGGTGCATGAAAACTTGGCCTCCTAGAACATCTCTCAGATAAAGAGGCTGCAATTCACTGCAAAAGCTGCTGTGTTTAGTCCTTGCTGGGTTAAGTTTCCCTTCCCACCTGGAGGTGCAGTTTCTCATCCCATCTTGCCCGTGGCGGAGAGTGAGTTCTCAGAGCCCATCTCATATTCTGAGCTTTAATCCACCTTTCCCAGCTGGGTCTCAGTCCCTGCTGGAAGCACATCTGGGAGGTGCGTATAGATAAAAGCAGCACTGGGACTGTATTATTGTTGTCATTTCATTTTTAGGAACATGAGGAAACTGCCAGAAATTGTGCCAGGAGGGCTTGAGGTTGAATATCAGGGAAAATTTTTTCAGGGAAAGGGTGGCATTGTTTGCCCAGAGTCCCCATCCCTGGAGGGTTTTAAGAGCAGTGTGGATGTGGCACTTGGGGACACGAGTCAGTGATGACCGTGGCAGTGCTGGATTAAGGGCTGAGCTCAATGATCTTAGAGGGCTTTTCCAACCTTAATGATTTAATTAACGCTTCTAATGAGTCGTGCAGAGTTTCCAGTGCAAGGCTTGGACCCTGTGCCCTGCCAGGCCTGTACTCCTGAGCACACACTGCATTTTCCACCCCAGACCACGCTGCTTTTCTGCTCCAGCGTGTTCAGGAATGTGCTTTTATGCAGCATCTTCCATCTGAATGGGTCCCAGCCTTAAAAGGAATGTTAAGTGGTTTTACATAAGGCATTACGTGGGTTTGGAGAATGTGATCTGTTTGTGCTGTAGTCTGAGGAGGAAGAGCAGCCACGGTTATTTTAACTGAGCTTCACCAGGTAATGGTGGATGCAGAGCTGGAGAAATTTCTAACTGAACAAGATAAGAAAGGTGGTTTTAAAAGCAGTGAAAACACTTCAGCCCCAGGTTTTTTTTTTTGTCTGACTGCTAAAATATCTTGAATTTTACATGGTCTAGCAAACTCACATGGAAGGCATTCGTAACTGCTGCAGCACCTTCCCTATGATTAGATTTTTTTATTTTTTAAGTCTGTGGTTTGTGTTTTTCAGGCTGATTTTCCTCCCCAGTGGAACACACATTTGCTTCACCCAAGGGCACAAGTGAGGGGCCTGCAGTGGAGCCATTCCCAGGTTTTCTGTGGGCAGCTTTCCACTCTGAGTCCAGTTGAGGGTACTGAAAAGCTCCCAAAGCTTCTTGGCATCACTTTGGCAGCTTTCAGTGCTGTTCATGCTGCTTCACCTGCTGTCCTGTCAGAATCTAGAATAACAGGGATAAGGAAGATTTTGTGGGATCTTGAATGACTTCTTGCTGCTGGAATGGCCTTTTGGGGGACAACTGGGATGGCAGCAGATGTGGGAACAATGACAAGTACAAAAATGCCTGGAAAAAAAAATAAAGAGCAGAAAGAGAGAGAAGTCCTGGCAAGATGGATGGAGAGAACACAGCAAGAGAAGAGGGCAAGAGAAGGAGAGGACATCCAGGCCTGTTGGATGTTTCTTATGTCCAGCTTGGGAATTCACTTGCTCAAGGAACCATCAGTCTGCTGTGGACTGAGGATCTCTCCCAGGGTTGTGCTGAGATGCTCTGGGAAGAGAGAAAAGACACAAAAGGCAGAGAAAAGCCTTTTGTCCCTTGCAGGAGCAGGAGAATTCAACAAGACACAGCTCAGTTGTGTGTGCAAGGATTTGTTTTTCACGGAAGGAAGAGGGGCACTGTGGCTATACATTATATTTGTGTCACCCCATTTACGTAGATGCATCTCAGGAGACTTTGCAGCTGATTGTGCTCTTTGCATTCAAAGGAAGGAAACCAGCTGGATGCCCTTCCCTCCTAGGAGCACGAACAGGGAGGGCAGAGGTGAGACCAGACAGCAACTGCTCAGCACAAGGATGCAGGAAAATGTGGCCATTTCCATGAAAAAAAAAAAAAAAAACATTAAAAAGGGAAATTCAGAGCAGTGCCTGCAAACCCGGCTGCTTCCCCCGTTCCCAGGTGCACAAACCTGGCTGGAACATTTTGCAAATATCCTGCTGAATCATCCAGGCAGGTGTATTTGGTTGGTTCTGCCAAGAAGAGCTGGAAGCCTTTTCCTGGCTGAGGTGTATCTTCAGGGGGAAATCCTAGAAACAAACTTGGCACACACAGATTTTGGCTTGGGCTTGCTAAAGCCACGTTGCAAACAAAAAAAAAAGAGGCTGGTGAGGAAGGATGCTTTCAATAGTGTCCATCTGTCAGTGCAGGAGAGAGGGGACAAATTAAAAACAGGATTGGAAATAGATGGGAAGTTTGGCTTAGGAGAGATCCTCTGCCTTGCTGACCTCTAAATTGTAGAATCATGGAATCACCCTGAGGATCATCCAGTTCAACTCCTGGCCCTGCACAGACACACCAACATCCCCACCCTGTGCCTGAGAGCTCTCCTGGAGCTCTGGCAGCTTTGGGAACATGATCATTCCTGGGGAGCCCCACCGGGGAAAGAACCTTTTCCTAATAAAGAGAAATAAGAGGATCACAGTCAGATGGTGCAAAGGCAGCCACTGAGGTAAAACCAGGCCTGGGCTGATGATTCTTTTATCTCTATTTTTTTTTTTTTTTATTCTTAAGTAGCTCCTTTAGTTTACAGAGCATCTTCCAGAAGGCAGAACCTCCACAATGATTGATTAAACAAGTCATTAACTTCTGGAATTCTGTTCTCCTCCACAGTGAAATACCTTCTAGTATTTCTTGCAGCCCTAGTGTGCAATCGTGTTTACAGAAGCAGCAAAGATAACTCCTTTGGCTGCAAAGCCCGTGGAAATGTAGGCGGTCAGAGCACAATTTGGGGTGAGAAATGGGAGCTGCAGGAATAGCAGGATTTCCTAAGCAACAAAGATCTGCTTCACTTAAAATATTTCAGGAAGAAAAAAAATCCAACCCAACAGAAAGATGTTAGGAAGGTTTTAGCTTCAGGACCGGGGAAAAAGCTGATTCCCTTTTACCCCTTTTTGGTATTTCCAAGGAATTGAGGCCTCGTAACCCTAGAATAAGGGTACAGAAATGAAACCAGTGATGAGGAATCCCTGCCAGGCACTGTAAACACCAGGGACATCCCCTTGCAATGCTCTTCAGACACATCTGACATCTAGATCCCTTTGACTTTCCCATGCAATTTAGCAGAAGCAGTGAAAGGGCAAAGCCTGAGAAAGGCAGAAGTGATAACAAAAACCACGGGGAGGAAAGGAACACTTCCCAGAAGCACTGCAAGAACAGATCTGTCACCTGGGGGCTCAGGCAGCACCTTCTCCAAGCAGAACTCTGGATGGCGGCGTTTTCCTCAGCAGCAAGTCCCAGGGTGCCACCTGAGCGGGAGCAGAGCCTTGGCAGCGTCCCTTTGGCACCTCTTACATAAGCGTTGCACAACGCGCCCGGTTCTGTCTGCGAAGGGCCGGGGATGTGAAACGTGGCTGGAAATGCTGCCTGGCTAAGTGGGACACTCGAATCAAGGTAAATTATGAAATGGTTCCTGCCAGCAGAATGCAGGATGGATTCAAATCCAGGCTTTTCTCTGAATTTTAGGGCTTTTTCTGTGCTGGATCTCGCTGTGTTGAACACACCCTCTGTGGGGTATTTTCTCTTTTTGCATTTCCTCCATTTTGCATTCCTCAAGAATCCTTCCAGTCCATGACCAGTCAGCACATCTGATGTACAATCAGCTCTTAGTGATGTGGCAACTTGGGCAGCAAGAATGTAAAGATGCTTCCTAGGGTGCTTCCTGGGAAAAGAAAAGAAGGTTGAACTGGTGGAGAGAAGGGATGGATGAAAATGAACAAATGCTGAGTCACCCTCTGGAGAAAAGATCACCCCCCGACTTGGGAATCATAGGAAATAATGCAGGAAAACGCCTTGGGAGTTCATGCAGACAATCCCCCCAGCACAGCACAGGATCAAATCTCTCTGCTCCTCTTTGACTGGGATGCCACGTGCTGAAATGGCAAGAGAAAAGGAGAAAATCCCAGTAAATGGGGCAGCACAAGCTTGACCTTAGCAGCAATTCTCCAAGGGAATGAGCAAAACCAGGATCTGAGCCCATCTCAGTTTAATTAGACTTTCAAATTAACGAATTTCCTTTTCCATCCTCTTTTTTTCCCTTCTTCTGTCTATTTCCCAGCTGCTTTTCTTTTAACCTCATTTTTCAACCTATTGAACCCCTCTGACAGTGTCCAGCATAAGAAATCCTTTCTCTCAACACCTGGCTCTTCCGTGCTGCATTGAAGCAGCAACAGGCATGTGCAATCTCAGGGTTATTTCTAAAAATCCTAATGCAGCTTCTGGAAAGCCAAGTGAGCTCCTCACGGTCACAGGGGTGGGCAGGATTCAGCTGTCTGCCACGTGAGAGAGCCAGCACTTCAGAGAGCCAAAATTACATGTTTCCTTCTGATGCTGTCAACACAGGGAAGAGGCCAACGGGAGGCAGTCACAGAGTGCTGGAGGAGGCACTCAGGAATTAAGTATCAGCATATCAATGGGAGCACAACAACACGTGGCTTTGGTACACATCAGATGCCTGGAGCTGAAAATTGGTTGGTTTTTGAGTGTTCTTCCTGCTGGAATGTAGAGCAGATCCTGCTGGCTCCTGTGAATCCAACAAAGCTGAATGGCCACTGGCTTTCCCTGACTGCTGTGCAGAAATGATCAGCACTGTCCCAAAATCTCCTCTTGCAGATACAACCTGGGCTCAGTGCCCTTCCCGTGCTGCCAGATTTTGTCCCTCTGGTGACCACCACATTTCCAGTTTAATCAGCTGATCTTTGAGTGCTGTGCCACGTGTCTTCCAAAGAGCAGCACTGGGCTGTGGCTTCAGAGTCAGGTCGATCCCAGCAGCTTGTTGGCATCACAAGTAGCTGAGTTCAAGTGTGTTCACTCCTGTGCTGGTCCACATGGAGTGGGTGGGAGTGGGCAAGCTCCCTGTGGAGCCCAGAAAGCCAAGCACAGCATGGGCTGCATGCCCAGAAGGAAGGGCAGGCAGGAGGTTGAGGGAGGGGATTCTTCCCCTCTACTCTGCTTTTGTGACAGAGCCCAGCTGCAGTGCTGCCCCCAGCATGAGAAGGATGTGGAGCTGCTGGAGCAAGTCCAGAGGAAACCACAGAAATGAGAAATGCTCTGAGGGTTGCAGCCCCTCTGCTCTGGAGCCAGGCTGGGAGAGTTGGGAATGTTCACCTGAAGAGGAGAAGGATCTAGGGAGAGCTCAGAACCCCTTGCAGGGCCTAAAGAGGCTCCAGGAGAGCTGGAGAGGGACAAGGGATGGAGGGACAGGACACAGGGAATGGCTTCATCTGGGTTAGATGAGATATTGGGAAGGAATCCTGGCTGTGAGGGTGGTGAGGCCCTGGCACAGGGTGCCCACAGAAGCTGTGGCTGCCCCTGCATCCCTGGAAGTGTCCAAGGCCAGGTTGGACATTGGGGCTTGGAGCAACCTGGGGTAGTGGAAGGTGAAATGAACCTTTAAAGGTCTCTTCCCTCTTCTGAAATTCTATGTTATCAACTGTGCTGCACTTAAATCCACCTCAGAAGTGTCCAAGTCCAGCCCTTACACTGCATCTTTTGTGCCACATCTGCATGTTCACAGGGAGTGTCTCCTGCTGCCTGTGGATGCTGCTGGCACAGGTGGAACTTGGGGAGCCGGCCTGGGGACCCTGTGGTGATTTCACAGCCCAAATGCTCCCATGCACTCGCCATTCATCACCTGGATGTCCCCCAGCCATGGCCCCTTGTGGGTGGGTGCCCACAGGGGTGCTCAGTGTCCCAGATGAGGCAGGTGTCCTGCCCTGGGGTGCACATCTCCAGGGTCTACAAGTGTATCCAGGTTTGGATACTCCAGGTGCGGGTGCCCCAGTGATCCCAGTGCCCTGGCAGGGCTAACCTGGATGTTGGATCCCCCTCACCAATACCCGCGCGGGTGGCCGTTCAGCACCCAGCCCGCGGGGCCCGCCCGGCTGTGCGCGCCCCGAGCAGCGGTGCCCGGGGCCGGCCCCGCGGGTGCCGTGGGCGGGTGTCCCGGCGGGCC
>VRYO01000006.1:1050907-1067244 GCA_009812075.1 Sialia sialis | reverse complement strand
CGATCGGGGGTGAGGGATGGGGCGCCCCTCGTTCCGGGGCCTCCTGAGGCGAGGTGTCCCCGGCCCGGGCTGCAGCGGGACCCCCTGACTCACCCGCGGCCAGACAGCCCCGGCAGATCCCTGGAGAGCCTTTGGGCTGCCCGGCTCTCCTCCAGCTTGCCCTGACACCCGTTCCCCTGGCCCTGCTGTCCCCTCAGCCCCTTGACGGGGGATGCCACCTGGGCCACCGCCCCACGTCGGAGCAGGAATCCCGCTCACCCCACCCCACCTCACCCAGGAGCGGGGATCCCTCTCACCCCACCTTCCGCAGGCACAGCCACAAGGCCACCCTGGCTTGTCACCCCGCCAGAGAGGGTTTCCCCCATTTCTGGAAGCTGTAGGATTTTAGTTGTCGAGTCACCCTCCAGACAGGGCCCATTTTGAACCCATCCCCTCAGAGCCCCCCGGTGCCGGGGGAGCCGGGGCAGCGCTGCGGGGAGCGGAGCGGGGTGACGGCAGGAGGAAGTTCTGTGGTGCCTTCCTGCCAGGCTTCCCTTCCCTCCAGAGGCGCCTGGATCCTCCAGCAGCTGCCGCTTCCCACCGGAGCCCGAGCTGCTCCCACAGGTGGGCTGCACCCAGCAAAGGGCTCCTCCACCTTCAGTGATGGATCGCTTCACCCACTGGCACGCTGTTCCGTAGGAAATCAGATTTTATCCAGCCATTTCCCGTTATTTTGAGGGGAGCGATTCGCCCTTTCCTCCGGAGTCATAATTCCATGTGAGCTCCCTGACGGGTGCCGGCGGTATCCCGGCTCCTCAGGCAGAGCGGGTGAGCTGAGCGGTGATGTTTAGATACACAAATTACATTCTGATTTGTGTAGATGAGTGTAGGATTTCCCACGGCAATGATTAACAATTCGGAGGAAGCGCTGGGATAACGGAGTGTCTGATCCGGTGTCATCGTGATGGGCGTTTTGGGATAGAAGAGGGGAGAAAATGGGCGAAGCTCATTTGATCGGTGCCGTGTTTAGCTGGGGCTTAATGAAGGTCCTCAGATCCTTGGATAAACCACAGGGAAAACTTGCCAGGGAAACGTGGTGCCATTCTCAGCTTTGTCTCGCGGAGCGTGTGACAGACGTGTGAGCCCTGACTCCCCGAGTGCTGGGAATTGCACACACGTCCACACCCCGGTGCCTTCCCTGCACATCCCGAGAGCAGGAGCAGGGAATGCAAATGATGCAAAGCAGAGAAAGCATCATCTGGCAAGAACAGCCTGGGTCCAGCAAGGATCCTCAGCCTGTGCTGCTCCCAGGAAATGTGATGTGTCACTGATGGGGTGAACTCTTCCTGAGCTTCTCTGCAGGAATCTGGAAGCGTCCATGGATCTCACCCATCCACAGCTCAAAATGATTCTCTGTATCCCACAGACATTCACCTATTCCTAGAGGATTTCCTGGCTCTCTGCCAGGCTGGTTGACATTGCAAGTGAGAAATTGAGAGAGTGAAAATGCTTCAATTTTTTTTTTTACTAGAAAAAGAAAAAGCTGCTTTTAATAAATTCATTTATTCTATTTATACAACAAAACCTCATTGCCTTGAAAGCTGTGTTTACATCCAGTGACTGCAGCATTGTGTGGTGACATCAGTCCATGGGGTGACAATTCCACTGCTACATTTTTCAGCTGGCAAAGGAGGAGGCTCGGGCTTTTCCTGAAACTAAGGCAGAAAGGAGAAAGTCCTTGCTTTGTTCTAAAAATGGGCTTATGGGTCATTAAAAATATTAATTCTATTTTGAAATGGATCAAACTTTGCCCTAGTTACTCAGGCCTGGAAACAGGCAGCTGCTTAGTGTAACCCTCCATTGTTTCACAAAAAATAATTTGCTTTTTTAAAGCTCACAGAGCAAATTAGGGTGAGTCTGTGAGATTGCCCCTGGTCATAGCTGGGTCGTTGTCACATCCCCGGGAGGGGAGCTCATGTAGGAGTGTGTGATGCATCCAGAGCAGGATTTAGCCTTGGGCTAAAGGTCAGCATAAGGTTATGCCTCATTTAAGGCTCTTCCTAAATGTGCCAGGAGGTTCATAGACCTCACAACTGCTGCCAGCTCAATGGTTGAGGCAGCTGCAGATGAGAAAAAAAAAATCACAAATAATTTCTTGCTGTGAGTAGTGGACCCTGCTTTTTCCAAAGTAAGGATTGTTTGTCCAAGTTCTGCTTGGCACAGTGAAGTCCAGCCAGCTCATGGAGGTTTGTAACAGATTACACTGATTTTTATCTGAAATTCTTTGTGCTTGGCAGTTGCAGATGTTCAGCAGCCTGATCCTGTGAGATCCCCGCTCCCAGTCACTCCTTTAAACAGCACAGACTGGAAAAAATGGTGTGAAATCTCCTGTTTCCCATCATGGCCAACTTTGTGTTGAAATTGGAATGACCCACCTATCAAGACCATAAAAGGGATTACAGAGGTTACAGATACTTCTTGGTGAGGTTTTCAAGCTGGACAGGGGATTTAGGAGAACTCCAAAAGGGAGCCAGGGAAAGCCAAGGAATTATTTTGGGAAGGGACTTCTCCAGGCCAGGACTCATCCCTGCCACATCTTAGACTGCACACAAGGGGTTAAACTAGGAAGAAAAATATGATTTTTATAGGTTGTTTTTCATTTTAAACATGTTAACATCCTTTTTGTTGTTTGATTTCTGCCCTTTTATGATGGATTTTCAGTTTCCACTTCCTGGCATTTCTTTGTGACTCTAAATGCTGGGAACCTGACAAATGAAAGCTGAGATGTTTCAGACAGAGGGGCCTTTACACAAAAAGCCAGAAATATTCACAACCAAATGACTGGCTTGTGAAAGAGAAAAGAAAATAAAACGCTGGGACTTGAAGAGACAAGTCCAACATTGCAAGCTGAATGTGATTATAGAATCATATAATGGGCAGGGACGCTTCCCAGTAGATCAGGTTGCTCCAGGTCCCATCCAGCCTGGCCTTGGACACTTCCAAAGATCCAGGGGCAGCCACAGCTTCTCTGGACAACCTGTGCCAGGGTCTCACCACCCTCACAGGGAGGATTTTTTTCCTAATATCCCAGGATGTCCTGGGCCTGTCTCAGAGTGGTGACACGGTGCCCTTGAGTGGCTCTGGCCTTGGCTGCCTCCCTGATTAATGGAGCAGCATGTGGGCTTGGTTTTGTCTTGCTGCACTTTCCCCAAGCCCACGGGTGACAAAGAGCACACTCAATATTGTTTAGGGCCTGGGTGATGTTCAGAGGCAGCAGGTTTTATATCAGCTGCCCTGGATCACTGACTGGAACCTTCTCCAGGTATTGTCATGCTCTGTGAGGCACAAGGTGTCCCACTGATCACTTCTGAAAGTGTCACTTGACTCCAGAGAGCCAGAAATGCTCCCATTTGCCACCAGTTCAGGAAAAGTGAGGTTCTACAGCAGGAAAATAACTGAACACACATCTCCCAAATGGGGTGGAGGTTCTGCAGAAGGAGCTGAGTTCTGTCAAGCCCATAAAGCAAATTTAAAGCACTTTATACACATAAGCATTTTATGCAGAGTGTAATTCATTACTTTTCATGTTATATCCTAAAAATTAATGGCAAACTTTATTTTCAGGCAATTTTAGCAACAAAAGAGTAGAAATAATTTAATGTCAGAAAAATCCCAATATTGGTGGTGGAGATGAAGGATGAAGTTTGTTGTGGAGATGAAGGATGAAGTTTGTTGCAGATGAAGGACCATGCAGAAAACGTGTGCTGGGAGGCAAGTGGGAGTTGTGTAATTGTATCCCTGGAAGTGTCCAAGGCCAGGCTGGATGGGGCTTGGAGCAAGCTGGGATAGTGGAAGGTGTTATTTGTGTAAGGGATGGGCATTAAGGTCCCTTCCACCCCAAAGCAGCATGGGATTCTGTGTCACAGCAAGGGCTGGTGACTGTGTGTGTGGTTAAACCCAGCTTGGGAGGTTTTCTGACCTGCTGGTCAGGAGCTTTCAGAGGGTGGGATGCAGGCAGGACTGCAGAGCTGGGGTGCCTGTGAGAGCTTTGCCCAGCCTGGCTTCCCTGCTCCACCCTCTGCAAGGCCCTGTCTCCAGGAGCACCTCTGTCTAGACGCCTTCTGGCAGCCCCTGCTGAGGGAATTTGCCAGCTCTGAGCTGGCCAGGCTCAGCTCTTTGGGCTGCAGAACCAGGGCAGGTTATTGCTGCTCTAACTCTCCAGTGCACATGCATTGCTCCCATGCTTTATTCCCATTTTTCCCTTGAGTCAAGTGCTTGAGCTCTGTTCCAGCCTGTCATGGAGAGGAGGAGAGGATTCCTGAAGCTCCCCAGCCTCCTCAGAGCCCTGCTGATCATTGCTGGCTGCTGTGTGGCAGAGGGAGTGGAGCACAGCCACAGAGAGCAGAACTGTGTGCCAGCAGCAGGCAGGCTTAATGTGCCCAGTGCAGGGGAGAGGCTTGGGGAGGGATGGCTGTGTTCCCCAGAGCTCTTGGGGAGGGATGGCTGTGTTCCCCAGAGCTCTTGGGGAGCCCTGATAAGCTTCCTGCAGGCTGCAGCTCTCTGGAGAGCATCCAGAGTGATGGAGGATGACTGCAGGCTCTGTTCAGGGCTTGGCTCAGGGTGTTCTTGGTGGCAGTTTGATATGTTGGGGATGGAAACTCCAGAAAGGAGCCCCACAGATATCACTGCTGCTCAGAGTGATCCCCTGAGAGCTGCTGATAAGCACCTGACCCAGCAGATACACAGGATACTCTGTTCATGGAAATAACAGCAAGTTCAAGCTTCCCATCAAGCCTGGATTTTCTCTCCTTAGTAGTTTGTTTCTCAGAATGGCAGCAGTGCCTGACATTGGTGTTTGTGTGTGTGGGACATCTGAGCTGGGTTTGTTTTGCCTGGAGAAGAGAACTCCAGGGAGATCTCACTGTGGCCTTCCAGTACTTGGAAGTGGCTTATAAAAAAGGAGAGTGACTTTGTACATGGGCAGATAGTGATAGGATGAGGGGAAATTGAAACTAAAAAAAGGAGAGATTGGATTAAATATGAGGAAAAAATTCTTTGTGAGGCCCTGGCACAGGGTACCCAGATTTGCTGTGGCTGCCCCTGGATCCCTGGAAGTGTCCAAGACCAGGCTGGACAGGGCTTGGAGCAGCCTGGGATAGAACAAGATTATTTTTAAGGTCCCTTCTAACCCAGACTATTCTGGGATTGAGATTTCAGTGGGGAAATTGGAGCCCAGGCTGCAGCCCCTGCTTTCCACAGGCAGTGCTTGGAGAGCTGACACTCCTGGGATGTGAGAGAGCAAATTGGCTTCCTCAGGCTCTGGCCAGGCAGTGTTTGCACAGATGATGGAACAGGGCTGTGTTTCATTCTCTGGAATGAAATGTATTTATTGTGCAGGCTCACTTGAGGACAAGGCTGATTGCTCTGTGTGACTCTGGGAAGCAGTCAGCATTTCTGTGACCTGTTCTTCCATGGCTAAGGGAGAGCAGGTCTCAGCACGCACTCCCCAAACATTGCATAATTAGTGGCATCTAATTAACTCCTAGAGAAGAATAAATTAAGTAAATTGCATTAGACATGTCTGTCAGTCTACGCACAGGCACAATGTGAAATGTGCTGTTTCAATTTAATTCATTTAGTCAAAAGCAAGTCTTAGAGCAGTTAAAGAATTCTTTGCCTTTTTTTTTTTTATGCTGTCAGACAGCCCAGCAAGCACAAACGCAAATCCTGCTCTGCTTCCCCTTCCCACTTGGAATTGCCATATGGAAAAGAGATGTGGCTCCCACCCTGCTCCAGAGTGATGGAAATGAGCTGTTATGAAATGGGGAAAAGGAGCCGGATCCTGACAATTTCTGAATGAGCAGCTGGAGAATTGACGTAATTGCAGGGCGCCGGGAGAGAGCCGAGCAAAGGAGGAGTCAGCTCAGAAAAGGAGTGCAAACAAGAGTGTGTTCAGCAAAGCTGAGCTCTCCTGCCTTTCCTTTTTGGCTGCATGAGTTTTTGCCACTGCCAGGTCCAGCTTTTTTTTTTTTTTTTCAAGGCAAATAACTCATTTATGGCCAGAAAGACAAACCATTGATTGCCAGTAGTGTGTAGCCATTTTATAAAATAATCCCTGGCTCTGCAGTGTGGCAGATAATCTAATAAACAGAACCTGGAAGTTTCATCACATGGAAATATTCATATAAATATGAAAAAGATAGTTTTGCCTGCAGATGGCCTAGGTGAAAGCAGCAGAGATAGGGATGAAATTAGTTCTGAGACCTGCTTAATTTAATCCCTTTCTCCTGCTGTCTCCAAGGAGCTGGGAGATCAACATACACTGCTCACAGTGCTTTGTGTGTGCAAACAGCCTGGCTTTCCTGGTGTTCAGGTGATGAAAACAAGGATGTCCCCTAGGAGGCCGTGGCCACTTCTGTGTCTGGAGACATTCTCCCAAAATCTCTTAATATCTGCTTAGAAAAATTGCTCTCCTTTCATCATGATTTGAAGGAGAAAATCCCTGCTCATCTGCTCTGGCTGTTGGTTCAGCTGCTGGGAAGAGCAGAGGGAGAAGAAGGTGTGGAAGATCCCATGCAGGTGCCAGGAGAGGGGATGTGGCACCAGCTGTCCCGGTGGCAGGGGTGACAGGGGACTCTGCTCAGTCCCTGTCCCGGTGCTTGGATCCTTGGCCAGCACTGGGAGCTCCAGGGGCCTCTGAGGATTTGTGCCCATCCTGGTACCCACTTGGTGCAGGATGAGTGAAAACATAAATCATGGAATCCCAGAATGGTTTGGGTTGGAAGGGACCTTAAAAATCATCCAGTGCCACCCCCTGCCATGGCAGGGACACCTTCCACTGTCCCAACTGCTCCAATCCCAGTGTCCAAGCTGGTCTTGGACACTGCCAGGGATCCAGGGGCAGCCACAGCAAATCTGGGCACCCTGTGCCAGGGCATCACCACCCTCAGAGCCAGGAATTCCTTCCCAAACCCTGACTCCTAATCCCTAACACTAATTTCAGATTTCCCTGTGTCAGGAGTGGCATGTCAGGAGTGATTTCATTGTGTCAGGAGTGACATTTGAGGAATGATTTCCCTGTGTCAGCAGTGATTTCACTGTGTCAACAGTGCCGTTTCAGGAGTGATTTCTGTGTATAAGGAGAATCAGAATCCCAGATTGGATGGGGTTGGAAGGAACCTCTCAAGACCATTGAGTTCCAATCCCCTGGAACAAGCAGGGACACATTTGGCTGTCAGGCTGCCCCATCCAACCTCACCTGGGACACTTCCAGGGATGCAGGGGCAGCCACAGATTCTCTGGGAATTCTCTTCCACGGCCTCACCATCCTCACAGCCAGGAATTCCTTCCCCATATCCCATCCATCCCTGCCCTGTGACAGTGAAGCCATTCCCTGTGTCCTGTTCCTCCATCCCTTGTCCCCAGTCCCTCTCCAGCTCTCCTGGAGCCCCTTTAGGGCTCTGAGCTCTCCCTGGATCCTTCCCTTCTCCAGGAGAACATTCCCAGCTCTCCCAGCCTGGCTCCAGCCAAAGTGCTGGTCCCACTTGCCTCTGTCCCCATGCCTGGAGGTGACATTTGCTCTGGGAAGGCGGCACAGCCTTTGCACCCTGATGGCTGAGTGGGAGCCACAAATATTGAAGTTTCATTTGATTTACAAATCGTTTCCTCTCCCCACCATGAATCACATCCTATCCAAGGATCTCTCCACTGTCCTTTCTGTGCAGCTGGGAGAAGAAAATAAAACAAGGAGTCCTGGCTGCCCTTACCTATTGGGAATGCCTCACTGCTGGAAAAGGTGTTTGGTGTGTGCTTGCTCTCAGCCACCTTCACTTGCCAATGTGTTCCTGCATCCTGACTCATGGATCTGAAATGAGAATGATTTATTTTTTTTCCTGTCACTAAGCAGTGGCATGGGACAGGGGCTGGTGCTTGAAGGGATATTTTAGTGCTGCAGTCTGGTGGAGAATCTCACTTTTCACAGCATTTGGGACTTTTGTATAGCTAAAAAACCTCCAAGCAATGGAAAGAAAAGATCTTTGTCTTTCAGCTGTGAGCAAAGAAAGCTCATAGTATATGTCCAAGAGCCACCAGAAATCCCCTGGCAACCAGGCTTAATGATCCCTGCACTTCCTTGTGGGATCTTAGGAAATCACAAAAGTGCTGCTGTTATTTCAAATATGGAGTTACTGCTGGAGGCTTCTTTAGAGAGAGGCCCGGAATGGGCAAATCCTATTCCTCTTGATAGTTATAACTTCTCTTTTTAGCATGTGCACACACAGTCCTTGTGCTTTGAAACAGCTCAGAACTGCTCCCCAAGGTCAGGGGCTGAAACAGAGACTGAGGAGGTTTAGCTGGAGGCAGAACTTGGCAAAATTGCAGCACGAGCCAGCAAACTGGGAAGTTTTTGTTGGAATGTGGGGGGAATTTCCATCTCACACTCCTTTCCCTGCTGGCAGGGAGGTTTCACGTGGCTGTAGGTGAGCTGGCTGGCACATGAACCACCCTCAGCATCTCTTCCCTGTGCTGGAAAGTTTGGAAAGACCAGGAAAGGAAAATTACTGGAGCCGGCCTGCTCTTTGTAAATCCCAGGGCTGCAGGTCTTAAAATGCATCTGGGTCTTGTGAGACCCTCCTGTGTGATCCCTCAGCAGCTCCACGGGGAACTTGGCCATTTCCAAGTGGGAAAGTGGGCAGTGCTTGTGCTTTGTGTGTGCTTTCCACTTGGGAGCACAGAAGTGGCTTTTATCAGGATGGGCTTGTGTCTGCATGGCCTGATTCCTGCTGGGAGTGTCCTGGGGGGGATGCTGATGATGAGAATGATGACAGGAACAGCAGATTGCACTTGGAGCATCAGCACAGGCTGCAGATGGAGCAGGAGTGTGCTGCTGCCAGGAACAGCAGTGGCACAGGGTACACAAAGGCAGCATCCTTTGATGGAGATGTCACATCCTTGGACACCTCAGCTGGAGAGCTGCTTCACGTTTTGAGTCAGCCTTGAGGAAAGTGGGCAGTGTCCAGAGGAGAGCAGATCCCTAGATAATGTGGTAGAAGGGATGGTGAGAAGGCTTGGACTTGGCTTTTCGAGCTGAGAAAGGGCTCAGGGAGGTTGATGGCAGGCACTGTTCATGTAGAGATCTGCTTTCCATGTAGGATAAAATCTAACAGATGTGTTTTGCACAGGAGATTCCAGCAAGGACTGCTCTGCCTGTGTGGAGCAGGGGCTCAGATGACCCCATGGAGTCTCCTTTGGGATGTCTGAGGCCAGGTGCAGCAGATCTGCTCTGGATGATGCCATTTTGGGATGAATATTCGAATTTTTGCGTCTCTTACCGCTCTCCCCACCCCGCTGTCGCTCACTCCTCACTGTGCAGAGGAAGCCTCAAACCCCTCTCATTTTCCTGCTCCCACAGGTGGTTTTGCAGACAAGGCTTACGAGTGGAGCTCTGAGGAAGAGGAATCTGTGAGGAAGGCAGGGCCAGTGCAGGTGCTCATTGTCAAAGATGACCACTCCTTTGAGCTGGACGAAGCCGCCCTGAACCGCATCCTGCTCTCCGAGGCTGTCAGAGACAAGGAGGTCGTGGCTGTGTCCGTGGCTGGAGCTTTCAGGAAAGGAAAATCATTCCTGATGGACTTCATGCTGCGCTACATGTACAATAAGGTGAGGTGCAGCTCAGGGAGCCTTCCCAGATTCCTCCTTGCCCCCATGTGCTGTTCAGGGTGAGCTGGGCAGGATTTGGTGCTTTAGGAATGCTCAAGGCTCTCATGAGTGTGGGCTTCACAAGATAAAACAGAGCAGATCCTTCCCCAGGCAGAAGACTTTTTGTGGGCTTTTCATTTTGGAGCAGGAATGTTCACATGTGCTGCCCTGAATCACAGAATTATTTAGGCTGGAAAATCCCTCTAAGATCATTGAATCCAGCCGCTAACTCAGCATCACCTTATTCACCACTGAACCATATCCTCAGGTGTCATACCTGTGTCTTTTGAGCACTTCCATGGATGGGGACTCCAGCACTGCCCAGGGCAGCCTGTTCAATGTGTGACCACACAAAATTTTCCTAATATCCAATCCAAATCTTCCTTGGTGTAACTTCAGATTGTTCCTTCTTTTCCTGCTGCTTGTTCCCTGGGAGCAGAATCCAATCCCACCCAGCTGCCCCCTCCTGTCAGGGAGTTGTGCAGAGCCACAATGTCCCTCCTGAGCCTCCTTTTCTCCAGGCTGAGCCCCTTCCCAGCTCCCTCAGCCTCTCCTGGTGCTCCAGACCCTTCCCAGCTCCATTCCCTTCTCTGGACACGCTCCAGCCCCTCAGTGTCTTTGTTGTGAGGAGCCCGAAACTGACCCTGGGATTTGAGATGCCTTGACAGTAAAAGAAAAGAGAAACCTCCCTAATGTGGTTCTTAACCTCTCACCCTTTTTGACACTGTCCTGGTTTGGAGGACAGGTGTCTGCTGAGAAAGGCAGGAGCCTCTCTTTGAAATGGAGAATATAAACTCCCCTTCCTCCAAATTATTATAGTTTTGAAATCAAGGGGCTCTCAGGCAAAGATATGGGAGTTAGGAATAACAGTTCTTTACTAAGAAAACTGAAGTAGAAATACAATACTACAAAGAAACAAATCCCAAACACTGACAGAGTACAACCTGACACCCGTTCAGGCAGGGTGCTGTTAGAAGTCCAATTAAATGGTGACTAAAGTCCTCCTGCAGTGACAGATGTGCTTCAGTTGGAGCAGTGCTCCTGTACAAGGGGCAGTTTCCCTCCAAAGATCCAGTGGTGATGTGGAAAAGTCGGTTTTCCTCTGGAGTCCAGGGGAACAAGGGCCCAAAATCTCAGTTTTTATCTTGGTAAGAAGTGCTGGGCTCTTCCCCTGGCTGGAGCATCTCCCCATGGGATGCAGTAATTTTATCAGTGCCACAGTGGGACTCAATGGCCATGAGCAGAAGAGAACTCCCTGCAGGAAGGATGGGTTGTGAAAAGATAAAGAACACTGCCCCAGCTGGTTTCAATGGATGTTCCATTAACAGGAGATATCCCACATAGATCAGGATCACTGCCCCAACCTCAACAGATGGTGACAGAACAGACACCCCTGATCACATCCTGTACTGTAACCCGAGACAGACACTGCAGAATTCTCTGTTCCTCCCTGCAGGAAGCAGTGGACTGGGTTGGGGATTACAACGAGCCCTTGACTGGTTTCTCCTGGAGGGGTGGCTCCGAGCGCGAGACGACCGGGATTCAGATCTGGAGTGAGGTTTTCCTGGTGGACAAACCCGATGGCACCAAGGTGGGTGTGTGTCTCTTACTGTCAGTTCAATTTCCTCTTCCAGCTTTTGAGACTCTCCTGCCTTGTCTTAGGTGGCTGTGTAAGTTTAAGGCAGGTTTTTAATACTTTTCAATGTCTCTATTTTAGCATGGGTTTAACAAAGTGAGGAGATGTCTAAGTATCCCTGATCTGTTCTCTAAATGTCCCTCAAATCTGGGCATCTCAGAGTTTATCTCTGTACTGTTCCCAGAAATATTAGAACTCATGTCCTTGTAAACTACTTCTCTTTCCTACAGTTGTAAAGTGGAGTTTCTTCATTCAGGGTTGTCCCAGTGCATCGTGCAAATTCAGCTGATAGCCAGGAATTTTTGTATTTATCTGCAGAGCATGGCACCCAAGTGACACTGACTCATTCAGGGTGTGATTCCTAAAGCTGGCTGAGTGTGTTTGGGTTTGGGAGGTGCAATTTGTGTTTGGTTTCTGCTGCAGACTCAGGCACAGCCTCCTCTGCACTGTCAGCAGAGCACTCCCCTCACTGCCTTGCAGAACATTGATTTTGCTGCCTGCTGGAGTCACCCTGCTGCCAGGAGTGGCTGAGGATGAGCTTTTCCTTTGTCCCTCAGCACAGTAACTCAGCTGACATCCCCATGTGGCACATGAGGGTGACAGGAGCTTTGTGCCTCACAGGTTGCAGTGCTGCTGATGGACACGCAGGGCACCTTTGACAGCCAGTCCACCCTGAGGGACTCAGCCACTGTGTTTGCCCTCAGCACCATGATCAGCTCCATCCAGGTAAGAAACCTCTGGGCTGGAGGAGTTCAGAGCCTGTCAGGGCTTCCCTTCCTCCATTTGTACCAGCACCACCTGGGGCTTTGTGTCCCCGTGGAGATGTTGTTGGTTTTAGCCACATGAACCATGTTATCCCTGAGGACAGGCTGTTCTGAGTGATCTGAAGTTAGTTTTTTATTTAAATGCAGGTTTATAACTTGTCCCAGAATGTGCAGGAGGATGATCTGCAGCACTTGCAGGTAAGAGAAGTTTTGGGATAACCTAATTGTGACTGTTTACAAGGGCCTGGAGTGACAGGACCATGGGGAATGGTTTCCTCTCCTGGTTAGGTGGGATATTGGGAAGGAATTTCTGCCTGTGAGACCCTGGCACAGGTTTCCCAGAGAGGCTGTGGCTGCCTCATCCCTGCAGGTGTCCAAGGCCAGCTTGGATGAGAATTGAAGCAACCTTGGATGGTGGAAACTGGATGGGATTTCAGATCCCTCCCAACCCAAACCCTCCTGGGATTTTATTCTGTGATTGTGAATTGTTGGCCTGGATGTTTCCATCTGCTGCTGGCTCAGTACAGGTGATGCTCTATAGCAGAATCACAGAATTGTGGGATATTATTCTGTGATTCTGATAGATTCTGGGTTTTTATTCTGTGATTGTGAATTATCAGCCTGGACTGGCTCAGTACAGGTAACCCTTTATCACAGAATCATAGAATTCTGGGATATTATTCTGTTATCCTGATAGATTCTGGGATTTTATTCAGTGATTGTGAATTGTTGGCCTGGATGTTTCCATCTGCTACTGGCTCAGTACAGGTGACCCTCTAAGGGTGATTCCAGCCCTGTTAGAGACAAGCAGTTAATGGGATTTTTGTGGCACAGGTGTCCTGCTCATTTCCTAGAGTTACCTCCTGCTTTCTCTTCTGTTCAGCTGATTGATTGGTTGATTAATTAGGTAGGTTTTGCCAGGAGCTTAAGGAAAGGAAAGAAAAGCAAAAGTCCAGCTGAAAAAATCAACATTTGAAGACTTCTGAATTATCTCAGTCCATAAATATTATTAACAATAACACTTCTTTAACACTGAATTTATTCAGTGTAGCTCTGATCTTTCAGTTTGGATTTTAAGCCATGACTGTTTAACAAGTTGACCCATTTTTAGGCATCTGTGAAACACATTATTGTGCCTTCAGTTAGAAATTAGAGTGCAGAGAGAGGCTGGAGAGCCTTCAAGTCTTGCTGCTAGGTTGATTTTCGAGTCTTTGCACAGCAGGGGTTTGCAGGGAAAGTACTTCTTTCTGAATTCATTTCCACTCCTTCCCAGAGTGTTTTGAGCCCCCTGGAGCACGAGAAGTTTCTGGTTGGTGTGAAACCAGCAGCCAGCAGCTGATCTGAACCATTTCCCACAGATTTGGCAGCCAAAAGCTGCAGGCTGGCATCTCTCACAGGAGAGCTGTGATGGTTCCTGTGCCTCTGGGGTGGCAGCTGGGAGCCCAGAGCCACTTTGTGTCCAGCTCTGCACGTGCTGCTCGTGGTCCCCACTCAGAAATGTCCTTTCCTGCTTCAGAGAATGCTGGAATTCCCTCCAGGAGCCACGGGGATTGTGGAATCCAGCACTGACACCCCAACAATCCCACCCTGGCAGCAGTGCCCAAACACTCCTGGAGCTCTGGCAGCCTCGGGAATGTCACCATTCCCTGGGGAACCTCTGGGATAGAACATTTCCTTGAATTTTCACTGCCTGGCTCTGCTCCAGCCATTCCCTGTCCCTGTCCCAGGCAGCAGAGCTCCATGTGCCAAACTCCCTGTCCTGTTCTTTCCTTCTCCTTGCAGCTTTTCACCGAGTATGGCCGGCTGGCCATGGAGGAGACATTCCAGAAGCCTTTCCAGGTGAGTCCCAAGCTCCTGGCAGCTCGTTTGTCCCGGAGCCCCTTGGTGTCACCACGAGGTGTCACTGCAGTTTGCAGCACGGGAGGAGATGTGTCACCGTGGTGGCAGTTTGCACCACTTCATCAGTGCTTTGTTTCAGGTTTTTTTTTGCTTTCACTCAGAGCTAGGATTAAAAAATACACGAAGGAAATGGATTTTGTCGTGTCTGGACTTGATTGTTTATTAAATTTTATTAGAGTGTTCAGCAGCACTTCTAGCTACTTGCTAGAAGTGAGGAAAATGAAGGAAGATTCAGTTGCTGTGAGGAGCTAAGGAATTAATAGCTATGTTATTTATTTTTTAACTCAATAATGAATTTTTTATGTTTCTCAGTGTGACACTGATTAATTAGGAATTATTATTTGAAACCTATCAAGAAGGAAGAATACTGAAAGACACATTACTCAAAATCCTCCATCTTGTCCCATACTTATTATTATACTATAAAACCTCAAATTTAAAACCTTTTACCATGAAAGCACATACTTTTATTTCACTATACACCTGTGATTTTAACTCCATCACTCAGATTTGGAGCCTTCTCAAGGCCTCAGGTCAGAAGCAATGTTCTCCAGGGGGACAGTGTCAGAAAGCACAGAAAACTCAAAAATCCAGGTTTGTGGGATCCAGCAGGGATGAAACCAGCTGCTGCAAGGAAGGGCTTTGTGCTACCAAACACATCCAACATCCCTGTTTTTCTGAACTTTGCCCATCCCTGAGCTCTGCCCTGTCCTGCCAGGCTTGGAAAACAGCTGGCTTTGCAGCTGGTTTTGCAGCAGGTTTGTCACACTGTAGTCAGGAACTGTGCCCAGTGTTTGTTGTGAGAGGTTTGAACTCACCTGCCCTGGGAATCCCTGCTCCTGGCAAAATGAAAGGATAAGGATTAGCAGAGCTGTGGGAAAACTCGGTGTAAGTGGGGTTTTCATTTCAAATAAGGGACATCTGTTCCTCCTTCTGCTCCCCAGCCTGTGAAAAGGGTGTTTAAAAAAAAGGGAGAGCATTGGGCATTCACAGTAGGTGAGGTTGGTTCCTGTTTTTAATGACACAGGAGCGTTTTGATTAAGTTGGATGAGGGTTTTTGAACTTTCTAAAGTAAAAACCAGTAAAGAACAAAGCATGCTGTAAAAATCCAAAGAGTAATTGGGAATGAGTGACAGCTATTTTATATTTCTTTCCCACATAAAAGGAGAATTGTTGTCCTGGAAGGACTAAGGGTGTCTGTGGTCAGGAAATGGAAATAAAAGGTTAAAAATACTAAAAAGGGACAAGTTTAGATTTTTAAGGTGTATTGGATAAATGGTAAAACTACAAATAGATATGGTAAAAATACATGGCTTGAGGAACATTGTAACATGGTACAGCAGAAAGCCAGACTTTAAATAAATATTCCTGCTCTTTATTCCAAAACTGTGGGGATAATGTAGCCAAATATTCCAGTGAAACTGAGATACTTCCTACTCCATCAGTGAAAAAAAGGCTGTGAGGGGAAACTTGCACATGTTTAAATCATTAGGGCTGGATGATGGACTCAGATTTTCCCAAACACAGTTTGTGGATGGTGAGTCTTGTCAAACAATCCCAGTATCCATTTCTGAAGACCAAGAGTTGGGTTGATAAAGGTAACTCTCACCATGATCATTGCCTCCTGTCAGCCTTATCTCCCCAGGATGCTGATGAAAAGCAAATGAAGTCAGCATTGTCTGCTCTAATCCATTGTTAATGGATTAAAAACTCATTAACTGATAGATGCCAGAGCATGCTGAACTAATTGTACCAGGGAATCATCATCCTTCTGAAGTGTTTCCTTGGGATTCCCTCAGGCTCTCTCTGATTCAATGTCATCTTCATGAATGATCAGGGGAAAAATTCTCAAACCATGCTGGCAAGCTTTGTGGCTGTGACAAATTGTGGCAGAAGGGTCAGTGGTGCTGTGGCCAGGTGAGAAATTAGCTCCTGGTTTCTGCAGAACATGGTTTTAAATGCGAATGTTGATTTAGAAAGGAGGAAAAGTGAGGTTGGGGAGGCCCTGGCAGAGTTTTTCCAGAGAAGTTGTGCCCCATCCCTGGAAATGTTCCAGGGCTTGGAGCAGCCTGGGACAGTGGAAGATGTCCCTGCCCATGGGATGATCTTTAAGGTCCCTTCCAATCCAAAGAATTGAGGGATCCTGGCATTGTCCAAGTGTGGATGGTGAATAAACTGCAGGGACATCGATCCTGCTGGAAGGGGAGTGAGACTTGGCAGTGGAAAATTCACATTTCCCTTTGTCTCCCTCCTCTCCTTGCCAGAGGCTGGCCCTGAACGTGGAGCCTTCACAAAGGCACTGCTGAACACAGCCTGTCTGGAACATTTTACTTCAGAAAAAAAAAATTAAAAATTCCCAATTC
>VRYO01000006.1:1020814-1031212 GCA_009812075.1 Sialia sialis | reverse complement strand
GACAGTGTCACAGGGACAGCGTGACACTGCAGCCATTCACTCCTGAGCAGCAGCCAGGGGTTCCTCAGTGCTGCCATTCTGGTGGAATTCACCTCAGCCCCGCTGAGCAGAGCCCTGGAGCTGGTTTGGAGAACATTTCACAAGTATTGATTCACACCATCCACCATTTCATGGGTGACAACACAGGGATTCAGGCAGCAGCAGATCAGCTGCTCCACAGAAACACATCCCCATGGATTTATCTTTTGTGCCACAAGCTGAAGAGCTTTCTCTTCCTGGGTATCAGCAGGACACACTGAGCAGCAGAAAATAACAATTAACAGTTAATGTGGTGTGTATTAACAATCAATAGTTGGATTTAGTGCATATTGACAATTAATTGTTAATTTAGTGTGTATAACAATTAACACTGGATTTGGTGCATACTGACAATTAACTGTTACTCTGGTGTGTATTGACAGTTAACAGATTTGGTGCATATTGGCAATTAATTGTGAATTTTGTGTGTATTAACAATTATCAGCTAGATTTGGTACATACTGACAATTAACTGTTAATTTGGTGTGTATAACAACATTGGATTTGCTGCATATGACAACTGTTAATTTGGTGTGTATTAATAATTAATAGTTAGATTTGCTGCACATTGACAATTAAGTGTTAAATTGGTGTATAGTAACCATTACCATTCGATTTGGTGCATTCTGACATCTGTTAATTTGGTGTACGTTAACAATTATCAGTTAGATTTGGTGCACATTGACAATTAACTATTTATGTGGTGTGTATTAACATTCGATTTGATGTGTATTTGTTTCACTTTGAAATCATGAGTAGCTGAACCACCCATTTTCAATCCAGACAAGACTGAATTCACATTTCAGATGTTCAGAGCATCTCCAGGCACATCAGATCACATTTCCTCTCAGTTTCCAGTTCAATTCTGTTCTCAGTAACTCTGCTGTTTCACTGCTCTGTGTGATTCAGGAACAACATCCTGCTTCTATTCAGTGTTCCTGCTCTGCAGAGCTGCACCCATTACAAAAATCTCATTTCTTTATGCTGACTCAAACTTTTTGGAGGAGACTCCTTGTTCCTGTAGCAGTTTTTTTGGACAAGATGACTTTTTATTACCACTTAGTTTTTAATTCAATTTCCTGAACAGAAATGGAGATGTCAGCCAGCACCCAAAGGAGCCGAAACCCGAATTTCTAAAAACCTGAGAGCCGGCAATGCAGAATTTACATTTTCTTGCCTGCTGTGTGTGATGTAAAAGCAGCTGCTCAGCCCAGGGGGAGCAGGGAAGGTGTGAGGCTCACCTGGGAGCACAGGGGTGTTTGTACTGAGCCCTTTTGTTGATGTGATCCACGTAGTAAACGCCGAACTCCGGCGACTCCACGCGCTCCCAGCCCGGCGGGAGCCCCTCGCGCTCCAGGGGGTGGCTCCAGTGCGTTGTGTTGGTGTTGTGGTCGATGTAATATTTCCTTCCTCTGATAGTCCAGTCCACTGACCAGCCAGGAGGAAGAGGTAAATCTTCTGAACTATGATTTGTTAAGTTTCCTAAAGATGTAGCAGCGACTCTCCCGATGCCTACAACAGAGGGAGATGGGGGTTTACCGAAAGGTTTGAAAAAATCCTAATTAAATTATCATGGCTGCTTCATTTATCAACAAAATAACTCCTCACAGTTCTCTTTCAAGTTTAAATCAGGAATTAAAACTATCTAGAAGAATCACTGAGCCCCAACAGAGCTTTTCAGGTGAACCAGTCAAGAGCAGCAACAGGATGAGGTAGGAGAAGAGAGGAGGGACAAGCAGGGTTGGGGTCCAGGAGCTGCCAGCAATCAGCAGCTGATCCAATTCCCACCTCTTCCCTGGAAGCAGCACTTGTGGGATTTATCCAGAACTTCCCTGGAAGCAGCACTTGTGGGATTTATCCAGCACTGAACTGGAAGCAGCACTTGTGGGATTTATCCAGAACTTCCCTGGAAACAGCACTTGTGGGATTTATCCAGCACTGAACTGGAAGCAGCACTTGTGGGATTTATCCAGCACTGAACTGAATCTGAAATCTGTGATGTGTTTTAACAGAGTTTTTACAAACTAGCAGATGAGAGATGTGTGCAGGAACAGCTCCTGGCCCATCCCTAAGCAGGGATATTTGGGAAGCTGGGTGAAATAAAAGATGAGCAAGGACAGAAACTCATAAAAAACACCCCCAAGACTCCCAAGCACAAAAACCCAGTGAGAAAATTGAGAATTCTGCAGTTTTTTCCATGCCTGGGAATTCTCTACCTTCTGGATGTGCTGGGTTAAATTCAACTGTCTTAAAATTCATTTTAAATCGACTCTCTTTTAAATTTCATTTTAAAGAGTTTCCTTCAGTTAAGCACCCCCTGGTTTTAAAGAAATTCCAATTATCTTTCTATTCCACAGCCAAATGCATTCACTCAATCCCATGATCACCAGAATTTGTGTCACTATTTCCCAAGCCAGCAGGAGGGATTTTGGGAGCCACTTTTCCCACTTTTTTAGAAGTCAGAAATCCTCCCCCCACACATTTACTGCCAGGAATACACCCCCTCCTTTTTTTTTCAGGAATATCATTTTTGTGTGGTTATTTTTTCAGAGAAGGGAAAGGCAAAGTCTCTCTCATCTAAAATGACAGCCTGAAACCTGCGTGAGCTTCATCCTAACAAAATATCATAATAATTGAAAATAAAGTTACAGGAAGGCTCCAAAGCAACTGGATAAATAAAAAATAAATTAAAACCTCCCTCACCAACATCCTCCTGAGTCCTGTTCTTGAAAACTCTGTGCTCATCCATCAATCTTTTTGCAGCTTTGTCATGTCTGAACTGTTTGCCCTTAAAGGATTTCCTCTTGTACTTACCTATTTGTCAGCGTTTTAAAGGGAAGCTGATGGCTGTGTCCATCTTTAATTGGGATTTAATTGGGATTGAACAATTAATTCCAGAGAACAGAAACATCCTGGAGGCTTTGGAAGGGCTGGGGAAGGGAACTGGTTCAGCCCCTCACACCACTGACAAAATACAAACATGAAAATGCTGGGCTTGGGCTGAATAAATCAAATTTTCCCCAATGAACTGAACCTTTGGGATGTGACTGTTAAATTATTTCATGAATAATGATTGTTAAATCACCACTGCCAGGAGATCTGAACACACAAATTTGACTGGAGAAGGAAAAAAAAAATCCGTATTTTTCTGTACATCTCTTTATTTTTCTTACAGTTCATTCTCCTTAAAGTCTGGCCTCAAATCCATATTTATTTATCAAATTCTGGCCTCAAATCCCTAATATTTATTTAATTCTGGCCTCAAATCCATATTTATTTATTAAATTCTGCCCTCAAACCCATATTTATTTATTTTTGCTGAAGGAAAAGGTGAATGCTCCCCAACATTTGCCATCCTCTGCACTGAAGTTTTCCTGACATGTGGATTCTCCCAGTGCCAGCTCATTTTTAATTTCCAAGAGGTAAAGATCAGAAATATTTCATCCATTCCTTTTGCCATTTTGATTTTACAGATGAAAAAGCAGAGGCAAACCATGCAAATAAACTTGTACAGATGTAGAAATTACCAGGTTTGAACAAGACTTAGAAACTGATGGTTGTAACTCTAAGTTTTTTCATTTTATCCCAGATTATTAGAAAATTCCAAGACAGCCTTTTCCATGGCAAACTGCCAGGAATAAATTTTCTGTGTTTAAATTCCAGGTAAAGTCTGAGCCCTAAAAGCATTTTCACTGCAGCCCTGAATTAGGGGCTGCCACCAGATTTATGGATCCCAAATAAAAAGGGTAAACAGTTTTTAGACAAATATTTGGTGTAAAACCTGGGATTTTCCTGGGATGGAGGATGTGATCGAGAGCACAAGAAAATCTCAGCATTTTCACTGTGACTCTCAGGGTTTTCTTGCTCACACTCTTTCAGCTGTAACAAAACAAAAATTCTCATTTTCCCTGCTTTCCCAAGAAATAGAGTTGTTTAAATTATCCACTTTTCCCAAATATCTCCTTTTCCCTGCTTAGGGATAGAACTTTCTGGAGTGGCACTATCAAACTCAAGGATGGTAAATTTATTTAAATTTATGCATTTGTAAAACTTTTCAAAAGGTCTCTTTTGAGCTTGCCAAGCCTCATCTGGTAATTCTATTTATTATGTTTTATTGTAATATGTGAGATAATGGGGTGTTTTTTTGGTTCAGCTGCTGCTGTTAAGAAATATCAATATTGAAAATGAGGCTTTAGTTTTCCTTCCATTTCTAAAATAAAGTATCTTCCATTTAAGGTCTTGAATGATCAATTTTAATTTTGAGCAGCACATTCCAGTGCATTTTATCAATGTAAAAACTTCCTTTTCTCAAAAATCTGAATAAAGTCTCAAGTGTGAACGATCTGCAGTGTGCTCTTCACTCAAGGGAGTTGTGTTTAGGAAGGAACAAAGGAACTGGAAATGATGTCAGTGCTTTCCCAGCCCTGTAAAAGTTGTTTTGTTTTGTTTTTTTTTTTTTTTTTTTTTCTGAGGGAACCCTCAGGAAGAAGTCCAAACTCTTTGGGGCAAAGATTTGCAGGCCAGCAAAGGGCAGCAGAGAAATCCCATCACAGCACAAAGGGGAAAGAGCAAAACCAGAGGAGGAAGCTCCACTTGGGTAGAAAATGCAGAGAAATTTCAGAGCCCAGCAACTCCCAAAGGATTTCACCCCAATTTCCAAGTGCTGAAGAACAAATCTTACAAAACAATATTCCATTAGCCCAATTGTCCTGAGAGGGTTTTTTTTTTTCAGGATGCCAAAATCCTCTCCCTTCCCCTCATCAGAGCAGGGTGAAGAGCAGGAAGAGAAGATGAACAAACTGTTGCATTTTACAAGAGTTAAGTAATTATAAAACAACAAAAAGTCCCAATAACTCTCCTGTTCAGGCAGGCCTGCAGCTCCCAGGCTTTCCTAAGCCACTCCAAAGTTTCTGAAGCAGCTTCCTGAGCACAAGAACCTCTTTTGTTGGTGGGAATGGAGTGTTCCAACCAAGCACAAATGCACAAATAGGAAATGACAGGAAGAGCTCTGAAAGAATCAAGAATTATGCTGCAAAATTCCTGCAAAATCAGCACAAAAGAAGAAAAGGGCAGGAACTGCCATTTGGTTCAAAATGAGAGAAGTGTACGCACAGAAAAATTAAATTTCAGCTCGAAACTGGTTCCGGAATTTTCTATTTTGCTCTTACATTTTTCAGGGGTACCACTGAACAGATGAAGCACAAGCACACGGAGTTCTTTGTTAAATTGGGAACTCATCACAATCCAGCAGCAGCAAGTGCCTTTACAGAGTTGATGTCAAGCTCAGCAATTTTCATAGACACAGAAGAATGGTTCAGCTTACCGCTCACACAGGTACAAATAACTCTGAGGTCTTGGTTACAAGTTACTTCCAAGCTACACTGTAGGTATAACTTCAACCACAGACCTCCCCAAAACTTTAACCTAGAAGAGAGGAAAGAGATGGCGAGGAAAGACAGGTAAAGTCTCTTAGAATTAAAAGTTTGAAAAGGACACTAATCATAAAAAAAAAAAAAATTAAAAAAAAAAAATTAAAAATTTAAGAAATGCCACAGAGGTATCTCAACTGAAAAATACTGGTCAGGAAAATCAGCAGCACTGAATTGCTCATTAGAAATGAATGGAATGGAAATGTGGAGAGGAGGACATGGTGGAAGTGGATCACAATGAGAGAGAAAAGGTGACTTGAAGGAGAAATGCCCATGGGAGGACACAGCAATGCTGAAAAACCACAGGGCTGCCCTAAAGGCTTGCCTCAACACTTTGAGGTCTTGATAAGAATTACAAAGAGGAGAATCTTGCATTTGAATGGAAGCTGAAATTCCCAGGCACCTCTTCATTCCCAGACTGCTCCCAAAATTCATCTCAGTGTGACCACCACGAAGTATCAGCAAAGCAGGAGCACCTCGTGTTCTCCTCGGGAATTCACCCAAAACATCCCCCCCAACCACACCAGAACTGACCTTTGGAGGGGGTGGGAGAGGAGGCAAAGGGGACAAGGCTGCACTTACAAAATCACACTTGTCATTTGGAATTCTGCCATCTCAATGAAGAGAAACAATGGAGACAAGTAAAGAAAAGTAACTTAGACAAGGACAGTGAAAGCAACAGGCTCTGGAAATGCAAGAAAAAGATACAGAGAGATTCTGGTAACTCAAGGAAAGCACTGAAGGTGTGATGGTTCAAATAAAAACAAGCTTAATGGTGAGATGAAGGAAGTGACAAAAACAGAATTTTCCTATTTTGGGACACATAATTCTTTAGGAAAAAGGAAAAGAGGATTTAAAGAGTTCACATGGAGATGAAAACAAATGAGGAAAGGGAAAACACTGGCAATTGAAAGGCTCACCTTTGTCTCTCCCTACGAGTGCACGACATTAAATACTCACCCATCACAAAACCTGTGCAGAACTTGTTCAAAACATGAAATGTTAAAGTATGAGAGTGAATGACCAAACCAAGCAAACAGGAGCAGCTCCTTTATGATTTCCAGGGCTGAGGGGGCACAGGTCAACAAACAGCAGGAAAAAAATCCATTTAGGAAGATGTTGCTACAATTGAGAAAACTGTGGAGCTCCTTTTAAAAAATTGATTTATGAAACTCTACTTCCAAGCTAGAGCTCTATTTCTGGGAATGTCCTCAGCAGACACAGCTACTGTTTAATTCTGATGGACTGGTTTGTGAAATCCTCCCTGAAATATCCCAGCACACACTCCCAGTGCCTGTTACCTGCACCAGGTAAATGTTCAATGACTGTTGGGTGAGCAACAAGTGGCAGAGATGCAGGGTCTGCACACCAAACCCAGGCAGATCAGAGATGCTAACACTCAGAAAAATAAAGGAGGAATTGAAGTAGCAGGTGCTGAAGCCCAGCATTTCAGAATTTCCTGGCTGGCATTTCCATTTCTCATGGAAACACAGAGCACTGACAGCTCCTAATCCCACACACGAGGTCAGCAGCACTGCAAGCTGCTGCTCTTCCTGGCAGATTGCTGTTTCTAGACAGGAGATTTATTTTATTAGACACTAATTACTAGTTTGTTTGCAGATTACAAGTGACAAAGTATTTCATACTGAAGGGATATTATTTACAGGTTTGAAATGTTTCAAACTCTTCCTTGGGCATAGCTTTTGAGGTGTCAAATACACAATCAAGTATTTCAGAAAAGGAGTATTTCATGGATTCTTCTTATGCTGTTTTGTTTTAGGAAACAAAGGCAAATTCCAGTGAAACTAAACGGGGAACAGGCACATTTACAATTTTAAAAACGATTTTATAAAACTATTTTAAAAGCTAAAAGAAAGTTGTCAAGGATTAGGAAGTCAATTTCAACACTAATTAGACGCCAATTTGCTAATTACACAGAGCAATCATTCCTTCCTTTGACTATTTATAAGGAATTATTTTAATTACTGAGGTCAAATTCAAAAACTGAAATTAAATAAGATGATAATTAAAATGTAATGATAACAACAATACTAATAATGCTGCAATGTCGTAATTTAGAGCTGCTGGTTATTTTCTACATCAAGAAAAAGGAGATGTCCCCCAATGAATAAAATTCCTTGCTAGCCAGCAACTGATGTGTAGAGATGCACATATGTTCGGCATTAAAAAATCCAAAACTTGCTTGACTTACTCCACTTATTTAAGAAAATAATGCTGGTTTAAATCTGTTTTTCCTTTCTGGATACGTGTGAACAAACTCTCAAATCTCAGAAACGCCATGAAAAATCAGCTCCAACACAATCCTGACCATCCAGACCCATCTCTCCCCAATTCTGAACGGAAGCAACACGAAATCCTTACCTGAAGTGTGCCTGCCATGATTCTGGGACATCCTCTGGAAAAGATCACTGTTGTGCTCATAATACCTGTAGTCCTCGTGCAGGCGCTCGTTCAGCTGCCGTCTCCTCTGGGCCTCGTAGAAATGCTCGTAGTAATAACCGCGGGCCCCGGCGTCGCCGTTCTCCAGCCCGGGGCTGCTTTCCGACAGGAAGGATTGCGAGGAGGAGCCGTACTCCCTCGGCACCTCGGCCAAACTCCGCGCCAGGTAGGAAGGTGCGGACAGTCTGTTGCTTTCTCGCCTCATGATCTCGTGAGGAGCTCTCTGCACCGGAGTTCGGAGGAAGCTCTGGTTCCTGGAGACGATTCCATCGCCGCCCGGGGTGTAGGCAGAGGATGAGGAGTCGGGAGGGCAGATGTCAGTTCGTCTTGGAATGGTCGGGCCGTGGCGGATGAAGGAAGGCATCAGATCTGAGGAGAGCAAGGGAAGATTTGCACGCTCGAAGTGGGGAAATTCACGTGTAAATGTGATGGGAGCTGCAGAGCGTGCAGCAGAAAACAGCACTGCGCTGCTGCCAGGACAGAGCGGCTCTGCAGCTGCCACGAACAAACCAAGCCCAAACATCAAAAAAACCGCACAAGTAAAAAGCAACCCCAAACCACCCACACCGTGCTGTGCCTGCATCAGTCAGGGCTCGAATCTCTGTGAGAAGGGTCAGGAAAATCCACATATCCTGGCTACTACTTCTTTGGGAATGTTGTCCTTAAAAACTGGGAATGACAGGATGTTAATGCCCTCAGGAATTCAAGATAGAAACAGAATTCACACTGCCCTCGCTAATCCCAAAATCACAAAGTTCAACCCGAAAAACGCTGTCATTCCGTACACGTTAAGCTCTCAAATTATCACGGAGATATTTCACTTTCTCATTTAGAATTCCACATTCCTCCCCTCCCTACTTTTACTTTCAAAATGACATAAATAAGTAATTTCCCTCCAGGTAAATCAATACAGATGATAACTTTTGGTTATTCCTATTATTTGTTATTTCTTATTAATAAACTCATACAACTCACAGCTACATCTGGTGCACCCCTGAAGGTGTTCAGCAATAAATTTATTTATTTACTGTGCACATAAACCCATTTCAGTCTCGGGTTGTTTTCAAAGACCAACAAATCCAAACCTAGGGACTCTTGCAGTGTGTATTTGTGGTGTTGTGCGCAGCCCTAGGAGCACAGGGCTGTGGAACCAGAGCCACGCCAAGATCCGTGCATCACAGGTGACCTCAGCAGGTTGAGTCATGGACAGGACCTGGAGCATTTGTTCCCGCAGGCATTTTATGCAATTGCCTGGCGGGACAGTTATCTCATTCCACAGTGGCCAGATGAGAAAACAGCCAGTCCGTTCTGGAAAGAGCGGGGTCGCAGATTCCCGCTTTGGGCTGGGAGGGTCCCCAACTCCCCCAGCCCGTGCCACAGGGACACTTTCCACTGTCCAGGCTGCTCCAAACCCCCTCCAAGCTGGCCTTGCGATCTCTTCGGTTCATTACAAAGCAGTGTGGACACTGCCTGAACCCCGGCTGCTGAAACCGAGCAACCGCGGGCCGACAAAATCATAAAAACCACAAACCCCACCAAGCTCGGGAACGCCTGGCTTTGCAACTCGGGCTTCCTTTCAGTTTTAACTTCCCTCCGTCACCTCCCAGCGCTCACAACAGGACTGAACACACATTTCCAAGGAGAAATAACCCCCACATCCACCCGCAGGGATAATTCCCACTCGCAGCCCCGAGCCCGCCAAGGCCGCGCAGCTCCAGGGCGCGCCGGACCCGCACACAAAGGCCTCGGCTCCCCGCAGCCCCGCGCCGGCGCCCCCCGGACCCCCGACACTCACTCCGCAGCAGCGGGCTCGTCTCCTTCTTCACGTACTTCCCCTGCACCTCGCCCGGCTTGGAGAGCTCCGTCCGCGTCTTCTTCCGCGACAGCATCCCACCTCCCGGCCCGCTGCCACCGCCCGCATGCCCGGCGCCGCTCCCCGCTCCGCAGGGCGGGGGACGGGGGGGTCCGGCCGCCCCCGGGGGCCGGGCCGGGACCAGGAGCGGGGTTGGGATCGGCCCGGGGATCGGGCCGGCCCGGGGGTCGCTGAGGGGACGCGGCGGGCGCGCGGGGCCTTGTGGGAAGGCGGCGGCCGCCGCCCTCCGGGACGGCCGCGGGGCAGCGCAGGGGAGGGGGCGCCGCCACAGCGCCCCCGCGTGGAGGGGAGGGCGCGGCCCCTCAGGGAGCGGCGGGAACAGAAATCCCGAGTGACGGAATTGGGGATGGCAGTGACACACGCACGCTGTGACACAAGCACGCAGTGACACAACTACACAGTGACACAGTCATGGAATCGTTGAGGTTGGAAAAGGTCTCCGAGATCAGCGAGTCCAAGCTGTGCCCGATGCCCACCTTGTCACTCTGCCGCTGCCAGGCCTTCCTTGGGCACCTCCAGGGATGGGGACTCCAAACCTCCCTGGGCAGCCCCTTCCGA
>VRYO01000006.1:976413-1019814 GCA_009812075.1 Sialia sialis | reverse complement strand
CTTGTCCAGGGAGGATGGAGCAGGGACCCAATGTGTTCCACTGCAGATTTCCCATTCCAAGACTCTGTGAAAAGCTTCCAACAAGCACTCAACATTTCCCATATAAAGGTGAGGAGTAGGGATGGAACTGCAGTTGAAAATAAGCCACAGTGTGTTCACTACCTTCAGTTTTTACACTTCAATTTCATACTTTTGTAATGGAAGAAACTACTTTCTCAGAGCTGTTAAACCATCCTTTATTGTGTATGCTTTTGATAAATTTTCAGATACTAATTTGAAATATTTACAACATCCATGGGAAGAGAGGTGGCAGCTGCCCCTGGATCCCTGGAAGTGTCCAAGGCTGGGCTGGACATTGAGGATTGGAACAAACTGGGAGAGTGGAAGGCTTTAGGTCCATCCCAACCCAAATTATTCTGATTTTCACGTTGGATAAAAAACAAAAGACACAAGTATGTATCATACATTAATGTATTTTTTTGCTCATCATAAATAATGTGTCAGTTACTTCATCTCTCACTTTTACATGATGTTCTACGGACAATATATTACACCAGAACAAAACAAACTCCATAGAAAAAAAAATATACATTTGTTTTCCTTTATACAGAAGTTGTTTGCTGTGAAATGACACCGAACAGGGAAATGATGGAAAACCTGAGTGACAGGGATGGCATTTGCTGGAAGTAAACAAAAGGATTTTATCCTTGATCAATCCAGACTGTTCCCCCCTGCTGTACCTAACAATTAACCTGGCTAAAATCAAATATGTTACAATCCTTTTTCTTTCCCCAATCAGAATTCAAACAACTTAATTCTTCTTGTATTTAAAGTACTATTTGTCTCTTGTGCCACAATGTACTTTTAAATCATTCTAAACTGACAAGTAGCACTCCAACAGCGTGAATTTTGTACACCTCTGTTTAACTTGTCCCCTTCCGAAACCCCCAACCTGAAATGTCTATGTGCCTTTATTTTCACAGTGATTCATAAAAGTAAGAGCTGAAAACGTTTAAAACACCTTCTGGTAATGAAGTGGTTCACATCTGACGTGGCAGGACCTGTTGTGGGAACAAGGCCTAGAAGTTCAGTGACTTTTGACTGCAACAATAACATTAAATACTTTGGTTTTTGCCTATTCTGCATAGGAGACACATTCATGCACAAAACACCCCTATAATGCTTAATAAATTACATGTTTCTATGCTTCTTTTCAGTAGCCTGGACTTTGTAAAACAGCTGCTTCTCTTCTGAGCTGCCATCAGGACTGAAGGAGCAACATGAGACCCGTCTGGAAGCAGTTCTGCCTCTCTCTGGATCCCTCCCTTTGGGAAGGATTGTCCTGAATTGTCCTGTGACAACCCAGCCACTACAGTACAGGAAGGCAAAAGGCACTTCTGAGAATGAATTCACACAAATCTTCCAGTGAGATTGGAGTTTTGCCTCAAAAGTGTTTACCCACAGGATGTTTTCCTCCTCCTCTCTCCTGTAGTTAAGTTGGTTTTTTTTTTTTGAAGTTTGGAAGTAGAGCAAGGTAGAATAGGGAAGAAAAGAAAAAGTCAAAATTCCCTTTCCCCTATTTCTGCTTCTCCCTTTTTGGTGCTGTGCTTTTAGCAATGTCTGTGTTTGGTTTATTAAAGCCTGGCAACTACCAGGAGATTAAAAGAATTAAGTTAAGTAGTCCAGCCTTTAAATTGAGCAACATGAAAGCAATTGCACAATAATTTAAAGTGAAATATTCATTCCTTCCTTTTTAGATTTTGGTCAAAGACAACAAGTAAATCGAGGTCAAGGTATGAAGTAGTCTTGAAATGCACTAGATAATATTTTCTTCATTTCTTAATTTCTTTTGTTTCCTGCAATTATTTTGGAACTTTGCTAAATTCCACAGCATGTGTGCTCAGTTCCCACTTTGCCAACACACAGCCCTGGTTACCCACACAGAGATTTATTAGAATGTAACTCAGACCACTTGGTGATGAATAGCAAAATCACTACTTCAGGTTTTTAAACCCTCAGGTTTCTGTCAACTTAAGACATTTCCAGTTTGTGAAAATATTTTTGCAGCCTCTGAAAAATCTGAAAATCCTGGAATTTGGGATGACTTGGAAAAAATCTCCACTACATGCATCTAGAAAAGCACAGCGGTGAAATAATTTATGATGATTTCAACATGATTCTATTTCCATTTCCACTTTGCTGCCTGCACAAAGCAATGGAGGAGGAAAAGGAGGAGGAAAAGGTCATTTCCTGTGTCTAGTTCAGACCACAAACCCTCCAAAACTGGTGAGTAACCCCAGAGACACAGGAACATCCTCTCAGCCACATCAGTACACAGCAAAACTCATTTTCCAGAGGCTCCTGCACAGCTTGCAGCCAGTGCAACCTCCGTTTTTGGAGGATTTTTGGCTCCTGACAGAATTATCAGCTTGCCAGTGGTCTCTGAGACAAAACACCTCTTCCTCCCCCTCCCCAATCATTTGTATTTAAAAAGTTTCAAGTATTCCAGTATGACCCTGTCCCCAGTTTGACTCATTTGTGTTTTACTGGTCTGAGGGAGGCGGCTTCACACACAAACCCTGCAGCAGCTTTATCTTATTCTCTGTCAAACCCTTCTGTCTTGCAGGTGTTCCCAAAAAAATTTGCATTTCTGCCCTGATCCAAGGGGAGGTAGCACCTCCCATCCCAAAGTTGGGTGCTTTTCTGAATCCTGGGTAAGGAGCACCCAGGTAATCCTCCCCCAAATCCAATTTGGTTTATCCTGCTTTCCCTCAGGTGTGTTTATCTCTTTCTGCTGACATTAATACCCACATGTAGAGCTGACTGAGGCTGTTATTTCCCTGAGTTCTTCAGAATTACACTGAGTGGGTTTCTTCACAACTAATGATAGATTCTGTCCTAGGATTAACACAAAAGACTTTTTCAAATGATTCCTCAGGTCAGAACAAATGCTGCATTCCTGGCAAAGCTCCATGTTTGTGACAAAAATCATCCAAGTGCCCCTCTTCATTCTTATAATAAACACACTGCACAGCTTTACTGAATTTACAAACCACATAAACAAAATTCCCATCTTTGCTTCTGCTGAGTGGCTCTCCCTTGGTTTAACTTCTTTCCATACACAAAAGCAATAAGGCCTCCACAATTCAGAATTGTCTGCCAGCACAGCTTAAAAAAAAAAAAGAAAAAAGGAAATAATAGTTTTTTATTTGCTAGCTGGGAAATTTCTTCAGATAAAATACTGTCACACTTAGTTGGAGGCAGTAGTCTAGTTCTGTATTTTAAATAAATCTCTTTTTTTTCGTAGCTTTGCAGAGAAACAGCCATGAAGAAGAACCCAGAAGCCAAATGAAAAATTGCTTCAGAGAAACCAGAATCAGTTTACAGGACACAGCTCATAGCAGCAAAGTCCTGCTGTCAGTAACATTTCTACTGACACTGTAGAAGACTGGCCCGTCAGCATTTCTAAGTTTGGAACATGAAGTATTTTAGAAAGCTGGAAATACTGTTTTCAGTTCAACAATCTGAGTTTGCTTCAATCTAGATGGAAATTCAGAATTTGGATTTTAAATGAAAGCCAAAGCATCAAAAATTAACCTAGACTTAAGTTTTTTTTTTTACAGAGTGATGATTACTTTTAGGCAAAACTTAGCAGAAAACCAGTTTGAGAACCAACAAAATTCCCCTTTGGCAGTGTCCAGTTTGGGCATCAGCTCTGCATTTGTAACTAAAACCCATTCAGTAAAAAAAGGCGACGCAGCGAGAAGCTGAAACATTCCCATTTCAATAAAGTGCACGGGGCTGTGACACACACACACACCAGCTTTGCTAGGACCTGATCTCTGCTGCTGGGCTGAAGGAGGGAGAGGCCAAATTCTTCACAATCCTGTTGAGGTTGGCAATTTTCTCTTCCAGTAAATAATTTTTCCTCTCCGCGCTTTTCTGCCGCTGCTCCGTCACCTCCAGCGCCTTCAGCAGCTGCGCGTTCTCCACGTACAGATCCTTGACCATGGCATCTGCCCTCGTGTTCTTGGACAGCTGGGGTGGCAAGGGGGACACAGGCACTCAGCAAAATGACAACCAAAAACTCCACAGGTGAGTGGGGGAGAAGGTGTGTTCGTTATAACTCAAATATCAAAGGAAATCCCCATTTGTTTCATTAAAAACCCAGAGACTGGAGATGCTGGGAATGGTTTTTCAAAGGAAATCCCCCTTTGTCTCATTAAAAACCCAGAGATTTGAGATGCTGAGAACATTTTTGAGACTGGAAAGGTTTTTTAAGGAGATAAAGGGTTTCAAATTAATCAGGTGAGATCTGCTTTACAGCATTTATCCTCTAAAGATAAATTCAGTGCACGAGAGAATCCACAAGCCCACACAGAGATACTCCCCAAAACCACCTCAAATAAAGAACAAATTTGGGGCAGGAGGCCTCAAAGAAAACAATACTTGATTTTCTTCTCAGGAAATTATTTTTTCTTCCTTTTCTAAGCAAATTTTCCTGTTAGCACCCTCAGCTGAAATTGGATTTTTGTTTCTTGATTTAGGAAATTGATGAGTAGTGGATTCAGTCCCCAATTTGGAATTTTTTGAAGTTTTGGGTAAACATGTTATACTTGAGCACTGAAGCATTAAATAAAATCACTTTTAACTTTATTCTGAGCAACAGCCTGGCAGCTTTTTCCAATTTAGGAGTTCACAGAAGGAATAGAGAAGGTTTGAGCAAGCCCAAGAACACTTACTTGTTCTTTCAGCTGATTGACTTTGTCTTGGAGAAGCCTCTTCACAAGCCTTAATTTCTGCTCCACATCCATCATCCGCTCTTCCATCATTTTTAGAAGCTGCTCATGACCCCCCTGGAAAGCAACATTTCGGTGAAAAATCAGTTTTCATTCACCTGTTTGTTTTTTTTTTTCCAGTTTATGCTCAAGAAAATAGCTGGCTCTCCACACTTCAGTTTAAATTAATAAATCCTTCATTGAAACAAAATATTATAGCAACATTTAAAAGATGCTCTCAGCATTACTCTGGTTTTCCAAGTAAATTAAAATTACCAAATCAAGGAAAAATGATATTAAATTCTAAGTTCTGTATTGGCTGGATTATTTCCTTTTCTTGTTATTTGGTGCTGCCAAATTTCTGATGAATGTGGGAAACAAAAATGCCAATTTAGTGGTTTTAGAATAAAAATAAGGTGAAGTCATAAGGTCATATTTGACAATTTAACTCTCCCATGCCAGAGAGAAATTGAGTAAAATCCAAAAGAAGCAGGCTTCCAAATTTCATTTTTACATCTTTTTAGATTGATTTTCATAACCCTAAACTGGCTTTCTTCTTTTTCTTCAGCAAGGTGACAACTCAAACATCACAATTCTGTGTCATGAGACCATTACATCCATGCCTGAGGGAAATTTTCAGCAATTACAAAAGAGCTTGTTTGGATTTAGGAACTTTAGACACTGACTGCAGGAAAATTGAGACTTTATTTTAATTCTAGTTTGTCATTTGAGGAGAGAAACTCAGAAAAAAACACCAACCCCAAATAAAACACCTTCAAACCCAAACCCATCCCACCAGTGGAGGAGGATAAATGAAAATCTGCTTCAGGTAGGGAGTTCCTGATTTAAAACCCTACAAAATAATCCTCTTGTGGGGGTTGATTGAAGCTCACTCAGCATTTTATTTGCTGCAGCATCAAACTTAAATCTGTGTATGAGGTTATGTGATAATTCAATTTTTAGGAAAAAACTTACATTGGAGTCACACAAAAACCAGTTTTAGAGTGTGGGTGGAATGGATATTTTTCTGAATTAATGGAATTTGATTGGAATTGAAAACCCTGGGACTCACTATTCCACTTCCCATTGGTTGCAAAAACCTTGAGTGAGTAGTTGTGAGGAAAAGAAGAATTATAGAGGTCTCAATACCAGTGATCCCTGTTTTTTTCTTTTTTTTCCTGTAATGTTCTCACTTCACATTACTTCATGTCAAATGGGAGAGGTCAGCTCAGGCAGCAGCTTTAAGGCCATTAAAATAGGAAAAGAAAAAGATCTTTACAAGCAAAAACAGCTGAAATGGTTCATGGCACCAACTTGAAAAATCACAGGCCTTAAAAAGGTTTTGATGAACTAATAAATATTAAAATCCTAATTTAACCAAGTTGTTTGAGATAAAACAAAAATTCTAGAATTTTATCCAATAAACAATTATTTCCCCTTTTTACTTTATAGCCACAGCAGTAGAGGATCCCTCATATTCTTAAATTTTCAGGTCCATCTGCTAAAGAAAAGCTGATTTTCTGCACTCTAGTACATCCCCACCAGAAATCTTTCCCAGAAGTCCTGATATAAAATATTCATCACCAAAAATAAATATTTTGTCTAAAACTTGTTCCTGCTTGAAGTAGAAACTATTGATTTCTATGAAGACAAGAGACATCACGCTTAAAAAAAGATTTTTATTTTTCATTTACATCAAAAAAAGTCATCTTTCCCTGTTAAAAAGTTTATACATCTCATACAAAAATGCAGTATAAATACCCCGGATTTTCTTCAAATCTCATATAAAATTAGTACCATTTGAGAAAAATAGGCTCTTTCCCATACTGAACAACTGCACATTTTAAATAGCATAAATAAAACCCATTTGTAACAAAATTTTAAAAAGCTTCTGGAAGCTTCTGAGCTTTCACAAAATAGCTTCTAGACAAATAAATAAGAAAATAACACTGCGGAAACTTTCTTTTTTTTGCTGATTCTGGGGACAAGAAAGGGGAGGAAAAAAAAGGGGGAAAATTTTTTTTTGATCCTCAAGTTTCTCAGCTTATGCCAGTTCTGTGTTTTTGTGTTTTGTCAGGGAAAAGGAAGGGGATCAAAAGCAGCCAGAGGTGTCAGAGGTGCCCGATCCTCCGGTAGGAATCTGCATGCACTGCTCGCTGCTCCGGTAGCAAGGCCTAGAGAAAGAAGGCAAGTGGCAATACTTCACCCTGATATCCAGCTTTGTCTTCAAAACATGTACACTTCAAAACAGAAAATCAAATCAAAATCACCAGTACAAGCAAAGCAAGCAGCACGGGACAAAAAAAACCAAATTAAAAATACACACACGCATTCACACAGAGAAAAAGCATGCAGAGTGTATTTTATATCTGGAAATGTGAATTTAGCACCACACAGCTGGGAGATTGAGGGGGTATTTTCTACAGCTAAGGAGTCTCATCCATGGTTTTTAAAAAATCAGTGGCAGTAATAAAGTTAGCAAAGTTTTTTTTAAAGGAAATCCTCCTCTTTCTCTCTCTCAAAATCTCATTTCTAACATTAAAAATCTGATGTAATATATACAAAACCTCACAGAATTTGGGAAAAATGTAGCCAAACTGGCCCTCCTTTGAAAACTTTGAATTTCTGTCTCAAACCTTGTTGTTTTTCCCTCAGAGGGAACAAGCAGCAGGTCAGAGGTGATATGAAATTTGAAATCAAGAGCTGTACAAAGGGGGAATTGAGCAACTCAAATATTAATCAGTGCTAGGCCAACTTTGGGAAATATTGGGTAATTAAAAGGCTCCCAAATTTAGTTATTGAGAAAGGGATATGAGGTAATCACAGCAGAAACAGAACACTGGGAATTCAGAAGAGTCCAGACAGGTTAACACAGGAGTTTTAATTTAATTTATTAAATTTGTAACAGCAGCCTTTGAATGAAAATAATTCAGGGCTGAATGTAAAATGAATGAAAAACCACAGACAACCAGGATCAAAAAAGCAATGAGAACTGCAAAGCAGGATAAACACAAACTAATTCCATTTAAAAAAAAATAAAATAAAAAGAGGGATAGCTTTGGATACCTCATTACACAGGATCTAAGAAAGCTGCAAAATGCAAAGCAGCAGCAGAACGAAATAATTCCTTTTACACAGAAAGCAGGGAGATAACCTGACCTTGTACTCACTGCTGAAAGGCTGATGGAGAGGGATTAGGATGGAACTTTTCAGGGTGCTAAAGGGGACATTAAAAGGGACATGAGCTCAACTAAATGTTAAACCCTAAAAATCAGGATGACAAAGAAAAATCAACACAGATTCAAGCAGGAGGTGCTTACAAGAAGCAGCAAAGTGGAGACAAACAAATAAATCTGGCTTGGTTTACAGCTGCAGGTTTTTAAAAAATGGTTTAGAAAGTTATGTAGTAAAGAAGGGTGTTATAAACCAGAACATTCATTTTAAGGAAAAAAATTTAAAGGATCAAGTGCATTGACAGCAAATATTTGCAAAGCCTGCTTAAGTATTTTTAAATTCACAAAGCTTTTCCAGGAAATGTAGGAGCAATTCATCTCCAGAACTGCAAGCTCCAGGATGTGAATGACAAAGTCACAACTCCTGAAGCAATCCCTGCACATTCACTTGCAGCTGCAATTTGCCTCAGTGATTTTTAAATTCACATTTTGCTCCCCATGCTGTGGGACCAAGCACATCAGCCTGTGGTGATGCACTTCTGAAAAGGAACCTCACAATCCATTTATTTCTACTGAAATTATTTATTTTTTTTTTTTAATAAACATTTTGATTTTTGTCTTCCTTAAAAAAAAATTTCCTCCAAGTTTTGGATACTTTAAAAACTGGTTACTGCCTATATTCTCTCCATAATATTTTTTTTCTGGAATATCTATTACCACATTCAGAGATTTTTAAGCTTCAAAGCCTTGGTCTTATTTTTAGGTATTATTTTAAAGTACAACTAAAATCTAAATTTAAAATGTAAGAGAGGTGTTTCTTTCCTGCTACCAGATGAATAAATAGCTGATAGTATTTTATCTAATTTATCAAAGTATAAATCTACATAAATATCTAATCTAAAATAGATAACACTAAATATACATTTAGGTTACTTACAGCTTTATCCTTTCTCATAAAACAAGTTGTAATTTTATTTTAAGACCTTATTTGACCTGAGCCAAAGCTTTAGAGATTTAGAGATCCAATTACTTTTTGAAGAAAAGGATCATTTAGCAATTTTTATGTGGCAGATGCAAACCTTTCTATTGCCTATAATTCAATTTTACAAGGTAAAAAAAATTAACACTAAAAGTGACTGTGCCCAGTGTGAGCAGTGGATGAATTAATCTTCCTTGGAATTGGTTTTCCCGCAGAAATGCCAATGCTGGAGATTCTGTTTTGTCTCGTGGCCAAATCAGGAAGATTAGACATAGAAAATGAATTAATTTGTGTTCTCTGCTACAACTGACACAACTCCATGTGACAGCAACAGCCCAAATTAGGATTTTATGTGATGGATGCCTGTGCATTTTAAAAATAACAGTCCCAGATACACTCATTGGGTAAAGAAACAAAAAAAAAATCTCCTATAAACACTTACTGCACATGGAGCAGAAGGAAAAAAGCCAGTTAAATATGGATGGGAGTGGTTTGATCTCAAAAAAAAAAAAAAATTCAGAGGACTTGAGAATGCAGCTGTGGCTCAGGCTGACCATGCTGAACAAGATTTTTTAACAATACCTTTGCTGGCATGAAGTTGAATTTTTGAACTGGCATAAACAGAGAACGGATCTCACCAGAAAAATAATAATAAAAAAAACCCAAATCCAAGACAGCTAAACGAAATGCTTTCAATCTTTTCACTTCCAAGGTGGGTTTGTCTTACCTGCTGCATGTTTGTCCCCGAGGGTCTGCTCTCCAGCTCTTCCTGCAGGTGCTGACTCCTCCTCTCTGCCTGCAGCAGCTGCTGCTGGAGCTGCAGGAATTGTTCCCTGGGCACCGTGGCACAGCCTTGCTGCTGGGAGCTCTGGCTATGCATCCCCCTGGACTGGAGCATCTGGGGAAGGAAAAGAAATTTAAAAAAAAAAAATTTAAAAAATCAAAATTTCAGCCCCTCCTCCCTCTGCCAGGGGTGCTCCAGGCAGCAGCTTGCTCTCAGATTTGTGGTGGGCAAGAGAAACGAGCCTGGATTTGGTGAAACAAGGTGAACAGGCAATTTTTTCCCAATGAAAAAAATAAAGATGGAATTTCACACAAAGGAAGCTGGGCTTTGAGTCATTTCAGGCCTGAATTATAAAAGTCACTGAATTTTTGAAGAATTCCTATCAAAGTTTGGTGAACTTTTAATTTCCCATTTTAAGGGGAAGCCTGAAGTGATGCTGATTATTGGTCGTGCTGATTATTTCCTGTCTTTAGGATAGAGAGGGAACATTTTTCTCTGCTATTATGTTCAGGATTCAGTATTTAATACCCTCTAAATATTTCCTAATGTTCACTTCTAACTGTGGAGATCTTAAGAGCTAAGATAGTCACGTGAAATAATTCAGAATTTTTCCAGACTAAAGCAAAACCCAGGTAAGTAACTCACAGTTGGAAGAGTTAATGATGCTAAAAAGGACCAGAACTGAACAGTAAAAATCTCTGATGGTTCAGACAAACTCATTTGCAGCTGGAATTAATAATAATTCATTAATAATTTCTTCCCATAAACATCCTGTTGCCTTAAAACCATTACTCTGCTCCCTTAGGAAAATGTGTATAAGATTATCTTGGTGATTTTAGTTTTTCTTTCACAACTGATTTTTTAATTTTCCTTTCACAACTGGCAAAAATTATCAGTTTGGATAATATTTCAGTTATTGACTTCATCTCTAACTGTAAATATTTCTCACAATGCTGCAGCTCTTCTGGCCCTGTTACCATCCCTATCTCTGCTGGTGCAAGTAAACAGAAAATAGGTTTATAAACACTTCAAAATTAAACTATCTGTACTTTTAAAAGCTATTCAAAGGTTCTCTTTGTCTGTAAAGGAGCTGTTCTTTTCCTGACAATATAACCAGTGAAAACAATGAGATTTTGGTGGAATTTCTGTCATGTTGTGAAGCACATGAATAACTAATGAGGAAACAGTCAATTAGTGTTTACAGCATCTTAAAAATAAATACTAATGAAAGAACAATGAAAACAACATAGCCCTGCTGTATTCATCTGAGGAAGAAAATGGAACAATCATGAGCTTGCTAAACTATCAGGATGATGCCAAGTGGGATCAGAAATTAATTAATTAAGGAAACATTGGACAGTCTGGTGGAAAAGCATGCAGGCATCAGAGGTAAATATGCAAGCACCTCCAAGCCTCACAGTCAATGGGGGAGCAGGAAGCCACTTTTCATTCTCTCACTTCCATTTTTAATTCTTTTAGAAGATTTCTCTCCATTTTCATGGCAAGCCCTCAGGAACACACAGCTCCTGCACAACACATTAACCACAAAAAACCTGGTGCAGCTGTCCAAAAATTGGCACAGAAATGAAGAGTGGCTTCTTGACTTAAGAGATGTATGGAATAAAAAGAAAAGAAATCCATTTAAAAAAATAAACAAAATAATGCTTTTTCCATGCTATGAAGGTACATCAAAAATTATTTCTCTACCTTCGCACACTATTTCAGAGAGAGAACTGCCCCCTTCTCTGCTAGCTCCAAGCACTGACTTCTAGCCAGGTTAGCCATGGACAAAAGGAGAACAGGCACAAAAGAGAGAGTTAGAAGTCACACATCACTGAGTGAATGTTGCACACAGCTGGGTTACCAGGAGGAACAAAACCCTGAGTGTTTCAAATACACATTTCAGGAGAAAACCCAATCCCAGGCTCCGTGTTTATGGGTTCAAGGGTTTGGCTTTTTCCCAAAGCTTAATTAAGACTATATAAATAAATTCACAGGGAATATAAGCAGTCTTTTCATTAACTTGTCAAGATCTCATCTTTCCTAATTAGGTTTTTACAGTTTTATTACTAATTACATTGGATTTTCAGCCTAATGGCTCCCATTGGATGAAAAACATGAAGCCATTTATAAAACATTATAGAAGCCTCATCTAGAAGATGCTCTGACTTATGGAACAAATCAAAATTTTAGGTTTTTAATATGCTTTAAACTCAAATCCAGGACATCAGATTTAGGCAAGACTACTGAGGGAGAACTTGGAGGTCTTGGCTTTTGGGACACACTAAACACAATTAAGCTGCCCATTCCTAAACCAAGGACTCCCAAGTTTTGATATCCAGCATGATCCATCTCCAGCAGAACTTTTCCAGCAGCTTCTGGAAGAATCTCCACTGAAGTTCTCTCATGCCTTTAAATTAATAGTAAGCTGTGCAAATTGATATTTTATCATTATTTAGATTAATATTAAAGCTTAAATTCAGCAAATTAATCCCCAGAGGAAATAAGAGCAGGTTTCTACATTGAGAGCAGCATCACACAAATATCAGATAGGAAATTTGAGGTGACATGTTTTAGGAAGGAAGAGGGAAGTGTCAGCCTTGCCTCAAGTACAGAAATAAATTCTTTGCTATTTGATTTTATATTCTGAAGCTGTATGTGAATTATGACTGAGCAATACATGCTCCAGAGAGCAGGATGTTTGCCACACAATTTGGTCATACAAAAGAAGCAGGAGAGATTAAATCTTCTAGTTTCAATTAGTTCTCTGTTGCTACACATCCATAGGTTGTTTTAAAATGAAATAAATTCAGTAAACAGGCAACACTGATTGGAAAGTACCTCCATTAACTGATCATCCAGCTTGACTTGCTTTTTTCTTAGCCCTTCGTTTTCTGAGCTGGTTTCCAGTTCACGTTCAAGAGAATTCATCTGGCTGATCTATCAGAGACAAGAAGTTTCCTTAGAAAAGCAGCAATTTCTCACTTGATCTGCTTCTCCCTTCCCCCCATGAACCACTGAGTACCAAGACAACTCAAATCTAAAAGCCAGGAGTATTTGGACAAGTGCTTTGCCACAAGAGCTGTCCCACAGATGCACAGAGCCCTGTCAGCTCCTTCAGAAAGATTTGTCAGAGGCAAAAAGCACAAAATTCAGAATAGGAGAAAGTTCCAGCTTATGTCTTGAGCTTCTGAGAGTGGAAATCAGTGATTGGTGTGTTCACCACCCAAATCTCACCTTCCTGTTGGCAGATGTCAGCTCCTTCTGAAGCTGCTCACACTCTCTCTTCAAGCTCAGCTTCTCCTGCTCTATGGCTTTGACAATCCCTGACTGGCTTTGATGCTTTTGGTGCTTTAGGGAAAGGATTGTGGATTCCAGCTGTCGGATCTGAGGAGAGCAGAGGTGAACAAATGTGAAAAGATGTTCCACTTCAGCTAAAATACCAGTTGATTTTGGACTCCTAGAATCCCAGGATGGTTTAGGTTGGAAAGGACCTTAAATCCCATTCCATGGGCACAGACAAATTCCACTATCTCAGGCTGCTCCAAGTTCTTGGCCTTGGACATTTCCAGAGATCAAGGGGCAGCCACAGCTTCTCTGAGCAACTCTGGGGTATTTTTGACATATTTGCTTTGAGATCTTGGCCTTCCTTCCCTTCATCCTCCCCATAATCCACTTAAAGACTGCAAGCTCAGAGCACAAGAAGAATGTCAGGAATATGAAGAATCTTTTTTTTCATTTGAAGTTGGACTGAAATCTTGGACAAGGATTATCAAGATTGTCTTTTAAATATCCTGAGAATGTTGTGGAATCTCATTTAAAATCTGCCTGGATTGTGATCTATGCAAAGTGACCTCTGAGAGCTCCCCAGCCCAGGTTACCTTTTCCCTGGAGTGAGCCAGGTCTGTTTTAGTGCTCTGCACTTCCCTCTGCAGCCTCTCGTTGTCCTGCCTGAGCAGCCTCTGCTCCTGCTCTGGCTGCTCCAGCTCATCCCAGGGGATCAGTCCCTGCTGCTCCTGCAGCCCTGAGGGAGGCACAGCCACTTCCAGAGCCCGGTTCTTAAGACAGACAGAATTGCAGGGTTAGGCCTTCAACAAAGAAGCAGACATTTGCTCTATTCAGGTGAGGTTTAGGTGGATTTTTCAGTAAGTGCAGGCTCTAAAGTTGCAGCATTCCCATCTCCCTTCCCAGCCCCACTCACTGTTTTCACTTAAAAAATCCAATGTGCAAATCCCAAATGCTTCGCTCTACTAAAATCACGGGTAATAGCTGTGTGCACAAGGAGTGCACAGAGTTCAGCAACACAAAAAAAGCAATTTATGCTCTCTTTAGAGGCAAATAGAACTCAGTGTTATATATGATGCACTAATAGCTGTAATTTAGCTCCTGTTGTACAATTCTGAAACGGCCTCTTTTCCACGTGGACATTAAATATTCCTTAATTACACGGCAAACAAGCCAAATTAGTAACTGAATTCATAACAGCAGTCCCAAGACTGCTGTCTACAACCTCCTTCAGCTACAAATCCTCATTAGCTGAGAGCTTGGTATAATTCTGTACCTTTCAAACACAAGGTTGCACTGGAAATTAGATCCTCTGTCAATGATCGGTTTAATTTTCACAGTTGATAGGTGTAAATTAATACATTGTCCACAGATTTGGGGGTTTTATTGGCAAAACATTTCTTTTTTGGGAAGAATGAAGATTCAGAAGTGGGACTGATGATTTGCCTGTCCACATCCAAATAAAATGCAGTTTTTAAAAACCAGCTTTAAACCTGCACATTACATCCAATACACAATAATTCCAACTAATGACTGAGATCCCTGAAGCCCTGTACCTTTTCACTGCTGTTCTGCAGCTGTTTGTGCAATGCCATCACTTCTTGTTTCAGAGTCTCCTTCTCCTGCTGTGTCCCCTGCAGGTCAGATTTCAGCTGGGACATCTGCAGCTTGGTGCTCTGCAGAGTTTCACTGAGGCTCTGAACCTGTAAAGAGCAGCAGCACAGCTTGGCTTTTGCTGGACCAAAATTCCCTGTGTGGATCAGGTGTCCCAGGTATTTAGGATGGAATTTAAAAACACTGATTTGGTTTGAAAATGTTAAATGGAGTTTATTGCTCTCTACAACTCCCTGACAGGAAGGTGGAGCTGAAGGGGGTCAAGCTCTGCTCCCAGGATGAGGAAAAAGCCTCAAGGTGTATCAGGAGGTTTAGACTGGATATTAGGGGAAAGTTTCCTCATGGAAAGGGTTTTGGAGCATTGTGCTGCTCAGGGCAGTGGTGCAGTCCCCATCCCTGGAGGGATTTAAAAGCTGTGTGGATGTGGCACTTGGGGACATGGGGCAGTGCTGGGTGAATGGCTGAACTCCATTTCAGAGCAATTTTCTATCCCTAAAACTCTAATTCCAAATGATTTTCCAACTTTCTGTCCCAAGCTCGCAGCCCCCACTTTGAATAAAACCACAATGCTGCATTCACCAGAACCATCTTCAGCCCTGAGCATTTACTGTGATATGCTGGAAAGAGACTTTCCCTTGAATTATTTATTCTTCCTGGCAGCCCATGGCTGAGCAGGAACTCCAGGAATGCTCAGCCAAGCAGGGAACCACTTGATCCCATCCCTGCCTGGGGAAGGATGAACCTGCACCAGGACAGAGAAGCAACAGCAGAATCTCTGCAGCATTTTAGGAATCACCAGGCTAAGGGGATTGGAAAAAGTAACTTGGCTGTAGAAAGAAAATTCCCTCATGGTGTTTAACAAGTTCCCTTTTGTCCTTTAAGAATATCCCTTTGAAAGCCACTCGGAGCTGCATAGCATCAGAAAGGAGCTGTCATGAGAAAAAGCACCACAAGAGATGAACAAAATGCTTTTATCCAGGGTGTAACATAAATCAGTGATTCCTACCTTGTCCTGGGAGAGGCTGAGCTGTGCTTTCAGTGCCTGACTCTGCTGCTCCCAGGATTTCTGCTCCAGCTTCAAGCTGCTGACTGCACTCTCCAAGCAGCTGACTTGAGCTACCTGCAATGAGATTTCATCAGCAATCCTCACTCAGGAATTTTGTTTTGGGACTCAATTTCACTTCGAGGGTTACCCTAGAGGAAGTTAAAGCTAAGGAAGGAAGGAAAATGCAGGAAAGCAAAAAGCCCCTCAGCTCCCTGAATTTCCACACAATGGGATCATTATTTACAGTGTGCAGACTGCTCTGCTCCAGTTCAGAGTTACAGTAAGTTAGAGATGCAACAGAAGCCCAAGAACAAATCTTCCTTGTCCTGCTGCAGTATTTATATCCAGGCCTCTCTTCCTTGCAATGTTTGGAATTTTCTACATAATCAAATTACAGTAAAGCAGTGCTCCAGAATTTAAGCTTTCCTAAGACCAGCTACAACAAAAAAAAAAAATCCAGACGGTGGCAATTAAGCTTTTATCTGGTTTGAGGGTGAGGAAAAAAAACATCCAGAGAAGCTGTACAGGTTGTGGTGATACAGATAATGCTACAGGAATTTTAACAGCACATCTGGATTTGCAGCTTTCTTACCTTATCAATACATCTGTTCAGCTCCTCACTCAGGGCTTCCTTCTCTTTCTGCAGCTTTTCATTTTTCGTGACTAAGCTTGAAACTTCGTTTTGAAGGTCAGCGAGATCAGGACATCTGGGCAGCTGTGGGAGACAAACCCCTCCCAGTTGCATTTCTGTGCTCTTGGAGAATTTGGCATGGAAATCGTGGGATGCCCAAATGGTTTGGGTTGGAAGGGACCTTTAAAGGTCAGCAAATTCCAATCCCTCTGGAATAAGCAGGGACATCAACTATCCCAGGTTATTCCAAGCTGTCCTTGGACACTTCCAGGGATCCAGGAGCAGCCACAAAATCTTTGAGGCCTTTGAGGGCCTCCCCACCCTCACAGGGAAAGATTTTTCCATAATATCCCATCTAAATACTGTGGGTTAAAACACACCAAGGGAAAAAAAAAAAAAAAAAAATCCCTGCACGGCTGACTTCCAATCCTTGTCCCAACTGAGCCAGTGCTTTATCACTGCCTCTCCTCATTCCATCTCCTGCCTGTAATTACACTCCAGCCACAATCCACTCATTTCTGAATAGGCCTCAGCTGCTTTTGCTTTTTAAGACCATTATCTACCCTGAGCACTGGGTGCCTCAACTGAGTGTTTTACACTGTGCAGAAAATGACTTTGTGGAGCCCTAATCAGGGCACTGACTCATTTGAAGCCTTCATTATCTGTGTTTATTAGCATATATTTACAGCCAATTGAACTGTGCTTGTATAGGAGATAACTGAGCTCTCCAGGAAATTATCCTCAAACGTTGTGAGACTCTGATATCTCCAGATGGGTTCAGCAACAGGAATTCCCCCTGACAGGACTGGAAGAGCTCACTCCTCAAATGGAGCTAAAATGGGTTAATCTCCAGATATATAGGGAAATGTTCTCCTGTGGATCCCATTTGGCCTATTCCTTAATTAGAGCTTTAAATCTTTATCTTGACCAAAGCTCTTTTAGGAGATCCACTGCTCCTAAAAAATCTTTAGGCAAAGTTGAAGTGAACCCAACTTTACATTTGCTGCATTGTGCTGGAAACTGTTTCAAGAGGAGTTGCATTCCTTCACTTTTATGATCTTTCTTTAAAGAAATGAATTACTTCCACCTCTTAAAATGGTGAAAATTAATCTGATGGCACTCAAATCGAATCCCAGAAGGGTTTGGATTGGAAGGGACCTTTAAAAGTCATCAAGTTCCAATCTCTCTGGAATCAGCAGGGACACCTTGCACTGTCCCAGGCTGCTCAAAGCTCCACCCAACCTGGCCTTGGACACATCCAGGGACAGCCACAGCTCCTCTGGGCAATAGGATGCCACACCTGTTTTGTCTTCTCCAGCTCCTGCTTGAGGATGTGGTTCTCCTGCTCCAGGAGATGAGCTTGAACCTTCATTTTTGACACCTCCATCTCCAAAGACGACACCATATTCGATGACTGCAAAGAAGAAAAGGCTCAGATTTCAATTCAGGAGACTCACAGAGCACCAAAGTTGCAGCAGAGGAGGCTGCAGCCACTGAATAAAGCTGAGATGGCACTGGATGAACAACAGCCATGCTGTTGCAAATATTTGCAATCACTAAGCTGTGTTTGCAAGACAAACCTGCACATTTTCCCCTCCTGCCTTTTGGCTGCTGCTCTTAGCAAAGCTCAGCTTTGAAATCCCATGCACATCCCAGGACAGGGATGCAAATTCCAAAACCCCGGAAGCCCACCTGTCCTGCCAAATCCTGTACCTCCAGTTTGGAGTTTTCCAGTTCCTCTTTGAGCAGCAGCCTCTCCTTTTCCCATTCTTCCAGGCTACACTTCCCCTCTTCCTTTTCCTTCTGCTTGAGCACCTTTGCCAGCTGTTGATTGAGATCCTGCACATCTGCTTGGTTTTTGGAGTTCCTCTGGCTGAGTTCTGTATTTTCAGAGTCCAGCTGTTGGTTCCTGGTCTTCAGATCTGCCACCTGAGCAGGGAGAGCAGTGATTTTAGGCCAGGAATGAGATTTTGGATATTTCTTTTCTATTAAGGTGATTGAAGACCTGACATATCTCACTCTGACAATGACTCCAAATAAATAATTTGTCACATTTGGCTTTAATTAGACCAGTCACACCAGCCACCCAGCACAGCACCCTTTGCCATGCTGGTGTGGATTTTGGGGCTCATCTCAACAGATTATTCTGAGCAAGTATTTTCCTAAGCAATAACGTGGATAAAATAACCAAGATGACATGGATGTAAAAGATAATTTATCCTTCCATTATAACAAGCCAGCCCTAAAATAAAAGCAGCAGCCACATGGATACAACTGGCAGCATTTCTAGACCCAGCCAGCTGGGAAATGAGTAGAGGTTCAATCTCTATTTCCTATGCAGAGAATTGCACAAAAACTACAAAACAAAAGATTTAAACTTTTTGCATTTCTATTAAACAAACTTGACTGTGGAAAGTGCTCTCAATCCTGTAAATTGGACACTCACAGCTTTTGTCTTATAAGCAGTTCAAGCAAGCCTCAAATCAATCCCAAAGTGGCAATAAAACAGTTATCAAAATGCTTAAATTAATAAAATGCTCCTCTTCTGCTGCCTCTGTGCCTATCCAAGGAGCAGCTTTGATGCAGTGATGATTTCTACAGAAAATCTGGGCTCAGGGCACACACCTGCTTTTTCAGGTTGTCAACCAGCTTCTGCACAGCCACCTTCTCCTTTCTCACAGCCTCGATCTTCTGCCTGTGGAAAAATGAGATTTCACTAACACAAATCAATTATCAATATTCACAACTGCAGGATTGCTCAGGAGGACATCAAGGACATCAAGGTTTAGATTGGATATTAGGAAAGATTTCTTCACTGCTCAAGGCAGTGGTGGGATTTGAAATCCACGTGGATGTGACACTTGGGGACATGGCTCAGTGGTGGCCTTGGAAGTGCTGGGAGAACGGTTGGACTTGATGATCTTGGAGGTCTTTTCCAACCTCAATGATTCCAAAAATGAGCTGTTTAAAAACACCACCAGAAATGGCAACTGTGGATATTTATTTATTTATTGCTCAGCATCTCTGTTCTGCATTAGCTTGGCAAGTGCTCAGCCTCTCAAGGTGCCCCAAGTGGGACTTGGCTAGAGGGGAAGAATAATCCCAGGATCATGGATGGTTCTGCACTTGCCAAAGACCCAGAATAATCTGTCAGATGAGCCTCTCTCTGCCTGCCCTTGCTGAAGCACAAATAATTGCATCAGGCCAGCTCCTAAGCCTGTCCTGTGTGTTACTGAGTCACCTCGATGCCTACAGCAAAACCCCTGCCTGGCTCTGGGGATGGGTGGGACACTCTGGAGCAGGGAAAAGGATGAGGAATAACCTGTCAAGCTGCTGGGTTTCCAACAGCACCATGAAATAACCCCATTTTGGATTTGTACTGCACCTAACCCACAAGGAGCAGGCATCCCTTCCCTTGGAGAAAAGGGATGAACCCATTGAGGCTGAGCCTCAGAACACAACAAAGCACATTCCCCATGGAATTGTCACCTCATTTCCTCCCTGGATCCATTCAGCTCCCTCAGTTTCAGGCTGGAAGCGCTCCCTTCCTCGTTTAACAAAGTCACTTCGTTTTTCAGGACGGCGTTTTCCTCGCGGAGCTTCTCGGCCTCACACCTGCGGCAGAGACGGGAGACAAGTGAGAACAGTTCCTGTAGGACACCCAGAAAAAGGGAAAAATCCCACAGGTCAGAGCTACCTTAATGCTTCAAAAACAAAGCTACAATTGCCTTGTTTTATGTATTAAATGTATATTTAAATTTTACATGAATTCAGCAGGAGCGCTCCCCAGTGTGTTCAAAAAACCCCAAATTTTTACAACAAATTTTAAAAAAACCCTGGGATTTTGGGGCATTTTTTTTGAGCAGCTAAAATGAGTTAAAATTTTAATTTTCACACTAATATTCTACACATCTTTCAGTCCTTAAGCTACAAATAACTGAACACCACAATATTGCCAGGAGAGTGAGCTGTTTCCCCAGCTGGAATTCAGAATTCTGGGAACAGCATGGTTGGAAATTGTCTTTTCTGTCCTCAGGAGACTGCACAGAAATAACTTAGCCATGGTGGGACACCTGAAAGAACAATTTCCTGCAGGAAGCTGGTGCTGAACAATAATTAAGCCACTTGTAGCCACTTTATCCCTAAAAAAAAAAATCCTTGCTGGAAGTTGGTAAAACCTATGATGAATATAATATAATGAATATATGTTTTATAACTGTATTTACCACATACCACACTCCTGAGGGGTTCCTAACTGGGGGAAAAAAGTCCCTGTAATTCCCTAATATTAACCTAAATGTCGAGAAAAATAAAAGCACTTTTAGAATTTCAAATTACCCTAATTCTACAGCATTCACCGAAACACTGAGGGGAAAAAACAGGAGCAATTTTAGCCTTGTGAGCAACATTCAGCTCTAAGAAGGAACAAACTGAGTGAAGTGAATATTAGTAAAAGCTACAAAGCACTCTGGAAGTGTTACCATGGATTTTGGACATGGAAATAAAATGAGTTTGTGCTGGAGGGCACGGTGACATCCACACACAGGACAGCTGGCAGGTGCTCCTGCTTAGGAGAGAAGTCACACACATTTATTTATTCATTCCAGTGGTCTTTATCCACGATTAGAGGAGTTAGGAGTCCATGGCACTGGTTGCTACTCAGAGTTAAGGCAGAGTTAATCTAGGGTGGTTAAAGGAGCAGCGAGGCAGCGCTGGGTTAGTGCCTAACGCCGCGTTACGTTACCTCAGCAGGTCAACCTTGTGCTGCAGCTCAGTGCACGTGCTCTGCAAGCCCTGGGTCACTCTGGCCTTGCTCTGCTCTGCCTGAGCCTGAGCCAGAGCTTTCTGCTTCCCCTCTGCCTTGGGCTGCCTCCTTGTTGCTTGTCCTGCTTCTGTCACCGCGCTGTCGCCTTGGGAATTCTTGTCCTGCTGGCTCATAAATGCACTGGGGTGTTCTTCCAGCTTCCCAGCTCTCCTGTCACTGGGCACACCTGAGTCTGCTTGTTCTTGGACATCTTCCAGCTCTTTAACATCTTCCAATTCTTTAATTTCCATGAGGAATTTGGTGTTTTCCTCTTCAAACTTGATGCTTTCCACCTCACTCTCTTCTTGTTCACCGTGAAGCCTTCTCAGCCTACGCAGGTTGTCTTCCAGCATTTCATTTTTTTCCATTAACTGCATCACTTCAGCTTTCAGATCCTCGTTTTCCATCTGAATTTCTTCTTGTAGTGACAGAAGTTCAGCCTGTGCCATGGATCTGTCTTCCAGCTCTTCCATCCTCTTCCAAAGCTGAGCTAGTACACTCTTCAGGTCACCATGTGCTGCCCCAGGAGTGTGATCCAGCAGGAGAGAGGCTTCACTCAGTTCTTCATCCCTCTCCAGCTCCATCTGCACCTTCAAAACATCAGAATCAAACCCTTCACTTTTGGGAGCTAGTCTGTGATTTACCAGATGAACTTTTTGCTGTTTGACACTGTTGTGCAGCGTTTCTGGCCTGGGAACTTTCTCCAGATCTCTCTTTTTTGGCAGCACCCAAGAAAGGTTCTTGTCACAATCCTGGTTGCCATCAGCATCCAGAGCTGCTTGATTTCCCTGGATCCAACACCCCTGTGCCTCAGGGGAGCCACCAGCTCTGACCTTACATCCCTCCTCCAAATCCCAATCCATTTCTGACATTTCTTCCAGGTCTGTAGTATCAGCCTCCAGAGGTGGAAGAACACTGAAATCTGCTCCCACAGCTTCATCCTGACAATCAAAACTGGCATCTATTTCCTCTGCTTCTGAGCCAGAGTGGGAGCAGCTGGGACTGGCAGGTTGCAGAAGCTCCTGCTCTGCTGCTTCCAGCCGGTGCTGCAGCCTCAGGATGTGGGCAGCCATCCTGACATTCTCCTTCACTGCCTGCTCATGCACCCTCTGCAGGTTTTGGAGAACATCTCCATCGTCCCCCAGAGGAGCTGCACCAGGAAAAGCAGCGAGCTGGCTCTTGGCTTTTGCATACTCACTCTCCAGGAGCCTGTAATGGCTCTGCAGGGCAGAGAAACTCCGTGTTTCCCACTGCAATTTCTGTATTTTCCCTCGGAGCTCCGAGATTTCCAAACCCATCTCAGTCTTTTCTGTCTCTGCTCTTTCACAAATGTCTCTGTTTAAACTCTCCAGAGCAAGAAGTTTGGAATTGAGCTCTTCCTTCTCTTGCTTATACTCACTGTCCAGTCTCTCCAGCCTTTCCCTAACCAGTTTCCCATTTTGCTCCACTGTCGATATGTAATCATCTTTCTCCTTGAGCTCTTTTTCATGGTCATTTTGGAGCTGGCTTATTTTCTCATTCATCTTTTCCTCTTGTTCCTGGGCAGCATTCCTCAGCTCTTGCAGCTCCTTCTCCAGCTGCTCCCTCTCACACACCAGCTTGTTCACTTCTTCCTTGAAATTTTTCTCCAGGAGATCCTTCTCCTGGCTCAGGGCAGAAGAAAGAGCCTTCTCACTTGCCAAGCTTTCCTTCAGCTGCTCCTGGGCTTCAGCAACCTCCTGAGCAATTTCATCCCTTTCAAACTGCCACTGGGATTTCTCCTCTCTCTGCTGCTCAGCAAGTTCCTGCAGCTCTCGCTGGTAACGTCCTTCCAGACTCTGGAGGGTTTCTTCATATTTGTTCACAAGAGTTTGTGTGTCCACAGAAAACTGACTTTGGGCATGAGATGCTCTTCTGTTATAGTCACTTGCCATTTTTTTCCTAGACATGGTTAACATAAGATATTACTAAACTACCTCAGAGATTAAAGCTGCTTTTTAGGCTGAATAAAACAAATTGGAAAATTAGTTTTTAATTTTTTTCCACTCACTATTGGATGGGCGTTTCTGGGAGCTGTGAGTTAAATTTGAGGCAATTTGGTGGAACTTCAAAAAGAAAAACTGCCTCGGAAAAGTGCAACAACTCATGAAATGTCCTCAGAAAAGGTTTTATGTGCAATATGTACTAAGATTTTGGGAGGGCAGATGCTCTCACCCCCATCATCCCAGGGTGGCTTCAGTTTCTTTTGACACTCCATGCTGGCTAAAAGCAATTCCCAGCCACCCCTTTCCTTCTTCAGCAAACAACTCTGAAAACCCAGGAGTTACTTAATGATTTGTGGAGCACAGGAATGCTGAACAGAGCTGGAGTTAATCCCACCTGGTTATGCTTTAACCCTACTGCTGCCTCTGGGTGAGCTAAAAACAAATCTAAACATCTGCTTGAGAAAAGTCAGAAGAGAGAAAAAAAAACTCTGGGACAGAGCGGGAACAGCCCTGGACAGTCAGCACACTTGGAATTCCCCAGCAGGGAATCTGCTCCAGCATGTCCCCACCAGAGGGGACACAGGGTGACACTCACCTCTCCTCCTCCACCTCCTGCTGGTGCTTCCTCAGCAGCTCTTCCTGCAGCTCCTCCTTCTCCAGGGCGTGCACCTCTTCCAGCCTCTTCAGCTGCTGCTGGAATCCGCGTTCCAGCTCCCCCTTCTCCTCCTGCAGGCTCTGCACCAGAACTCTCATCTTCTCTTCCACCCACACTCTGTTCTGGATCAGCTCCTCCCGTTCTTGCCTGAATTTCTCATTCACCTGCTCCAGCCTGGCCCTGACATCATCTTCATGCTCCTGCCTCAACAGTTGCTGCAGGTTGGCTTTCTCCTCATCGAAATGCGTCTGGAGTTTGTTTTTCTCCTCGTTGTAGTTACAGTCCAGCTTTTCCTGCTGCTCTCTGAGCTCTGCTGCCTCTCCCTGCAGCTCTGCTATTTGATTTTTAAGGCCAGTGATCTGCTTTTCCATGACATTCATCTCCTCAGCATACTTCTGCCTCATATCCTCTTGCTCCTTTTCCCAGTGGGCTTTTGTCTCATCCAGCTGCTTTTCATAATGGCTCACCTAAAAAATAAAGAAATAAAACAGGATGGATTCGTTCATTTTCCACAGAATGTTCTACAGGGATGCTTTCCTCAATATTTCCATCTAGTTTTATATATTCATTCCATTGAATATTTTGATCTGCACTTCAGCATCTTATATTAATTTCCCTGGGAAGAATGTGTAAGTGCTCAGATTTATTTCTCACTGGGATCATAGAATCCTAAATTGGTTTGGGAGGGAAGGGACCTGGAAGACCATCTCATTCCAACACTTACTGTGTCTTCCAGCTCCTGCTTGAGGTGATGCAGATCCCTGTGGTGTTGCTCCTTCATCTGCTCAATGGCCATTTCTGCCTCTATGCTCATATTTAATGGGTTGCAGTCTTCTGAACCGAGTCCTTTAGAAACAGCAACCAGGTAATCATTTATAGAACTATAAAAACATTAACTATAGAAGACAAAAATATTTATTCTCAACAGAATTATGTAATCAATTTAAATTGGTTTAGCAGCTCTCAAATTCCCACCACAAACACAGCTAAGTAACTGCAAACATTCATTTAAATTTGGTTCAGCATAGTCCAAATCAACATTAAACACCAAATCAGAGGTGGTGACCAAGCCTCTCTGGGAAGGTTTTAATGGAATGATCTCTAAGATGTTACAAACACCTGCAGCACAGATCTCAGTGCTACAGGAGGGATTGTTTTACCTTGGTCAGGCTCAATGCCACTGTTGCCATGACTCTTCATGTCCATGTCCAGCTCTTCTGACAAGGAATTTTTCAGGGAAGGCCTGAGCACTTTGCCTTGGGCACGGTACTCCTGCAGCTCTGAGTGCAGCTCATCAATCTGGTCCTGCAGCTCCTGACAGGGAGCGGGGAAAAAAAAGCTGAGTGAAAAGGAACCAAGGCTGCTGAGCATCCCATCACAGCACATTCAAGTGGGAATTACAGCACAGCAAGACTTGTCAATAACCCTCAGTGCCACAGCCATCCTCCTGTCAGCCAAACAAGGGGGAATGGCTTCCCACTGCCAGAGGGAAGGGATGGATGGGACATTGGGAAGGAATTCCTGGCTGGGAGTGTGCCCAGAGAAGCTGTGGCTGCTCCTGGGGGTGTCCAAGGACACTGGAGCTTGGAAAAACCTTGGATAGTGGAATAGATTTCGACATCTCTTTTAATCCAAATTATTCTGGGATTCTCTGATGATTCTACAACACCAAACTCTCAAAGGTGAAAGTGTAACCCAATCCTGGAGCTCTCCCTTTATTCCTTCTTCCTGTGACCTTTTATTAAAAAGCAGCTTTAGTAACGTTTTCAAACAGTTGGGAAATGCCTCCTCAAACATCATCTACTTGAAGAATCAAATCAGAAGCAAAAGATCAAATTAGGGAAGAGATCCCCTCATTACTGCATTTACCATCTGCTCCTTCCTCCTGCCTGCCAGCAGAACATCCCCAGGGCTTGTGCCAAGAGCTGTGCACTCCACTCCAGGAACAGCAGTTATTGAGGAAAACAACTCCCTGAATGTGCAAACACAATCCTGCAGGTCTGAAAGGCCCAGGAAGAGAACCCTGATTTGTATCTGCCACCCTCAAAAATAGAACAATCAGCTGCATGTGAAGTAGTGATTGAAATCCTATTTCTAGACAATTTTTGCTTTTAAACTGCAGCTTCCTAGGAGAGCTGCCATGCTGTCTCCAATCCAACAGCCTCTTGCAAAGGAGCCCTTTATTGAATGGAAAGGATGCTGCAGAACAGATCACAGAATCACAGAATGGTTTGGGTTAGAAAAGACCTTAAAGATCATCTCATTCCAACCCTTGCCATGTGCAGGGACACCTTCCACTACCCCAGGATGCTCTAAGCCCTGTCCAACCACGCCTTGGACACTTGCAGGGATCCAGGGGCAGCCACAGCTTCTCTGTGATGAGCTAGTACCTCTGCAGATATCAAAGTAAATGTGTAAACAGAAAAACTGCAGGCTCACCTTAAAGTCTTTTAAGTACACAAGATGGAGGAGAGCAAACTTTCTTTCCTCAAGTTTATTTAAAAAATTATTTCTGGTCTAAAAATTACCAAGATGTGGATGTATCTTATTTCTCCTCTAAGTTCCTGCAGCTCTGAATTCACAGAGCTCCACGGACCCTCTGGGGGCACCTCACCCTCTTAGCTCAGCCAGGTGATTCTGTGGGGAGAGCTTTCCAAGCTGCCCTGTGCTGCTGTGGGCAGCAGGACGTGGCACTTGGGGACAAGGACATTGCAGGGGGAATGGCTGGACTCCAGCTGAGAGGGATTTTCCAACCCAAATGGTTCTGGGATGTTCCTGGTGGACACAGGAGCCAGGTCTGAGCTCCACTTACCCTGCACTGCTGCTCGTACTCGCTCCTCATCTGGGCCAGCCTCTCCTCCTGCAGGAAAAACTCTGCACTGGTGGGATCCAGGTCACCAAACTGGAACACAGGGATGGAATATTTCATCATGCACCCACCCAGCAGCCCTGCTCAGGACAGCATGCATCCAGGCAGTCCTGGAGCCTGCACTCCCCCTCCACTCCGGATTTTTATTTTAAATAAAGAAACCCCACTTTTCTCCTAGCAGGGAATGAGTAACTTCCCTAAAAAAAAAAGAAAAAAAAAAAAAAAAAAAAAATCTGTCTGCCACCTAGCACAGCTCTCATGCTCATTCTGATTCCAGATCACAGCATAGCATATGCACATCTCACTGTGGTAAATAACCCCAAGCTTTAAAAAAGCTAGAAATCCCAAAATATGAACCTTAGGCTATGGCTGCTCAAACTTAAAACATCTTTGGAGAAGCTGATATTCTGAAAAATTTCATGAACAGCCATGAACAGCTGTTCACCTTGATTTTCACCTAATTCCAGCAGTGATTCCATGTAAAACCTCACTCCTCCTGCATCATCTTTCCTGGAAAGGACCTGCAAGTTGGGCCTGTCCAAAACTCTGTGCAGAGGGGAAAAAAAAAAAAAATCTTCCTGCAGATCTGCAGGGTGACTGCTTCACTTTAAGGCTCCCTGCTTTAATTAGAATAAAATGACAGCTAAGGTGGAATATGTGTATTTTCCCTAGCTGGAAGGCAGTCCACATCACCAAGGCAGACTGGATAATCTGGATAGGGACCCCAAAAACCTCTGGACATCAGTTAAACTGGCAGCAACTTCAAAGTGATTTAATTCTGAACCCCCACTGGGAAAAGGAGGCTTTACCTTCTCAGCCAGGACATTTTCCAAGTTCCTCTGCAGTTTGCTTGCCAGACTTTCAGACTCAGCCAGTTTCTCTCCCGTTTCCAAGAGCTCGTTTTCCAGGCGGCTGTTTTCCTGGAGCAACCAAAAAACCCCCACAAACCCTCAGCTCATGGAGGAGGAAAAAATCAGCATGTGTTAACTCATCCAAATAAGGGTAACTCCCCATCAAGCCAGAGCATGACACTATTTCAAGCTTCAGGTGATGACAGGAATTATGAATCCATCCCCACACAACCCACTCCTGCCACAGCAAGTGTGAACGTTGGACTTTTGATAAATTACCAAAGATTTAATAGCAAGTTTGCTATGGATGGTTTGTTGATTTTCAAAAGAGTGTTTTAAATTTGATCAAGATGTTTTATCTCCTGGCTTGACAGCTCATCTGAGCGCTGTGCACATGCACACTCTGCACTTGATGGCAGCAGAGATTTGAACTGGAGAATAGAAATGCATGGACACACCTCCATCTTTCTGCTTAAATTTAGCTGATTTTGGCCAGCTAAACACAGCCCAGAACTCATCCTTTCAACACAGATTACACTGCAAGAATCACTCCCCCTCACAGAGTATTCCTGTTTCTGGGGAAATCCCAGCTGTCTTTAGTCCCTGCTACCTTCAGGGCCAGGGCCAGGCGGTCTCTGATGTAGTTCTCCTCTGTTTTCAGCTTCTCAATCTCCTGCTCCAGCTCCAGCCTCTGTTTGTTGGCCTGCTGCAGGATCTGCTCCCTCTCTCTGCGCAGCTCGTTCTTCAGAGCAGAGATTCTCTCCTTGTACTCCTCATCCAGCTTCCTGCAGGGACAGGGGACAGCAGGGGACAGCAGCTGTCAGAGGGACACAAACACAGCTGGGGGTGAAGCTGGGTGGTTGTGGCATCCCAGAAACTTGGGGATTTTGAGCTTTCTGTGCTGTCAGGCACTGACCCCCTGGAGGTCACTTTTAAATTTGAGTGATGGAGTTAAAATCAGGGGTGTGTAGTTAAACAGAAGTGTGTGATTTCAAGGGACAAGATGGAAGATTTTAGGTGGTGTCTTTTTCAGTGTTTACCCTCCTGCATAGTTTAATGCAATAATTTCTGGTTGGTCAGTCAGTGTCACACTGAGGGTCATGGGAATGTAGTTAAGTTAAAAGCATAAATAATGTGTTAATTCTCTATTGGACAGTTCAGCTTTAAGAAACCTTGCAGCAACTAAATCTTCATCTTCCTCACTTCTAGCATGTAGCTCAAGGTGCTGTCAAACACTCTGTACTTTTTGATAAAATTTCATAAATGACCACGCCCAAACACAAAAAAACTCCATTTCCATCGTGTGTTTGTTAATCTCAACTCTAAGTAAAGGCAGAAAAAACTAAAACAGAGCACTAATTCAATGGTGCAGAACTCCCAGATCTGTTCCAGGTGCTCACCAAGCCCCTGCAGAGCCAGGGCCATCTCCAGGTGCCCTACCTGAGGTTGTACTCGTTGCGGCGCTCGATGGCAGCGTGGTGATCGTCCACTTCTGAGGCCATCAGCGATTTCAGCTTCTCTGCTTTCTCCAGGTCCGACCTCAGCTTCTCCTTCTCCCTGGCCACTTGGTCAAACCTCTCCCTGGGCAGAGCAGAGCCAGTCTAGATTAGGTCAGACCTCGCTGTTCCCACAAAAAGGGGATTTGAAACATCAGAGGAGAAGCTTGGAAAGATCTCCCAGAGTCTCATTAATTGCTTTTTGTCACTGGATTTGAATCTCTACCCAAATAGCTCCTGAGAACTCAACACTTGAGACCCTCAGCCGTGGTCCAGCCCCCCATTTCAAATCCTGAAATTATTTGGGTTGGAAGGGCCTTCAAGATCATCTTATTCCAGCCTCTGCCATTGGCAGGGACACCTTCCACTGTCACATTTTCCTCCAAGCTCTGTCCAGCCTGGCCTTGGACACTCCCAGGGATCCAGGGGCAGCCACAGCTGCTCTGGGCACCCCGTGCCAGAACCTCACACTCCTCACAGCCAGGAATTCCTTCCCAATATCCCATCCATCCCTGCCCTCTGGCAGTGGGAAGCCATTCCCTGTGTCCTGTCACTCCGGGCTCTTGTCCCCATCCCTCTCCAGCTCTCTTGGAGCCCTTTTAGGCCCTGCAAGGGGCTCTAGCTCTTTTTCAATAGAGAAACCTGCATGGTGAGTCCAGCACAAAGTCAAACTGTGTGGACTTTCAAAGGAAAAATATTGAGATTTACAGTGGGTTTGTACCTCACCTCCACATCTACCACGTGGCAGAACCTCTGCAATGCCCTAAATCAGTTTGGATTAAAAGTACTGATAAACTCTACCAGCCTCTGCCCTGAGCTGTGCATTCCTTGGCCACCACTGACCACTGCAGTGACCACTCCCAGGCTGGGAACAGCCTCCTACTTCCATTTTTCAGCTACATTTTTCTGCATCCCTCGGGGGTTTGTTTTTCCCAGGCAAAAGAAGACAGCTGGAAGTTTCTGAGCAGAGAACTGAGCCTTCAGTGTCCCTGGGATCACCCTCAGCCATCAGCTGCTCCCTCAGCTCCAGGAGGCAGCACACCCAGCAGTCCCTGAGACTCACATCAAGTGCCTGATCTCCGTTTTGAAGCTGGCCAGGGCTGCCTGGTGCACCCCATTCTTGGTGATGAGCAGCTCGTTCTCCAGTGCCAGTGTCAGCTCTGTCAGGTTCACCTTCCCATCCAAGCTGAAGTCCAGAGCCTGCAGAAACAACAGAAGGAGCTTCCTGCAGCAGCCTGGAGACATTTGTGCAGGGATTGACAGGATAGAACGAGCAGGCTCACAAGAGATCTGTGCTCGCTAATTAATCTGTCACAAACGCCCCCAGGGCCATGAAGCAGACATCTCTGCCACCTCCCCACGAGGCAGAGCTGCTGTGGAGATGGGAAATGTCCTGCTTGTGCTGCAAGACCAACAGGAAATCAAGGCCAGGCCTGATGAAATGCATTAATTCCCTTGCAGGATTTAACAGGACCGCACTCAGCACGGATCAGCTGTGCAAGGAGGTGCTTGGGGATGTTGGTGTTAAAAACAAAAGCAGCTCTTGCAACAAACACAGGAACAGCCCTGCAGGAAGGATTTCATGGAGAGGATCCCACCTCTTAGAAAGTTATCATCAGCAACTGCTTGGAATTTCGTAAAATCCCAGAATGGTTTGGGCTGGAAGGGACAATAAAGGTCAGGGTCACCTTCCCCTATCCCAGGGTGCTCCAAGCCTTTTCTTTCCCTGGAAGTGTTCATATGGATGTGGCACTTGGGGATAGGGTTTAGTGGTGAACAAGGGCTAAGCTGACAGCTGGATTTTTCCAAGTTAAATAATTCAACCTAACCCTGTAGGAGCACAAAGCAAAACACTGCAGAAACCACCCCAGTGACACCAACACAAAACAATTTTCCAGTGGAAAGCAACAAAGTGAAGGTGGTCCCAACCTCTCAAATAGTGCAAGGTTGGAGTGGGGTTTAAATCCTGAGCAGTGGCAGAGGTTATTCCAGCCTGGCTGTGCTCTGTCCACAAGGATATTTAAAAGCCAGGAGAATCACAGTGATCATTGTTGACAATCCAGTGATGGTGATATGAAATTATCCTCTCCAATCCACAGTTTCTAACAAGATGGACAGGGCTGGATTTATTCAGGTACCTGGTTTCACCCCCATCACCCTTTTTACTCTGTCTAATGGAACACTGAGGACTGGGCAGAGTTTCAAGTGCTCTGCTCCACCTCAGCACCAGCAATAATTCAGGTCACCCCAGAGCTGAGAGGTTTGCAGGTGCAGCTATTCAGGGAAGGAAAGGAATTGAATTGCTTCCTAACCAATGTAGGTGACCTCTTCAAGCCATGCTGGAAATCACAGTTTATTTTTGTCATTAGCTTCTTGTTCTCTGGGATGCACCGTTAAGGAAATAATTGGAAGTTTCCCAGAACTCTTGTCACTAGCACTGGGAATTTGAACAGATCTTTATGATCATCCAGTTCCAGCCCCCTGCCATGGCCTGAGACACCTTCCACTAGTCCAGGTTGCTCCAAACCCCATCCAACCTGGCCTTGAACACTTCCAAGAATGGAGCAACCACTTCATTGGGAAGTTTTAAAAGGGGAAAAAAAACAAACTTTGGCAAGGTAAAAATTAACTCAGCATCCAACACGGGGAGACAAAAACCCACATAACCAGGCGTGGGATGCAGCTGGGGGTTACCTTCAGGATCTCCTGGCTGTTCTCTATGCCCTCCTGGTGCCAGCAGTCCAGGACTCCCTCCACACAGCCATAGCCCATGCCATCATCCAGGCTGGAGAAGAGGGAGAAGCCGATGGTGCTGGGCATGGCCGAGGGCGCGGTCGTGCGCCTCCCGCTCTCGTCGAAGGACTGCGACAGAGGATGAGGGTAAAGGCAGTGCCCAACGAGGGTTTATCAATGGAATATCCCCCAGCACCACTCCAGAGATTAAGGATTAAGCTCTGCTTTTCCTCGCTGCCAAGCAAAACCCGGCGGGAGTGACCTCACGGCACCCGGGGCACAAGCAGGAACTCGGGATTTAAAACAAATCCCAGCAGGAGCAGTTTGTCACAGCTGCCCTCAGTGCTCCAGGAGGGTTTTCCACTGGTCATTTTGGGTTTGGAATGCCACTTCCTCTAAAACAGATGCAGGGAGCACTTGTAGAGTGGTTTGGATAGAGCCCTCAGCTTCCAGGCAAAGATAGGGAGCAGATTTCAAACTCTCAGAAAAAAAACAAAAATTGGAGTAGAGATGTGGGACTTGTGTGTTCCCAGCCTATCCCAGGCAGTGCCTCCCTCTGCATCCAGTTTATACTGGATGTCCCATCCTGGAATTGTTCCAGGCCAGGCTGGAAGGACCTTGGAACAATCTGGGATGGTGGAAGATGTTCCTGCCCATGGCAGGGGTTGGAATGAGCTTTAAGCTCCCTTCCAACACAAACCACCCTGGAATTCTACAGGGCTCTACCATTTACACACTGCACTCCACAGGCTGCCAGAGCCCTCTCCAAGCCACAGAACTTCAAAGGGGAGCCATGTCCCCTTTCCCATGAGAGTGTCCTCTGTTTTATTTCCACCAAAAGAGCTTTTTCTGAGAGAGATTTTGAAATCTGCTTTTGCAGCAGCTCACTGCCATCACCTCCTGCCTCCTTGGGGCAGGGGGACCCTCACAGCTGCCCCTGCAGGGACAGGCTGGGTGGGAATTGTTCAGGAATTCTCCTGCTCCTTCTACCCCAGGATTCAGCTCTCACTTTCTCACCTGCATGGAGAGGTGACGTTTCAGCTGCCGGTATGGAGTCGATGCTGAAGGTGTGAGAGATTTCCCATTTCTGAACAGACCATAAAAGAAATCCTCTATGCTCATGGTCCCATCCTGCTCCAGGTTATGGAGCACCTCTTCAAGCATCTGCAAGGAGACAGAAATCATGTAAAAGGCAAAAAAAAAAAAATCTGGCACAGAGAAAATTTCCAAGGCTCCAAAGAGAGGCAAGCAAGAGTTACCGCCTACATGAGCCTAACACATTTCCATATTCTCAGTGTGGAAAATTGCAGGCACAATGCAGCATGAAAAAAAGCTCCTGGTCATCTCAGAGCTGCTGTTTAATGAGGCAGCAGGGAAAAAAAAAAAAAAAAACAAAACTCATTTCCTTCTGCTCCTGAGACAGCGTGACCTCAGGAATTCAGCTCAAGGTACTGAGACAGATGCCAAACCCTGAGCAGCTTGAAATGACCAGGCAAAGGAAAAAAAAAACCCCAAGACTCTGCAAGGTTATCATAAATCTGTCTTATGCTTCAGGGCAGGCTGCTTTCTCAAAAGTAGGACTGGAGATGTACAGATTAGTCCCTCACTATTTCTTTGTCTACAGTTTATCTTTTCAATTTTCTGCCTTAATACCCTGAAAACATTTCATTGTGGATGCTGCAAAGGAATACCTGCTCAGAACATGTTTTGTGGAGGAAATTTTTTTACAAGCCATGTTATCTTAAAATGCAAAAAATGACTTTTTTAATAAAACTAAATCCTAAGTTGATAAGAACCATTTTTTTTGCTAAAGATTTCATTTTCTTGTGGGCTCCTGCTGCAGGACAGAAACACCCTACAGGCCTCCACAAAGTCAAAAGCAACCACCTATGAATATTTAACCCATATTTGCTGCCTAGCTAGAAAGTTGCTAGGATTAAGGAGACATGCTTGGAATCCAAGCCATGCTTTTAAATTCCAGTTCACTCTGTGATTGCATGAGCAGACACGCACACCACGGTCCTGGCTTCTCCTACAGCAGCCTGATGCTTTGGGACCAAAAACCTCTCTGGAAGAGCAGGAGCTGGAGCTGGAAACTCCTTTGTGGTGAATCCCAGGTGGAATTTTGGGAGCCCAGGCAGGGACAGTGGTGGGATGGATCTATAAGTGGTCGCTCACCTCCCCAGCAGCCACGTGCAGCCCATACTGCTCACAGATGGAAACCAGCTTCTTCCTGTTCAGGTGACCATCCCTGGTGATGCCCAGGTGCTCACAGACCTCCTGAAGCTTCTCCTCAATCCACTCTGGGCTGGGTGAGGCGCCAGGGGAGGCGTTCAGGTCGTCTGGGTTCCAGAAACGCAGCTGTCCTGCAAATGGAGGAGATTGTTCTGGTGTCTGCAGCGAGGGCCAGAAGATCTGGGGGTTCTGCAGCCCACAGGGCACTGCTGCTGCATGGACACAGCTCCTTCCTGGCTCTGCACATCCCAAGGGATCACTTGAGCTCACCCTAATCAGGGCACACTTTGGATTTTAGGATTTGGATACTGGTCCCAGCATTTCACTCACGTGCCACCAGAGGGGAAGGAACCTCGTGTCCACACAGCCATGGAATTGCTGAGGCTGGGAAAAAAAGACCTCTAAAACCACAGAGATCAACTGTTCCCAGCACTGCCAAGGCCACCACTGACCCGTGTCCCCAAGTGTCACATCCAGGGGTGGAGACTCCCAGTGCCTGACCAGGTGCAGACTGGCCAGCACTGGGACTGTGGCCAGGAGGATTTTTGGGAATGTCATGAGTCTGATGGCCAGGGAATGGCAGCTCTGGATGGAAAAGGGACCCCTCCTCCCCTGGGCAGTTATGGGATCAAGGGAGATGCAAGGTCACCTCCTGGGGCTGGAAAAGCAGCTTCAGGTAAAAAAAAGTTGGCCCCTTTGGATGGGGAAGGGATTAGAGAGCAGCTGTAATAGAGAAAAGGTGCTGATGTAATTAAAATGAAGTTTTTGATGATGAAGATGGTAGAACACTGGCACAGGCTGCCCAGAGAAATTTCCCATCCCTGGAAGTGTCCAAGGCCAGCACCCTGGGATAATGGAAAGTGTCCCTGCCACAGCAGGGGTGGCACTGGATAAACTTTATGGTCTCTTCCAAACCATTTCAGGATTTTATAATTCTGTGACAATTAGGGAACGTTTAATGACTGGTCCCTGCTGACATCTAGTGCCCACCAGGCTCCACTACAGCCAGAGCCCCTGGGGCAGGAGTGGGGAGCAGGACAAGGTCAGGAGACCAGGAGCACCCAGCAGGGAGGACCAGGACACAGGTCAGGAGACCAGGAGCACCCAGCAGGGAGGACCAGGACACAAGTCAGGAGACCAGGAGCACCCATAGCAGGATGAAGAGCACAGAGAGTGCATGGCACAAGATGTGCCCTGCATTACCTTTCATCCCCATTTTGGGGGATGCCCCAGCTGCACCTGCCAGGCTGGGATGCTCCACACACCCAGAGCCCCTCTCCATGAGCCCTGCTCAAAGCTGGAATGAGAATCTGCACACCCAGGTGCTGCTCCCTGCTCTTACCCTCGGCCTCGTACTCCTCGCTGCCTCGCGTCTTCCAGTGCTGCGGAGAAAACAAAAGGTTCCCGAGTTATTACTCCTGCAAGACATCTCCTGAATGAAAAAGACTCCGGGATCAGCAACACCAGCAGGCTTTCATCTCCCTGCAGGCTGGGCTGGGAAATCCAGGGCTCTTTGATCCTGCCTTGCTGTGGCACGTGCAGCTCTCTCAGGTGGGGAGAACCCACAGAGATGCCCAAAGCCCCACAAATGACCCAGGAGAGGGCACAGATCAGAGCCTGGCAGGCTGCTGGGGAGTGAGGGAGAGGTCTGCCCTCTGAGCAAAGCATGCTGCTTGTCTCTGATGTATTGATGATTGAGGGGATGGGGATGCAGGGAAGATCACAGGCTGCATAGAGCTGGGTTATCCTTTCCTTCCAGCACCTTATTTTCCCCACACTCAGCCAAGTCCAATTCAGAATTCCTCCACTAAGTACAGCTTTATATTAGGAGAGAGCTATGCTATCAACAAGCCTTTTACTGAGCTTAACAGAGAAAAAAAACCCAAAAAACCCCACTCTCTGGTGGTCTTAAACCATCCTGCTCCTTCTGGCATCATCCCACGAGCAAAAGCACAGCATTTAAGGTGATTTCCTCATGTACTACACATTGTCTCATCCCTGCCACCCTTGTAGCAGCTCAGGGTATTTACTCCCCCGTGATGCCCCACAACATTCACTTCTGGTTGAGCAGTGGCAGATGTTGCTGCTGCAGCAGTACAAGTGCATCCTTCTGCCTGCACGTGACTGATGGATTTGGAGTCAAAGTCACCCGGGACATAAAGAGGCTCTAAATCATCACAGAAAAGTTCAATACGTCTCATTCAGATTACAGCTAAAAGCCATTAATCTACAACGTTTCCATGGGAACTGGATTAAGTCACTGGAGTTTTTTTAGCTCTGCTGCTGCTCCCGTTTCAGCTCCGGACCAGGCAAGGGCCCTTCACTGCCACAGCATCACCACGTCCCACGAGGGACAAAAACCAGGAGCTGGGGCAGCATTAAATCCCATCCCTAAAGTTCTTTACAAAGAGAATGGCAGAACCCTGGCACAGGGTGCCCAGAAAAGCTGTGGCTGCCCCTGGAAATGTCCAAGGCCAGGCTGGATGGGGTTTGGAGCAATCTGGGACAGTGGAAAGTGTCCCTGCCCATGGCAGGGGGTGGGATGGGGTGAGCTTTAATGTCCCTTCCAACCCAAACTATTCTATGATTCTGTAACATCTGAAAATGCAGAAAACTTTGTGCAGAGAGAGGGTTGGCTTGGATGCCAGAGATGTCACCAGCAGGCACCCATCCTCCCTGGGGACAGCTGGGACACTGAGGGGAGCCTTGCAGTGATGTTCAGAAAGCAGATCCTCTGCGTCCAAATCTTTACGGATAAGCAACATACACACTTCTGTATAAAATCAGATTAATTTAGCAACACTGTCAGCAAAACCAGACAAGCTGCTGCTGTCCCATCCAAATGTTCCAGGCCAGGCTGGACAGGGCTTGGAGCGGCCTGGGACAGTGGAAGGTGTCCCTGCCATGGCAGGGGATGGGATTTAAACTCCCCCTCCAACCCAAACCATTCTGGGATTCAATGAAACCACAATAACACCACAAACACCAACAACCTGAAGAGGCTGAACAAAGCCAGGGGATTTTGGGCTGGCAAAGCCCTGAAGTGACCCCGGGGCACTCGTGTGACCTCCCCTCCCTCCCCGCAGAGGGCTGGGGGATCCCTTTGTGTGCTGGGGGCTCGGGGTCAGCCACCGCCAGCGAGGGGACAAAGCGGGGCTGGGGCAGGCACGGGGGACCAGGACATCCCCAGTGTCACTCCCTCATTGTCCCCTAGCCCCAGCAGGGCTACAGCTGGCCACGGGTCACAGGCACGGGGATGGCAGGAATGCTCTCTGCTCCGGGAGGCGCGTGCTGGCCCGGCCTGGGGAGCAGATGGCCACGGCTCTGAATGCAGCGGCGCAGGGCCGGGCGAGCATCTGCAGCCTGGGCTGTTTGCTGTGCCCAGAATGAGGCAGCAGCCACCTCTCCCCCCTGCCATCTGCTCCAGCCAGACAGACCTTTGTTCTCCCCCGGAATATATTGCTAATTAAAATGGTGATCGGGAGCCCGCACGCCACGAGGTGAGCCCGGCACTGATGGATCCTGCTCTTCCCACATGCACGCTTCAGCAGCCCCAGCAGCCATCCCAAAAAAAGCTGTCAAATTGCTCTGCCAGGTGCCTCCAGCTCCAAAGCATCAGTCACTCCAGCAATGTGCTTCTTCTGGGAGCAGGCACTGTCCTGAGCTCTTATTCACAAATCCTGGACAGTCCCACTTTCCACAAGGACTCAAACACAGGAGTTTCAACCTGAGCCTCCCAGAACATTTTGCTCCAACGCCAGGCCATGCTGGAAACAATTCCATGCAGAAGCAAACACAACAGAGCATGGGAGAGCAGGCATTGAGGATGTGCCAGCAGATCCTAAAACCTCACGGCCAGGTTGGACAGGGCTCGGAGCAACCTGGACTAGCACAAACTGCCCCTGCCCATGGTAGAAGAGTGGAATGAGATGAGCTTCAGGGTCCTTTCCAACCCAAACCATTCTGGGATTCCATGAACCTGCAAGTAGGAGAGCAGAGCCAGCAGCTGGGGAAGGGGAGGTGATGGATGCTCCCCAGTGAAATTTGGAAGCCAGCACCCATGGGGACAAGCTGCTGCAGGTCAGAGGATCCAACAGCATCTCTCTACTCACTGCAGAGTCAAATCCAGACCCAGCTGCTCTTTACTTTATCCAACAGCACCTGAAAAACCCCTGGGGATGGAGGTCAGGGAGCCTCCCTGGGCAGCCCATCCCTGAGCAGCCTCCCAGCCCTTTCCCCTCGTGTTTACCAGGGGAGGGAGGAGGGAAGGAAACCTCTCAGACAGAGCCTTTTAATTGGCACTGAGAGCAGGCACCAATTAAGCCATGCTGCCCCAGTTCTCAGGCCAGGGCCAGGCTGGAATGGCAGCAGCAGTGTGTTTGTACACACAACAGCAGAGAACTGGCCAAATCCCAACGAGTCAGTGCACCAGGAGCATCCAACACTCCCCTGGGACCCCTCAACACCTCCCAGCAAGTCACTGCCATGCATACCAAGAGGATCTGCCTGGAAACAGAGACAGCAATGCTGATAAAGTAGGGATTTCACGAGTTTAGCCTGTTTTTTTTGTTCCAGTTGCAAAGGAATGAAGCAGCCCACCAGCCCAAAAGGTGCAACAAGCATTCCCAGCAGGAGACTGATCCCCCATGGCACAGCTGGGGGATGAATGAACTGCCCTTGTTAATAGACTAGCCTTTTACACCTCTGTGACAGCTAAAACCAAGGGGTAAGATTAGAGAAGCCTCTTCCACCAAGGTCATCGCTTCCCTGGGGAGTGTGGGCAGATTAACATCGATTCCAAGGTCAGGGCAGCCCATGTGGCCAACACCAGGAGATGGATGAGCAAAGACCACCAGGAGCAGGGAACAGCAGCTGGGTGTGGTGGAAAACGTTTCTTGAGGTGTTGGTTTGAGGGGTTTTTTACCATTTTTAAGGTCAGCTGCAGAGGAATAACACTGAAACCATGGAAATGGGAAACTTTCCTTGTTCACACAGGGCTGGGTGTCCCCCTGAAACAGCAGCTGCAGAAGCTCCCAACTCCGAGTGAAGCTACGAGAGAAAGGAGGGAGAAAGCAGCAGTGCTTCTCCTTCCCAGTGGAAAAACTCCCACCACATGCTCCTGAATCAACAATACTTGGCACAGCAGGGCAGGCTGGACGCAGCCCAACTCCAGGGAAACGCCGCTGTGGCTGTGTCTAACACACAGCACCAATTCCAGCCACTCGGCTCCTTTGGCTTTCCTGTCTGGGGAAGCCAGAGGAGATCCTGGGATTGAAAGCACTGGCACAAAGAGAACCACAAATCTGGAGCACAAAACCAGGAATGTGGATTTTTTGCAGCAATTAGATGCCACTGTCCCAAAGCAGCTGCTGGGGGGACAGAGCTGGGGGGGATCTGCTGCTGCCCAGCACTCCTTTTCCCCATCCCTTCTTGCCAGAGCCACGGGCAGATTTTGGCAGCTGCACTAATGGATGTGGACGTGCTCAGTCTGCTCCCAGCCCACACCTCGTTAGCCACGGAGGCAGCGACTCAGCCCTTAATTGCTGGCCCACACTCCAGCCACGTCACCTTCCCCACTTCCCACGGCACATGGAGCGAGGGAGGCACGGCTGATCCCTGGGGACAGGCCAGGAAAGGCACAGGGACACCTTGGATGTGGGGAGCAGCCACGACCTGAGGTGACAAAGCCACCCCAACAGACATCCTAGGGACAGGCAAGGCGAGCAACCAAAGCTGGGGAGGCTCCAAGCACATCCCAACCTCTTTGCATGTGGGGAGCACCCAGAGCCAGAGGTGCCAAAGCCACCCCAACAGGCAGCCCTCCCTGCTCACCTCCTGGGCAGCAGCAATGTGTGCAGGATGTGGCTCCTCGCCCAGCGGCTCGATGACCGTCACCTCGGCAAAGTCCTCCACCGACTCCTGGAACTCCGGCAGCGAGCGGCGCCCGTAGCGCTTGCCACCTTTGATGTACTTGGGCTGTGCTTCTGGGGAGGAATCTGGGGAATCCAAGCACAAAAAACACATCAGGGATGTGGGGTTTGGAGCTCTCTTTGGCAGAATTTTGAGCACCCGGCTGCATTCCCGGTGGGTGTCAGTGGCAGCTCCATGTCTGGATCAGCACGACCCTCACTGTGGGATTGACTCTGATGGTTGGAATTGCTGCTGCTCCCTGCCAAAAAAAAGCTGCTGCAAAGTGCAATCTTCCTCTTCCTCACCCTTCCCCAATTCCCAGATCAAGTAACAAGATTGGGGGGAAAAAAAAAAATCCCTCAACCTTGCCAAGAGCCTGGGATGGCAAGTCCATCAGGCCTCTGCTCCTTGCACTAATCTCCATTAGCAGCACCAGGCAGGTTTAATTAGGGACACAGTTGCACTGAGGCAGCTCAAGTCTCCAGATCCTGCAGACACCTGGGCGGCCACTGCAGCTTTCCGTGGGTTTGGATTTCAGCTCCATTAAAAACGCCCAAACGAGCGGGTGAGCGGAAACAAATTGGGCAAAGTTTGGAGCTTCTCAGATGCCCACGGGAGCAGCTGATCTGGGTGACTGTGGGGCAGGTCCCAGCCTGTGCTGAGCAGCCCAAGCCAACTGCAAGATCTAAATAACCCTTTGGAGTCGTCATCTAATTACAGGGGCTCCACATTCCCCGGGCTCCAGCTTCCCCCAGCAAGCTCCTGCCTTTGGGGACTGAATTATCCGGGAGCACTGGCAGGCCAGGATCAAAACACAAAATAAATAAGCACGTTTTGGGTTGTTTTCAGTGAGAATCCTCCCATGTCTGGAGCAGGGGGCAAATTAAACCAAGGACCAAATTAACCAGGGATTCAATTAGGGGGAAGGCTCGGTGCCACGCTTTGTTTCAGTGTTTGCTAACCTGACTGCTGAAACCCCCCCAAGGACTCCATCATCTTTTATTTTCCGCCATTCGCAGCGGCAAGAGCAGCAGCTTTTGAAAATTTTATTTGCAGAGGGCTCTGATATAAAAGAAATGCAAGAGTGCAATACTAATAAGGCCCAGGGAAGCTGCTCCACCACTGACAAAGGACACACAGAAAGCAGTGGGTCTCCAATCCCCCCCTACCCCAATGCCTCCTCGGATCATATTCCTTTAGATATGGAAGAAAAGGCTTCAAGCTTGTTAGAGGCAAAAAAAAAATAAATATATATATTCCACAAGTTAGCTATGCAATGAATTATAAAATACACAGGCTGAGGAGTGCTTTGATTCCTGCAGCCCCACGCTCCATCCAGCCACGGCGCAGCTCCAGGGAACAAACCCGGCGCCCCTGTTTGAACGAGGCCATTCTAACAAGATTTGCTGCAGCTGGGACTCAGCACATGAAAGTTGGGCGATGGAGTGCACCGATAGAAAAATCAGGAGGAGACAGGCTGATTAAGGAAGAGCCTCAGAACAAAAGCAAACCTTATCACTCCTATTAAAGCCCGCCCGGTGGTGAACAATCTCCATCCAGCAGCTCTCTCTGAAATGCTAATATTTGTGGCTACTCATTCACCCTGGTATTTTCTCCCTCCCACACAAGAGAGGGCTGGGGGCTTTGTTTTTCTTCAGAAATCATTTTTATTATTCCTAAGACAGAGCAGTACCTCCATCTGTCTTTGGAGAGATGGAGGAGGGGGAAGGAGCTGGAATTCAGCAGTAGTGAAGCTACAGCTGAATTTCCTTCTGGATTTCCCCAAGAATTCTGTTTTTAGCCCTGCCACACCGACTCTATTTACACACTGCTGCAGCTGTGAATTCAGTGGTCTGGTGAAGGTGTTCTGCTCATGGAATGAGACAGTTTTCCAAGCCCCTTCCAACCCAAACTGCTCTGTGACTCAAACACAAGTGCCATCAGGCTGTGCCCCCTGCAAGCACAGCAAAGGGAACAATAGGAGCATCTCCCCACTTTTTTTTTTAAATGTTTTAAGCATTTGCAGGCTGGCAGCTGATTTCTCTCTTTGCTCTGAGCACCACGGGCGAGCTTGTTTGCCTTTTGTAATTAAAAAACTGTGAAGCCCCAAAACACCCCCAGGAGGGAGAGGTGAGGTTGAGGAGAACAAAGTTTGCTCCAGCTTCCAAACCAGCTGTGCCTGAGCCCAGCTCTGAGGGGCTGAAATTGCATTTCCAGAGCCAGGGTGGTTTTGTTAACACTGGAATCCAGCTCTTTCCTTATCACATCCTGCAGCCCCATCACTGGAAACACAAATCCCTCTCCTTTCCATCACCTCTCAACCAGGTGGACACAAACACCTCCCACACCTGCAGCATCCCCTAAGCCTCTCCATCTCCTGCTTTCCCAACCCCCCAGTACAGCCTTCCCAATATTTAGGCAATGCTGAGCACACACAAAAGCAAAAAGCAGGAAATTCCCTGATGAGCTGAGCAGGTTCTCATTTCCAGCCAAAACTGAGGAGGAAGGCTTTGAGAATCATTAAGGCTGGAAAAGATCATCAAGTCCAACCTTAGATGGAAAGAGCTGCTCAAACCCACATGTGCTTTCAGGAGGAGATGTCAAAATCGAGCCTTTCACTGAAACAAATCCCCAAAAAGTGATATTTATCCCCAAAAATGCCCAATAAAGGAAAGGATGCTCTGGTACCCACTCCTCCCACCAAGAGCAAGGTGAGGAGCTGCTGCTCAGACCCTCACTTATTGTAAATCACCAAGAAAGGGGGAAAAAAATAGGAAAATAAAATAGGTTGAGCCCTCCCTGCTTCCTACAGCCCTTGGCAAAGCACGGGCTTAGTAAAACACACTCCAGAGCTGGTGTCTAATTAGACACTGGGGTCTGATCTGCCCCCTGAACTGCCTCCAGGCTGGGGGCAAGAGGAGAAATCTTTCACCTTCCTGCTCACTGCCCAGAGGGTTTGTGGCCCTCAAAGTGCTCCCTGAAATGAAATAACCTCCCCAAGCCTGCATTTCAGATGGACAGAAACCATCAATTCCCTCTGTCACTCCCCCCATCCATCGCAGCAGCGAAACATCTCCATGGCTGCAGATTTACACTTGATTTTCTGCCTTTCTGCACCAGATAAGTAATTTCAAAATCCTGCTCTGCCCTGAGATGGGGAGGGAGGGGGGAGCTCCCCTTCCCTGGCTCTGGCATCAAAGCCCTGCAGCTCAGACAAAAGGGGGTTTAGAGCAGGAAGCCCCTCATCCCACAATCCCAGCCTTTAGAGGGGAAATTAATTCCTCTGCTGCTTAAGATTGGGAAGGGAGGGATGTTCCAACTGCTGGGCAAAGCACACGGCAGCCAGGATCTGCTAAATCCTAATCCCCCGAGGCACCAGGTAAGGTCTGAACTGCTCCAAGTCCTGTTTCATAATTCGGCAGTGGAGGAAGAGAGGAGTCGTGGCAGGGTCAGCACAATCCCAAAATCAACAGGTTTTCACCCAAAAATGCTCTGTGGCACCTGTCTGGGCAGGGACACTGCTTTTAGCCCTGTGTTGCAGCCACCTGAACAACCTTTGCCTCCAAAATCCACCAGCCCCTTCTTTTAGAGGGCA
>VRYO01000006.1:962627-974000 GCA_009812075.1 Sialia sialis | reverse complement strand
GACAGTTTGACACCACCAGCACAAAGCAGCTTGTTCTCCAAATCTCCAGTTTGATCTAAATTAAAAGAAGCAAAGACTTTGGCGTTAACCAACCTGTCAAAACGCATTAAAAATAAAATGCCTGCCAGGCCTGCCTGCCTCTGCCTCCCTACCTGTGCCCCACACCCTTTGATTTCCTGCCATCCCTCCCCCAGCTCAGAGTGTCCCCAAGGAGGGCTCTCCAGCTCCACTTGTCATTTCCCCTGCCATAACCCCAAATTTAGCTGTTTCTGGGAGATTTATTTACATTTCAATCAAGCTGGAGCTCCTCAGCCATATGATGCCCCCATAAATGCAGAATGCTGGATTAGTTCTGGCTCACTGGGGCTGCTCCTGCTCTGTGCCAGCTCCTTTCCCTCCTCCAAGGGGATGGAAGGGATGCTCCCCCCTGAGCACCCACTCACCTGCACTTGGAAATTCCATTCAGGAATGTGCAAGACCTGCCATCACCCCCTCTCAAAGCATTAAAGAGAAAATGAGAGGTGGGAAATAAAAACAATCCATCAATCACACCTCTCCAAGCCCGTGGCTTTTGCAGCCTATTTAAAGGGGAAAGTTGTAATTTTGCTGGCAGGCTGCTCTCTCCAGAGTGGGATGCTCCAGCTGAGATTGATGCTAAAGAAGAAACCTGGAGAATTCCCTCTCCCCTTCTGCTAAGCTGTTTTCTCCTTGGGGGATTGCACTCCCCTGCTGCTGCAAAGACAGGATTAGGGATTTACATACAGGTGTGACACCAGCTGGGGCTCAGCCCCCAGTGCCTGGTGCTCTGAGAGGGGGGAAAACATCGAAGTTGAAAGCAGATTTCCTGCCAAGGAACGCCTAAAAAGACATTTTCAAGGCACACTGAAACAAAGCAAGGAAAAAAAAGCAACAACACTGAGGATTCACAGCACTGCCCCATCCCTGGAAGTGTCCAGGTTGGGAATTGGAGACAGTAGAAGGTGTTCCTATCCACAGCAGGGGATGGAATTTGTCCTTTCCCACTCAAACCATCCTGGAATTCCCTGGCCAGCCCCCACCTCCCTTCTCAGGGGTTTCACTTGTTCAGGAACATCTGAACTGCTCCCTGGGAGAAATATAGAGAAACTTCCTCACCCTGCTCATCTCAGCCACAAAGAAACAGAATAGACTTTAAAAACATTAAAAACCTTTTAAAAACATAAAAACCAACAGCAGCCCCAGCTGGGAAAAGCCCTCAGCAGCAGCAGGAAATCAGCCCTGGCCACAACTCTGCTCCTAAAGCATCCCTGGCCAGCAGGAGTGGTGTGGGATGGAGACCTGAGCTCCTGTCACAGCCAGGAGACATCCTGAGCATGTGAATGTGGAGCTGCTGCTGCTCCCAGCCAGCCTGAGCCTCTCTGGGAATTCAGATCATGAGATAGAAATACCCAGTGGCTCTGAAAACATCTTTGCACAAAGTTCCACCGCAGATCTTAACTCCTTTTCTCCCCAGATCAGCCTTTTCTGCTTGGATGGCAGCACCCAAAAGGCATTTTCTGAGTTCTTCTGTGAGAGCCACCCACAGCTGCTTTGCCAAGGAAAATGGGATTCTTTGAGGTCACTTCAGTATTTACCTGGTTCTTGGAAGTGCTCTTCATTTGACAGGGTTCTGGATAAGATGAGGATAAGTGCTTCCTTAAACTGATCAAAGTGGACCTGTGGGGGAAAAAAAAAAAAAAGGAAGAAAAGAAGAAATCAGCTGGTGAAGGGAATTAAATATGAGGCAAATAATGCAGCAGGAAGATGGGCAGCAGTGGGAATCACTCAGATCATCAACCCTGTGCCAAACAGCCTCAGCAAGGGGGACAAAGGAACCCTGGAGAAGGGACAGCAAGGGACATGAGGACACCTTTGGGCACGTGGAAAGAATCACTGCTAGCACAGAAAGACCCAAAGGCACAGATTTCATGCACTGGTTGGGTTTTTCCATGGAGCAAGAAGCCAAAACAATGTCCAAAGGAGCATCTCCATCACTTGAGGTGACCTGGCCAGGGTCAGTGGCTCCTACAATGAGACCATTCCAATCAGGGATGAATACCCCATTGTGGAAATGCTCCACTGCCCTAATTAAGCCTCAAAAACCACTTCCCCAGTGTGGAATGGCAGAAAAATCCCTCCCTTTCCAGGGCAGCCCTGCCCCAGCTCCTCTAATTCTGTTGGGCTGAACTAGGAACACTAAACCTGGAGTGTATCTTGGAAAAACAGAGATGATCCTGCCACTGAGGGGGTTATTCTCCTTTTTTTTTTCCCCTCCTATCTGTGCCTTCCTGGAAAGCCTCCTGCCTCCCAGGCAGGAACAGCCACAGAGAGGCTGCAGCATCCTCCCAGTGCTGGGGAATGTCAGCAATTCCAGCCCTGGGGGACAGGGACACCCAGGGACAGCTGGAGAAGCTATTTGACATGGGTCAGCGGAGAGGCAGAGCTGGCTGCTATCATCTCTCTTAGCTAAATAAATCAGAGGAGAATTTTTAGCGTGGAACAAAAGATTTTGTATTTAAAGAAACCCAGCAAGGCTGCTCTGGCTGGCAGAGGGCAAAGCCAAAGCTGCAGGCAGAGGGATTTTCATGCTGCTGGGGGAGGCACAAGTTCTCCAGCCTGGCTTTTTTGGGGTCAAGCAAGCTCAAAAAAAAAATACCAACAGGGTCCTTGGTAGGGAGGGGACACAGGTGAGCCATGGGGGTGCAGGGGAGCAGCTCTGAGTGCCACTCCTGAGGCTTTAAACTGTTTGAAATATGTTTTTTAAACACAATTAAGAATATGTTCAGCAGAGAAGCTCATCAGGAATGCCTTCCTCTGAATACTAATTGCTGCCATCCATTTCCAGATTTCCAGACACTGGTGTACTTCAAAACGGACAGTTTACAGAGATAGGAGAATTTCCCCCATTAAAAAAAAAAAACAAAAACAAACAAACAAAAAACAAAAACAAACTTGACATTTAGAGTAAATGAGGATGAATAAAAGATGAGGGTGTTCAAATTACAGGTTCCCTGCCCATGGGATCCTCTCAGCGAGTGAACTGTGACACCAGACAGAGTCAATCCCTGGGATGGGCGCTGGGGCTGGCTCTGGATGGCAGCAAGAAAGCAAAATCCACTTTGCATCCATGCAAACACATGGGATTAAATCAGTTAAACGGAGGCAGAGCATCTGGGCAGGTGTGCAGCAGCAATGAGCCCCACGGGGGAGGAGGAGGAAGGAGGAAGAGCTGAGCCCTTGCTCAGCTGCACAAGGACAGATGGTCCAGCCCTGTGGTCACTCTGTGATTTTACCACGACATCCAAAGGAGCTTGGGGGACATCAGGACGTGGAGCAGGAATCCTCCTGCAGGATTTCAAATGCAAATCAGCAGCACAGGGGGTTCCCCAGTGTCCTCCTCACTCTCCCAGCTGGCAGAGAGGGAAGATTTTTATTTTTTTTTCCCCTCAGGATGGGCCAGAGGTTTTCCTAACAGCAGATAAGCAGCAAAACCAGTCTGTGGTGCACGTTTGACCTTGGATGTGGCGTGTCTGCATGCAGAGAGTGCTCAGAGAAACACCACTGATAAAATTAGAGCTGGGCTGGAGCACAAAGCCAGGCTAGGCAGCACTGGGACAGCAAAGCCACAAACGCTGCAGAAATCCTCCTGGCACAGGTTCCCCAGCCCTGCAAGTGTCCAAGGCCAGGCTGGATGGGCTTGGAGAAAGCTGGGATAGTGAGAATTATCCATGGCAGGGGTAGAATGAGAGGGGCTTTAAGGTCCTTTCCAACCCAAACCAGTGTGATCCTGTGACTCTGGTTTGGTATTGCTAATTTGTGTGCCTGCTCACAGGGGTCTCTCAGCAATTTGGGGCTGATCCCACCCAGCCAGAAGGCAGTGGGGGTTTGGAAAGCGATGCACAAAGTGCTGCCATGCCCACCCAACATCAGGGACAGCACACACATCCCTGCAAAAACCCCGCAGCCTCACCAGCCCTGCACAGCCAGGAGGAGGATTTTCTTTGCCAGAAGAAGTAAATCCGAGGCAAACAAGACAAACACAGCAGCAGAGAGACACCAGCCCAGCCCCACAGCAATGAGGGAGCAAGCAAAGCTGTGGCTGCTCAGCAAGCCCAGCTCCTCTGAGAGATCCCGGCCAGCTCCCTCTGAAGCTGTGGCTGATTAGCACCAGAAAGTGCTGGGAGCCTGTGCCAAGGTACCTGCTGCTCCCTGCAGTGCCCCTGGCACACCCAGGACAGGGCAGCTCCTTCCAGCTCCTCATCCCAGCACAGCCCCATTCCCAAAGCTCTGCCCCTGTGTGAAAATTCCTTTCTGGCTGCGCTGGGAGATTCAGAATCATAGAATGTCCTGATCCACAGGGATCATCCAGAGCAGCTCCTGGCCCTGCACAGACACCCCAACAATCCCACCCTGGGCATCCCCGGTGTCCAAACTCTCCTGGAGCTCTGGGATGTCACCATTCCCTGGGGAGCCTCTGGGGGAAGAACCTTTCCTGAAATCCATCCTAAACCTCCCCTGGGGCAGCTCCAGTTCCTTCAGCTCCTAACAAAGCAGAACAGGACAGCCTTCCCCCAGAAAACCCCCCAGAGCACCAGGGGAGCAGCATCACTGCGGGCACAGGGGCAGGAGATTTTGCAAGAGGTCACAGCTGTGGCACTGAAGGGAGCTGGGGAGTGGAAGCCCAGGCAGGGTGTGAATTCACTGCTGTGAATGCAGTGGTGCAGGTGAAACCCGAGCTCCCCATCCCTGCTCAAGGGCAGCACCAAGGACAGGCACTGCACGGAGCCTGCAGGTGCCCAACCTGACAGAATCCCACAAGGATTTGGGTTGGAAAGGAGCTTAAAGCTGATCCCATCCCACCCCCTGCCATGGCAGGGACACCTTCACTGCCCCAAGGTGCTCCAAGCCCTGTCCAACCTGGCCTGGGACACTTCCAGAAATGGGGACTGACTGCCAGACTCACCCCATCCCTGCACATGCCAGGTGTCCCCAAGACACCTCTGGTGTGCTGTTAATTAAAGGGCACAGACAGACACAGCCACACCCCTCCCCTCACTCCTGCCACCAAGGGTGAGGGGAAACAGGAATCCTGAGCAATCCCAGGAACTGCTGCCAGGAATTGCGTGAGGAAAACATTTCTGCAGGATTTTGGCAGGATTTACACCCCCACAGCAGACCCCATGAATCCCCAAAGCCTCACAGCACTTCCAGCCCCTCCCTGGACACCAGCTCAGCTCCCAGGGAATGAGGAGATCTTTAATGTCCCCTTCCAACCCAAAGCACTGCAGGATTCTGTGCTCCCAGAGCATTCAGAGCCCCCAGCACAAAGGCAAGCACGAGCTGCCCCCGAGCAGACAAAACCTTCCCCCTGTGCTCTGCCATAAATCCCAGCCCCTGGAAGTGCAGGCACACAAAGGCTGGGACCATCTGCAGCCAGGGGCTGGCAGGGCAGGTGCAACAAGTCTGGGCTCAGGGAGCAGCATTTTTGCTGCTGTTCTCCCTGGGAGATCCTAGGAAACCCCAAGGATCCGAGGGCCATTAAATCTGCTAACGAGATGGGAGATGGGAGCAGAGCAAGGAGACAAAGATTGTCCTGGGGGAGGCTGGAAGGATGAACCATCCCCAGAAACAAAGGGGGAATGGAATAAAAAGGGATGCCTCGTGCCCTGCAGGGATGGAGTCAGTGTGACAGGGCACTCAGGATGATTTTACAGGGGGGGTTTGGTGCCCTCACCAGCTGTGACAAACATCTGCCCTCCCTTTCCATGCCACCATCCCCACGAGTGGCAAAGCCAGGTGACAGGACAAGGGGAAACGGCTTTTTAAATGGAAGGAAAATAGATTTAAATTCAATATAGGGAAGGAATTCTTGGCTATGAATGTGGGAGGCCCTGGAATGGAATTCCCAGAGAAGCTGTGGCTGCCCCTGGATCCCTGCAAGTGCCCAAGGCCACTCTGGGATCGTGGAAAATGTCCCTGCCCATGGCAGAACTTGGGTTCTCCCAACCCAAACCATTCCATGATTCTTTGAAAAAAGCATCCAAGATGACAGAGCAGCACAAAAAAAGTCTCTGGTACTCCAGAAAATGCCACACTGCAACTCTAAAGGTCAACAGCCTCTGCCTGGATCCATCCCTGCTCCAGCTCCACTCACTGTCAGCAGAAGAGCTGCAGCCCCAGGGCAGGAGAGGAAGAGGAGGAAAAAGGGAAAATCCCTTTGTTCGTTAAAGGAATTATTCTGTTTGTGAAAACTGCAGTTTGATCAGAAATGGGAGCCGGGGTGGCTGCTTGTCTCTTGAAAGCCCTGCTGCCCTGTTGCACATTTTTCTGACTGTAATGAGCTGTGATGGGATTTCAGGGTGATTTCCAGGGAAGGCTCTAATGCACTCTGAGCAAGACAAGAAGAACACAAGGACATCCACTCTGAACTGGAGATGCCTCCAAGGGCAGGCAGCTCCTGCTCAGTGCCCTGGCATTTAACTCCATAAAGGTACAGCTGAAAAGCGGCTTTGGGAAGCCACCAGCACCAGGTGATGTGGACAAAGGTGGCTCAGACAGTGACATTCTCTACCTCAGAGAAACATGCGTGACTGCACACGGCCCCGCCAGCCTAACTACAGCTTAAGCCAGCGTAAATCACAGGCTCAAGCCCTGGATTTAGGTCCTTGTCCCATCCTAAGTAGCTCAGAGTTTGTGCAAGCACCTGGTGAGCTGGTTTGGGGAGGTGACCCAGGCCAGCAGCACCAAGAACCGACGGCAGCGTGAGCCAAATGCCAGGACCTGCCACTTGCCCTGGGACCTTGGACACTGGGGGAGCACACCAGAGCACAAAGCTGAGCCTAAAGTGGTGGTTCCTGAGTTGCAGAGCACCTCCAGTCAGGGCAGACAGAACAGCTCCCTCCTGTTATCACCAGTTCTGCTCTTGGAAGTTCCCTGTGCCCCCCTGAACAGACCAGACCCCACAAGTCCTGCAGCAGCAGAGCCTCAGGAATGTTTGGTACACACAAATCACAGCCACCAGCCTCTTCCCAAGAGCATTCCATGCAAGCAGGCACTGCCTGGCTCCCCAGCCCCCTCCATCTCCCAGGTCCTTACCCTGCCTAGGAGGTTTCCTTGGAGCAGGGTCTGCTGCAGTGCCGGGGCCACCTCCTCCAGGTGCAGCATGTGGCAGAGGTCAGTGAGCTCCTCCTGCCCCAGGGACCCCGTGCCTGTGCTGTCAAAGCTGTCAAAGAGCTCCTTGAGGCGAGCTTCATACTGGTCCTGCTCAGCTTCATCCATCCCATAGCCTGCCACGCTCACCTGTGGGGAAAGACAGGGCAGGTGACCACGGGTGACATGGGACAGCAAAAAGCCCCAAGGGCTGGCACAGGAGCTGCCCACGAGGCTGGCTGGGGCTGTGTTTGGTTGCATGGAGTGCTGCACCACTGCTCCAGCCTCTCCCATCCCACTGGGGGAAGAAGTCACAGAGCAGAAAGACCGAAGGGGAAAAAGCCAGCAGAGCCAAACCCTTGGGAGGGGACAGCCCAGGTGGCGGGGCCAGCCCCATGGGGCACGTCCCTGTCCCTGTATGCCACCCCACGCTGGCTCCAGGAGCAGCTTGTTTGGCTCGGCTGAGGTGCTGCAGGGGAAATTGCTCCCTGGAGCAGCACCGATCCCCAGGTGTTGCAGGTGAGGCTTTGGTGAGAAGATAAACAACCCAACAACAGCTCAGCAGCTGCAGGGACCCCAACCCAAACCCTGCAGGGCAGCCACCCCCTCCATGAGCACAACACAGGCCCTGCCCCACAGCTGGGACCATGGAAGGTTTTAAAAAAACTCCCAAAATCAATTCCAGCTGCCAGGCACTCCCTGCACTGCTCTCCCTCAGGGATTCCAGGCCAAACCCTGGCTGAAGGCAGAGAAGGGTTTGGCAGGCAGTAAACCCAGTGTGGGGACAGGAAAATATTCCTGGTGTCCTGCACCAGGTACACAAAGCCCAGAGCCAGTTTGCCTCAGGCCTTCATCTTCCCCTCCAAGTCAGGTTTTCCCCCATTTCACCATTTCATTCTCATCCACTGCTAACAGGATCACAGCCCCAGCAGCTCTTCTGGCAGGGCAGTAGAGGGAAATTTCCCTTCTGAAATGAAGGATTTGCCTGGATCCATTTGCTCAGCCTGGCCGGCTTTGGGTGGCAGCAGTGTCACCCAGTGCCACCACCCTGGGGGCACAACAGGCCCTGTCACCATCCCTGGGTGACAGTGGGCACTGCAGGTGTCCAAGGACCCAGCTGGACACCCCAGGATGCTTGGCCAGCCTCACCCACAGCCCCACAGCAGCCAGCCATGGCAATTCTGGTTTTGGGACAGCTGCAGGTTGTGTCAGACATTTCCCAATTTCCCTACCCAAAGCCCCTGCCATGAGCAGCCCCCTCTGCTCCTCACAGGGCTCCTGTGGCTCCCCAGCAGCACTCCTGGACATCCCAGAACAAGCAGAGCTGCTCCAATTCCACTCCCCTGCCCAGCACAGGCAGGAAATCTCCAGGGCAGGCACTGCAGCAGCCGTGTCCTTGATTTCACTGGCTGCAGGAGCACATGCCAAGGCACAGCATCCCCTGGATCCCACAGCTGGTGGCAGGACAGGGACAGCCCAGCCAGGCTGTCCTTCCTCCCGCACTGCCACGGGCAAGGATGGCCAGGGACACCCAGGGACACTCCAGGAACACACACAATCCCCGCACCTGAGCCTCACAGCCTCCCTCCCTGCCCCATTTCCCTCCCCAAATCCCTCCTGAGCTGATTTCGCACGGCGCCCAGGCGCTCAGGGGAGGAGGGAGGGCACAGACACATTCGACCTGGGGCACACAGGAGGCGGCAGCACCCAGAAACTCAGGTGCCTGCGAGCAGGAGGAAGGCAACAAACTCATTTCCATTCCCACACCGGCAGCCCCATTTCCCACAGTGTGACAGTGGCTGCTCCTGGTGTCAGGGAGCCCAGCCTGCACATTCCAGCAGCCCCAAAAGTCACAGCCAAGCCTCCAGCAGAGATGACTCCAACCCACAGAGCTTCCCAAGCCTTCTCCAACCTCTTATCTTCAGGGTCAGCCACCTCCTGCCCCGCCAGAGATGTCTCCAGCACCTGCCCCTGCTGCTGCACTGCCAGAACCAGTTTCCCCAGTTGGTGCAGAGAGCTAAATGCCACCTCCCAATATATCCCCGAGCATCCCCGCTGCTGGAGCACTGCGATCATCCCTCTCAGTGCCACAACGACAGAGAGCCCAAAAACTCACCCTGGCCAAGCCCAGCATTGGGAACCCCATAAATCCAGCAGGAAAAAACACAATCCCTAAAGGAAAAGCGCATCAAGGTGCACGGGCCACACCTGCCTTACAGCCCAGGTGAGATTTTGGCACCGTGGCAGCCTCTGAGCTTAGAGGGCAAACCTGGGGAAGGGATTTGCTGCTTCCCAGCACAGAAATCAGCAGGGATGAACAGCAGGGCCAGGGCTGGTTGCCTACCTGCAGTCAGCGGGCGCAGGGAGCTGCCAGCATCCCGGAGATCCTGCAATCCTGCACAACCTCCATCTTAGGCAGGCGGCTCCGGCACGCAGCGCCGCGCAAGGTGACCCAAGATGCCTCCTCCTGCCTCAATTATTCAGCAGCACCTCCACACCGGGAGGTGGAAAAACCACCCCGAGCCTCCTACCTGAGGAGCTGGTGACCGCCTGGCATCGTCCAGCAGTCACAAGAATGAGGTCAGCACCATCAGAGCCACCCCCGTGACGGGGGGACCGAGGGGGGACACACCAGAGGCACACAAAGCACGAATTAAAGGGCAGCCTTTCATCTCTGCTCCAGATGGGCCAGCAGCTGAGATGCAGGAGGGTGGATGGGATAATAGGGGCAGGCAGCTGAGCGGAGGCTCCTCAGTTTTCCTCCCCCAAAGAGGAGAGGGGCCGGTCCCTGCACAGGGCATCACTTTGTTCAGATTTATTGCTGCCCTTCTGTGCCGTTTTGAGTCGCCCAGAATGACCAGCTTGAGCAGAAAGAGCTGCAAAGTGCAGATTTAGGAGAGTCAGCACCACATTATTCCGGATTTCTGTTCTCCTTGTTACCAGCCCGGGGAAGCAAAGCGCTCCGGGATGATGAGAAGAGGAAGTTTTCACCGGCATTTCTTTCCTGCCTTTAAATCCACCCCCTCCTGAGAGCCAGATAACCTTCACAGCACACAATGTGGGGGCCTGATAGGACTCAATTCTCAGCTAAATTTAACTCAAACAATATAGGCTTAAACAGTAATTACTGCTTTGCATATTAAGTGCCTGGAATCGATATCAACTTTAGCCTGGAGCTAATGAAGACACAGATTACCTGGTCAATCAATGGCATCAGCAAGGAAAAACACCACAATTAGCACAATTACTTTTTTTTTTTTAATGGGGGGGGGAGAGGGGGTGGTTTATAAACAGTATGAATTATAGAAATCCCAGAATTTCTTGAGTTGGAAGGGACCTTAAAGGCCACTCCATGCCACCCCCAGCCATGGGCAGGGACACCTTTCACTAGAACAACACAAAATCACATTTTCTGCTGCACAAGAGGGAGATTTTGAGGATGCATCACTAACCAGGGCTAACCTTGCCCTTATCCCAATCTGCTCTCCACAAAAGTCATGACAGCGAGGAAAACAGGAAAATGTGGGTTTTTTTTCGGTTTTTCTGCTACTTTTGATTGCCTCGACTTAAATGAGGACCTGGTAATTAGCAGTAATTACCCAGTGGGCTACCTACAAAACACGAGCTCCTGCTCCATGGGATGTCACAGAGTGTCCCCCCTGTGCTGGAGAGGACAGCCACACTTGGGCACTTCAAAGCAACTTCCCCTTCCCCCTGCACTTGTGACAAGCAGGTTGATGTGAACACAGCTGGCAAACCCACCAGGACCCCAGGTTGTGATGCTGGGGTTTATCTGAGACGCCCAGCAGCCACCAAAACCAGGCTGTGGAGCCCTTGCTGGAAAACCAGAGCTGAGGTTGTCACGCTCATTATCTCCTTCCACTAATGAACCAGCTCATCCATCACAGCAGCTCTGCTGAATCACAGAACTCCCTGAGCTGGAAGGATCATCCAGAGCAGCTCCTGGCCCTGCACAGACCCCCAGAAATCCCACCCTGGGCATCTCTGGTGTCCAAACTCTCCTGGAGCTCTGGCAGCCTTGGGAATGTCATCATTCCTTGGGGAGCCTCTGGGGGAAGAACCTTTCCTGAAATCCATCCTAAACCTCTCCCGGAACAACTCCAGCATTCCCTGGGTCCTGTCACTGGTCACCAGGGAGAACAGACAAAATCCCCACGCTGTGTCAGGGCCATTTCCAGCTCAGCC
>VRYO01000006.1:947532-961627 GCA_009812075.1 Sialia sialis | reverse complement strand
GGGCCCGTCCCGGCGCTCCGCACACGCGGCCGCCCCGCCGGGAAGGGACGGGAAGGGGCGGGCAGCGCCCGGCACCGCCCGCGGAGGAGGGACCGGGGCGGGCAGCGCTCCCCCCGCACCCGGGGCTCGCTGAGACCCCTTTACCTTTTCCCTCGCGTTCCCCGCAGCCACCCCCGCGCCCGGTGCCGGCCTCGCCGCTGCCGGTGCCCGCGGGCGCGGCGGGGCTGGCGGAGCGCTCGGAGCGTTGCGGGTTCGGGGGAGGATCCGCGTTCAAATGCGGCCGCGTTTATTGGGCCGAGGCTCGGAGGCGGCCCCGGGGCGGGGGGACCGGCGGCCTTTGTGCGACACCGCCCGGGAACGCCCCCCGGCTCGGGGGACAGCTGGAGGGGTCTGCGGGGATGTCCCGTGTCCCCGCTGTTCTGCACCCGCATGGCATCACCCCAAGTCCTCACTGTTACGTCCCCTAAGGTGGCATCGCCTCAGCTTCCCGTTGTCCTGCACCTCAGGACAGTAAAACCCTCGGTCCCCAATGTCCTGCTCCCCCGAGTGGAATCGCGTCGGTCCCCATCATCCTGCACCCCAGGGGACATCATCCCATCTTCCTACTGTTCCGCACCCCCGGGTGGCATCAGCCGAGCTCTCCACTGTCCTGTCCCCAGGGTGGCACCACCATGGTCCCCACTGTCCCCACCTCAGAGTGGCATCACCCAATCCTTCAATGTCCCATCCCCCAAATGGCATCATCCCAGTTCCTGTCATCGCACGCCCCGAGGTGGCATCACTCCAGCTCCCAACTGTCCCCAGGGTGACATCACCTCAGTTCCCATCATCCTGCACCCCACGGGGATGCAGAATGTCACCCTGGCTCCCTGCACTCCAGATGGCATCACCCTGGGTCCCCATCATCCTGTCCCCCGGGTGGCATCACTCCAGAGCCCACCATCCTGACATCACCCCAACAGCTCGCTGTCCTGTCCCCCAGATAGCATCACCCTGGCTCCACACTGTCCTGTCCCCCAGGGTGGCATCCCCTTGGTTCTCTTCATCCCACAAAGCCATCTGGACACCACTGAGTCCTTGCTGTCCTTTACCCCGAGGTGGCTCCACACTGTCCTGCCCCCCAGGGGACACGGCAGCTCCTCATTGTCCCAAAAAAACAACGGCACGTCACCTGGGCTGAAGGTCACAGCAACACATCGCTGTCCCCCGCCCTGGGGACACGGCACCGCAGCTCCCTGCCATCCCTGGGGCTGGGGGACAACACCCCGAGTGTCCTTGTGTCACCGTGACATCTGCAGTGCCCGTGACATCCCCCGCTCTCACCACCCCATCCCCGGTGCTGGCTCTGCTCTGTCCCACCCGTGCCCCTCACTCGGGGACCCCCTTTTGTCCCGGGAGCCATCCCTGGGGAGGTGACACACGAGCCACAGGCACCAGCAGAACTCCGAGGAGCCACCGCCCGCCCCCGCTGCTGCTCAGCGCCAGCCGAGCCGGGGGAATCCGGCGGTCCCCAAGGCTTGAGGATTCTCTGGTGCCCAAAAAGGGCTTCCTCCCACGCTGCAACCCTCTCTGAGCTATTGCATGTGGTAATTTAGTGGCTTTTTTTTTTGGTGAAAATACCGGGGGCGAGATGACTTTTTAGCCTTCTTCCCCTTTTCGAGGTGGCTCAGCTCTGCGGGTTCGTGAAATTTCCTGGGGAGGAGCGAGGGGAGCACAAAAGCCTCGCACAGGGGGGTTGCATAAACTTCGCTCAGATCCTAAACCCGGCTTAAAACCCCACGAGATCACCCAGCGGAGCCGGGTGGGTTTGCCAGCACACCAGGACATCTGGGACGTGTGCGGTAACAGGGTAAAGAGCTTCCAAAGTACTGTAATAAAATATTGTCATGAAATATTTAGGGGCAGCTCTGCTGCACGTCACCTGGCCCAGGGGCAGCGCTGTGGCTGTGGCACATGGCACAGTGTCCCCAGCACCCAGCAAAGCCCTGGCCAGCGATGTGGCCGTGTCCCTGCGGTGACAGGAGCGAGGCGAGGTGACTCCAAAGGGAAGGGGCCCTTGGCGAGCGGCTTCGCCGGACAGATGTCAGCAGCCGTGGCTTTGTGCCGGCCAAGTGCTTTTTGTCTCGGTTTTTTAACATTTGCCATTTTTCTCCGCCGCTTTCTTCTGCTCTGACACTTGCCGAGGGTTTTTCTTTCTTTCCTTTCTTCCTCTCTTTCCACATTTGCTTTTCCATCCCCGGTTCAAACACTTTTTCTCCGCGTATTATGCTCAAGTTGGAACCATCTGGTGCTTTGTTTTGTTGCGAGCCCGGCGAGTGCCAGGACCTTTATCCCCCTCACCCTCCTCCTCCTCCTCCTCGCTAATCCAAGCCCCGAAAAATCCCCCCTGTCCCCTAACAAAGCACACGCGTGCAGGGCTGGGCGGTGGGGACAGGCAGCACGCTCAATGTCCCCATGTCCCCATCCCACCGGGGATGTGCATCCCCCCGCCGCCTCAGCAGCGCTGGAATCATCCCGGACCAAATTCCCGGCTCATTTTTAGGACCAGCTGTTAGCAGAGGCATCCCGATTTTATTTCCCCCTGTTGTTTTTCATAGGAGAAAAGCGTGTTTCTAGGGAGCCTGGCAGACACGGAGCCCGCCAGACTATTTTTGGAGCCCCTTTTCCAGCGAGCAGCTGCGCTCCTGGATGGCATTTCCAGCGAGGAAGGAAACCTCACGCCGTCACAAAAATCGGGACACGTGGGAAACACCGGGATTGCTGGACATCGGATGGATCCACTGGCTCGGAGCCACCCAAAAATCAGGCTCAGCGGCTGCGCAGGCAGCGGGTGACCCCTGTGCGAGGCCGTGGGTGCAGAAACACCCTCCCGCCTTGGCTCTGGCTGCTCCGTCACGCTTTCCTTCCCATTTTCCCCCGAACAATGGGGCGCTTTGTTCTGGGGCGAGGAAAAGTCCGGCTGCAGCACGGGGAGCTGGGAGCTGCTCCGGCATTCCTGGGCTTTTTCCAGCTGTGCCGTGCTGGGCACAGGAACCCCTCACCCCGGCCAGGACAGAGGGGAAAGGGCCACAAAACAGCCCCGAAAGAAAAAAAAAATCAGGGAAGAAAAAAAAAAAAAGCATTAAATCATCAGCAAAACAAAAAGGAAAAAAAGGAAAAGACGCTGTAGGGAAGAAAAAAAACAGCTGGAGGGAACCTCCCCATCTCCCAGCTGGTGCCGGGAGAAGTTTGGAATGACATAAGCCCAAAGTTTTGCTATTTTTTGCGCCAAACAAAGGCGAGCCCGGCTGAGCCGCAGTGGCTCCTCGGCTGCAGCTCGCTGCTGCCATCCCATGTCCAGCTCCCACTGCACAATCTCCCGGGCCTGATTCCTTTGTAGGATTTTCCTCTCAGCCCAGGGAATCCTCGTGTTTGCCTCGTTTGCAGTGCTGGCAAGAAATATTGGGGTGGTTTCTCCATCCCGGTGAGCTCGCTGTGCTTCCCCAGCTCCGTGCCAGCCCCTCCAGGAGCTCCAGAGCCCGCTGGCACCTCGCCCATCCCTGTGGGCATCAAACTGGAGCTGCCGGGATCACCTCTCCCATCATCTCCGTGAGAATTCAGCGCCAAGCTGCAGTCCCGGCGCTCACTGGGAACGGGGAAATGCAGGGGGTGGAAGGGAAAAGCTCTTTCCTGTGAAACCAGCCGGGTGTGTTGGTCATTTCCCCCGTTCTCCTGCCCCCCTGGCATGGGAAGAGCAGCTCGGGGCTGGCTTGTGCCACCTTATTGCAACAGGCACCGGCTCACAGCCCCGGTTTGACCGGACCTGTTTGTCTCTGCATTTGCATTTTGCTGCCTTAGATTAGATATTGGGAAAGAATTGTTCCTTAGGAGGGTGGGGAGGACGTGGCAAACATTGCCCAGAGAAGCTGTGGCCGCCCCTGGATCCCTGGAAGTGCCCCAGGCCAGGTTGGACATTGGGGATTGGAGCTGGAATAGTGGCAGAAATTGGAATGGGACGGGCTTCAAGGCATCTTTAACCAAAACCATTCTGGAACTCCATGATTCCAGCTCAGGGAAAGCAGCACGGGTCTTACTGTGGATGGATAAAAGCAGCTCCAGATGCCAGCCTGGGTGGCTGCTCCTCTGGGAAAAGGTTTGTCCTCCCTTCCCACAGTCGATTTGTGGGGTCTCTGCTGTGGGCCCCGCTGGCAGGTGAGCTGATGCACGATTTGCACATCAGCAGCACATCCTCCTGCAGCTGGCAGGCTTTCACAGAGAATTCCACTGAAACAGGCATGTTCCTTTCCCTGTGGGAAGTTCCATCCTGCAAAGGTGCAGCTGGCTCATCCTGACGGAGCTGCAGGAGGGAGGCGCGGCTGAGAGGGGAGGTTCCCAGCCACGTTTGGTGTTAAACCATATTAAAAATTATTTATATTTTTTAACCGGCAAGTTTTCCCTCTGTGCTCCTTGTCCATGGCAAGGCTGTTTTCCCGGATGTGTCACCTTATTGCTGGCCACATGTTCCTCCTGGCCTCTTTTGGGGGACACAGCAGAGCAGATTCTTTAGGATCCCCTGTAAACCCAGCCAGCCTTGTGTCACAGGGGGCTGCAGATCTTCTGGGGTCCCTGGGGGACTGGGGACTGCAGATTTTTTGGGGTCCCCCTTAAAAATCCCGTCCCTGGGGGACAGAGGGTTACAGATCCCCTGGGGGACAAGGGACTGTCACCCTGATGGTGTCCCTCTAGCCACGGCCACCCGGGGGGACAGGGGGATGCAGCCGTGCCAGAGACCCCCGGGACCCCCCCAGCTCTGGGAGACAGGGGCTGCGGGTGGCCCTGTCCCTGTCACTGTCACTGTCCCCGAGGCGTGGCTAGTGGGCGTGGCCTGGTGACAAGCGACACCCGGGCCATGCCTGGGCGTGGCCTGGTGACGTGGGCGTGTCCCCGTGACATGGGCGTGTCGTGTCGGCGCTGTCGAGCGCGCAGCGATGCGGCGTCGCGGCGGGCACGGCGACAACGGCGACAGCGGCGGCGACATTGGCCAGAGGAGGGGCGGGCCCGGCGTGGCTCGGCAGGGACGGTGAGTACTCGCCACCGTGGGGACACCGAGCCGCGTGTCCCCGTCCCGGCCGTGTCCCCTGTCGCGTCTCTGCGCTGTCCCCCGTGCCGTGGCTCTGTCGCCGTGCCGTGGTGGCACTGCCCTGCCGGGCTGTCACCCCGTGCTCCCGTGTCCCCACCCCGTGGCATGGTCACCCTGCTGGGGCCGTGACCCCATGTCTGTCCCCGCTGCCTTGACCGTGCCACCCTGTCACTGTGGCCATGTCCCCGCATAACGGTGGCTCCGTGCTGTCCCCATGTCACCCTGCCACCACCGTGACCCCGTGCGGCGGCCATGTCCCCATGTCACCCTGCCACACGATCCTGCCGTGTGGCCGTGTCGCACCCCACCGCGGTGCCGTGCTGTCCCTTGTCACCCTGCTGTCCCATTTGGCCACCGTGCCAGCTCTCGGAGGTGCCCTGGGTGGCCCTGTCCCCTCCGCTCGGTGTCACCTGCACCAGGGGTTGTGCAAGAACAAGAACAGCACCTGGCAATTCCCTGCAGCACCTGGAAATTCCCTCTGCAGGGCATTCCCGTCCCGCTCCATCGCTGCCCGTGTGCAGCAGGACTGCTCAGCCCCATGTCCTGGGGGATATCTGGGATTTGTGCCTCCAGCACAGCTCCTGCCACCCTTCACCATCCCTGGGGACCGGTGCCATCCCTTGTGCATCCTTCCTCAGGGCCTTGTAGCGTTCCCAGGGCAGGGAATGGACTGGGTGCTTCCTGCAGGAGGGACTCTGATCCTGCTCGTGTGCTGGCCGGGACTGAGCTGGGCCTGGCTCCCATCACAAACTTCTGCCCTAAATCCTCCCGTGCCCAGACTGATTTCCCCATCACCGTGAGCCCACGAGGGATGTTGATGCTGGGAAAGCTGTGTTTTTTGGCTTTCCTTTCCCACCTGGGAGCTGGGGCTGTGTCTCAGTGCTGCGGAGAGCAGCTCCCAACCCTTCAGAGCAGGGCACTGGGGGACATCACCCCTGAGCCCTTTTCCCACCTTCCTCCTTGTCATTCCAGCTGTGGTGCTGGTGGCACTGGGGGACATCACCCCCGAGCCCTTTTCCCACTTTCCTCCTTGTCCCTGGAGTATTGCAGAAGCTTTCATGCCAGGCTTGGTGCCACATCTGTGGCTGTGCCTCTCCAGCCGGGACTCAGGGTGTTGTCACAGAGTATCGGTTGCTCCTTATTGCTGGTTTGACTTGCAGCTCCCAGCCCTGGCACGTTCCCTGCCCTTCCTGCCTCCCGGCGTCCGTGGGAGGGTGTGGGAGACCGAATCGGGGCTTCTGTCACCTTGTGTCACCGTGGGGCTGCTCCCCACCTTGACTCCATCCCCAAAAGCCAAGCAGAACAACAGGATGGGGATCCAGTTTGCACTGCCAGACGGATTGGGATCAGCTTGTAGGAACAAGCTGTATCCACCCATCACAGCTGGGGTTGGGGATGGGGAGGCTGCTCTGCTGCACCCCAAATCCCTTGGGAAGGGAAGGGATGTGCTGAGCAGTGCCTCCCTTGCAGGTCCCAGCACTCCTGGTTCCCAGGGCTACGCACTCTGCTCCTGGCCCCGCTCCTCACCTACGCCTCCGTGCCCTTCCTCGTCCGCCTCTTCCCCAGCCTGCTCACCAAATTTGTCTACCTGAACTTCCGTGAGTATCCCAACCAGGAGAACCCCCGCTCAGGGATTCAGACCCCTCCGAAACGCTGCCAGGATGGTGCTTATCCAATTCCTGCTGTGCTGTGGGCTTGCAGAGGAGGCACAGAGGGATCTTTCCCCGTGTTTTGCAAGCTCTAATAACGTGGTGCTGCCGACCCTGTTTGCCGCCTGCAGTCACAACACGCCTGGGCAGGCTCAGCATCAGCGGGGCTGGAAATTCGGGTGGGAGGAGGTGGCAGAGGGCTGAGCTCGCCTGCCTCAGCATGGCCCTCGATAATTTCAAAGAAGTAACACGTTGATTTAGAAAGAATTATATACAAGACAACTGTGTAGGAGGATTCTGGATGATGGCTTGTGATTTCTCCATCAGTGGCCTTCCCTTTCTTCGTGGATTTTCGGCGGCCGGAGCTGCTGGTGAACAACACCATCAGCCTGTACCTCACCACCGAGCCGGGCGTCAAAGTTGGCATCTGGTGAGCAGGATGACGTGCTCAGTGTTCCCTGTGGGACAGCAGTGTCCCCAGGGTAACCCCAGTGTCCCCACAGGCACACGGTGCCAGGCAGCAGAGGGGCCGAGGCGAAGGGCAAGGACCAGCGCTGGTACGAGGAAGCTCTTGGTGATGCCCACCCTGTGATCATCTACCTGCACGGCAATGGGGGCACCAGGTGAGCTCCTGAGCTGCTGCTGCAGGGCCAGCACCAGGGCAGGATGGCTGCTCTGAGGCGAGAAGCAGCAAACTTGGTGCAGCAGCAGCAGCAGTGCTGCAGGGCTGGGCCTCTGGGCCTCTGAGGTCTCTGACCTCAGCACTCAAGGAAAATCCCTATAAAATAAAGGGAAAAGTCAACATGCACCCACCCCACAGCATCCAGCTCCTCCCTCCTGGGATGAGGTCACCCTGGTTCCTCACCTGCCCTGGTGCTGGAGGGGAGGGTCCCTTGGGGTGTCCCTGAGTTCTGACCCTGCTTTCCTCATCAGGGCTGCCAGTCACCGCGTCCAGTTCTTGAAGGTAAGTGGTGGCCTGTGGGGACACTGGGTCCTGCTGGCTCTGGGGACCCCAGAGAGAGCCTGTGCAGGGTGAATGGGCCCTGCTGGGGGTCCTGGGGTGAATCCCCCACCAGGACATAACTCAGTGCTGCTCTGACAGACGATGGGGGCTGCTGACTTCCACATCCTGGCTCTCGACTACAGAGGTAAAATTGTCCCCCCCTGCCTCTTGCTGGGTGATCCCCCTCTTGGGGCCTGTCCCCACCAGGGTTGTGACACTGAGCTGTGTCCCCCACAGGCTATGGGGACTCCACTGGACACCCCTCAGAGAGTGGCTTCACCACAGATGTCCTGGCGCTCTATGACTGGGTGAAAGCGCGGAGTGGGAACAGCAGCATCCTCTTCTGGGGACATTCCTTGGGGACAGGGTAGGTGCAGGATGTGGGATGGGGGCACAGCCTGTGCCCTGTGACCCTGCTGCCAGACTGGTGCCACCTGGGAATGGACCAAGGGCTTGGAGCTGCTCCTTGGTAGAGGCCCCTGCAAAGCCAAACATGGCCAACGAGGGGAATCTGAGGGAGCTGTGCGTCCCCCCTTTGCTTCTCCCCCTCACTGTCACCTCTCCTTTCACAGGGTTGCCACCAATGCAGCGAGGAAACTGCAGGAGGAGCGAGGTAAGGGCCAGCATGGATGGATTGTCCCCATGCAGTGTCACCCTGAGGCTCTGCACTGCCCTGGTTTTGTGTGATGAGGAGCCTTCCCTATCCTCCCTAACGGGATGGGGACATCTTGGCCCCACTGCTGCCTGGGAGGGGAGGTGGCAGCAGCCTGGCAGTGGGGACAGCCCCTCAAAGCCATGCCCACTCCCAGCTCACTCTGCCCTCAGGGGTCCAGGTTGATGCTGTGGTCCTGGAGTCTCCCTACACCAACATCCGAGAGGCAGCTGCCAACATCCCCATCACCAAGGTGAGTCTGGGGGCTCTGCCTCTGGGGTCCCCCAGCAGTGACAGGAGGACACTTGACCTCTGGGGTCCCCAGTTGGTGACAGGCTCTGTCTCTGGGGTCCCCCAGCAGTGACAGCCCCAGCTTCCTGGGTCTCTCCTGACTCACAGCTGAATCCCAACCGTGGCTCAGATTCCCAAACTCTCTCCCTGCCAGATCTACAGGCAGTTCCCAGGTTTTGAGTCGCTCATCCTGGACTCCATGGCGCGGGCAGGAATGTTCTTCCGCAGCGATGAGAAGTGAGTTCCTGGTGGGAAGGGGCACAGCAGAGCCCAGGAGATGTGGGAATGGTGCCAGCACCACCTGGCCAAGGAGAGGTGCCAGTGACCCCGTTGAAATTCCTGCACTTCTGTGTTTACCCAGCTTACTCATACTGTAAAAGTGACTTTTTATTTACATAATGTCAGGCATCACTTTGATCACTGCGCAAAGTCCACAAGCCACCATCCTTTTTTTTTTTGTGTGCTCCTTTTCCTTGTAGCACACAGAGCCTGCCCAAATTCTGTTTGATTTATGGGTGCTTGTGAAACCTGCTGACCCTATAATTGGGGGTTAAGGTGATCAGGGTGCTGCCATGCCAGGGCAAGCAGCACGGGCATCACCCAGGTGGGCATGACGATGGCTCTGAGGGGGCTCAGGGTGCTGTGGGAATTTTAACAGGGACTGGGCAGAGTCCTCAGGGCTGTTCTTGCTGCCCACAGTGTGAAGGTGCTGCGCTGCCCCCTCCTCATCCTGCACGCAGAAGATGATGGAGTCCTGCCTCCAAAGCTGGGACGCAAGGTGGGGACCTGCACCCAGGCTTTGAGCCTGGCTTTGGGGGGCTGCAGTGGCCAGAGAGGGGCTGGCCATGCACCAGGAGGGGTTTGGGGTCCCCTGCTCGTGCAGTAACCACACTCCCACTCCAGCTCTACGAGACAGCACACAAAGCCTACAGGGACAAATCCAAGGTGAAGTTCATCACCTTTCCTGAAAAGCTGGGCTTGGGCCACGACTACATCTCCTTCAACCCAGAGCTGCCTGCCCTGGTGAAGTAAGTAAACAGGGGGCCACAGGATGAGCCTTGGCCTCCCCTTCCACTGGTGTCTCCTCTCCTACTGCAAGCTCAGAGCTGCCTGCCCCCTGCTCCTTCGCCTCCCCACGGTGTTTGCTGACATCCCTTTCTAAACTTCAGTCACTCTCCACTTCCCTGAGCCTGTCCTTGGTTTGGGGAGGTGGCTCTGGGGTGGCTCTTTGTCCTGGCTGCAGAGATGCCCCAAACCCAGCTCAGTCCCGCATGCAGGGATCACAAATCAGGCTCTGACGCAGCACAGGAGGGTCAGTGACACAGTGTAAGATTTATTACATCTTGTTGCAGAGACTTCTTAAACAAGAAGTGATGCCAGTTGCTGCCTGCACTGATCCCACGGTCCCTCAAATCCACTCCAGGACTCCCCCATGGCACTGAACTTACTGCTGTAAGTAATAAAATCTACTGAGAAACTTTTTTAGTCACCCTCTGCCTCCAGGATGCTGCAGGGATGGAGACACTCATGTGGTCTGGGCCACCAGAACCACAACTGGGGGCATCCCACGGGACATTGTTGGGGGTACATGGGCCTGGCACCCCCTTATCTGCTTCAGCAGCACCTCTGAGGGCCCAGAGTTGTGTCCAGCTGTGTCCAGCTGTGCTGCCCACCCCACCACAGGCCAGCCCTCTTCCTGCGTGAGTGTTGGCGGAAGCAAGCCCAGCCCTAATTTCAGGCTCCAGCAAACAGCCCGCTCGGGACTCCAATGGCACTTTTTTTTTTTATTTTTAGCACCTAATGCAAGCAGCAGGGCGACGTGGTTTCGCTTTCCACAGGGACACTTACGTTATAAAAACCCCTCCCCTCTGCCCACCCCTAGGGAAAGCCAGCAGCAGCAGCAGCAGCAACACAGAGACTCAGACAGCAGAGAATTTTACAGTGCAGTGGATTTTACGCTGCGGTGCCGTTGGGGGTCTTGTCCTGCCCCGCATCCCGGGGCTCGTTGGGAGGGGGGATCTTCACATCCGAGGGCTCCACGTGCCAGATGTCCCGGGCGTACTCCTTGATGGTGCGGTCGCTGGAGAACTTGCCGGCCGCCGCGATGTTCCTGATCACCATCTTGGTCCAGGCCTTGGAGTTCTGCAAGGAGAGGGGGTGGCATTGGCACCAAAGCTGGCTCTGAGCTCTGCAGCAGTGCAGGACCCAGCTCTGAGCACATCCCGTCCTCCAGGATGGGATTTTGTGTCCCAGCACAGCTGCTGCCCTGTCCCCAGGCTGGCACTCACCAGGTACAGCTCGCTGACCCTCTCCTGGCACTTGACATAAGCCTCGTAGTCTGCAAAGACTTTAAACCTGCATCAGCAAAGAAATGAGGAATGAAGAGCAGGAGAAATAGGAATGCCTGCTACACCTTAAATCCAGGGGTTAAACTAAAGGTTCCTTTACTCTGTTTTGGTGTAAAGGAAAAATCCCTACCACATATTCACACAGAAGTTACGGGCAAAAATAGAGCAAATTAAGTAAACTTTGGCAAAAGGAGTAATACAACACTGAATTCAATGTAAAACCACTTATCATAGCATTCCTTAGCATTAAATTAGTATTGAGCATTTATTTAGAATTTATTTAGAGTCAGAGTGATTGAGGCAGAAACTCTGAGGAAGCTGTCAGGGCAGGACAGCGGCCATAACGACCTCAGCCTCTTTTATATCCGCAGCCCTCGTGGCCCCGCCCATAGGGGGGCACTTCTGCTCGCTCAACCAATCAGAGGTGTCCTCGTGTGATTGATTGGGAGCTAGGCCAATCAGAGGCTCGGTTAGCACAACCCGCGCCATGATTGACAACTCTGCCAGGCTGAGGGCACTGCCTCAGCAGAAAGCCGGGGCGGACCCCAACCCACACACACACAGGCGTCCCAAGAACCCCAAAAACAGCTCGAGACATCGATCTAATCCCGTCTCTGGCAGGCATCCTCCAACACAAAACATTCAAATTTCCCCTCCCTAAACCTTGCTAGTAAAGAACCCTGGATGCCCCAGGAGGGCACGTAGAGAAACCATTCTCCAACGCCCATGGCTAACCAGTGCTCTGGCCGGGAAAACCCTTAAATCATCTGGCAGGGCTGTGTACCCAAAGGCATTAATGTGACAGTGGCCATCCATGGAGAGTCCATCCTTGTGCATCACGGTCCCAGCCCCTGATGTGGCCATGGGAGAGACCCAGGGGATGGATGGATGCTGCCCTGGTGCCTCACCTGTCATGGTGGAAGAGCATGTTGATCACATCGTTGAAGAGGTTGGGCTCTTTCGGGGAGAAGAAGCCACTTTTAATCTGGTCAACAGCCTGTTTCAGCTCGGGGAGCTGGTCGTAGTAGAGCTGGGCGTTGTACCTGGAGGAAAGGAGGCTGTTAAATGGCACTGCCCCACATACCTGAGGTGGCACCCTGTGCCATCCCCAGCCCTCACCCTTTCTTGTCCAGCTCCGTGACATCCTCCACCCTCATGCCGAAGATGAACAGGTTTTCCTCTCCAGCCTCCTCGGCCATCTCCACGTTGGCTCCATCCATGGTGCCGATGGTCAGAGCCCCGTTCAGCATGAATTTCATGTTGCCCGTCCCCGAGGCCTCGGTGCCCGCTGTGGAGATCTGCTCCGACAGGTCGGTGGCAGGGATCACTGCCAACAAAACACACGGACACGAGGGGCTGGTGGTGACCAGCTCTGGGTTTGTTTCCTGCTGAAGGACCATGGTGGGAGCCATGGGATTGAGGGACACCCCCTCCCCACAGCGTGTCCCACCCAAGGTACCTTTCTCTGCCAGAGACACCCTGTAGTTCTCCAGGAAGATGACCTTCAGCTTGCTGCCCACCATGGGGTCGTTGTTCACCACCTGAGCCACGGCGTTAATGAGCTTGATGATCATTTTAGCCATGTGGTATCCTGGGGCAGCCTGGGAGAAAAGCCACAGGTGAGCCAGGAGGGCTGGTGCCAGGGGCAGGTGAGGCACACCCAGCTCCCACGTGTCCAGGGAACAACCCGTTCATCCCTGCTGCCATCACCTAATCCTAAATGTGTGTTGCACCACAACATTTTTGGGGGCTTCCATGACCACAGACAGCAGATGGTTCTTCAAACCCCACTCAAACTTGCTTTGAAGCACCAGTGCTACTCCAGTGCTTCTTGGACAACTTAATGGACATAAAACCATGGAATTGTTTAAGTCAGAAAAGCCCTCTAAGATCATTGAATCCAACTGTTCCCCCCAGCACTGCCAAGGTCACTACTGAGCCATGTCCCCAAGTACCAAACCCACTTCTAAGTTCTTCTAGGGATGATAACTCTGCCCTGAGCAGCTGTTCCAATGCCTGACCACCCTTTGATGAAGAAACTTTCTTAATATCCCATCTAAACCTCCCCTGGCACAGCTTGAGGCTGTTTCCTCTGTCATGTCCCTTGTTTCCTGGGAGAAGAGACCGACCCCTGCCAGCTGCACCCTCTGTCAGGGAGTTGTAGAGATGTGGCCCCACGAGACACCTGCACCCACATCCCCCAGGACACCTCCAAGGATCTCCTCCAAACTCCAGACCCAACTTACCTTGCCTCCAATGATCACCGTCCTTGGCACGAACAGCTTTGCAGGATCCCTCCTGATTCCTGGAGAACACAGCAGTGTTTCCGTGGGACAGAGGCCACAGGGGTGCTGCTGCAGCCCTGGTCACCCTGTCCCCTGGGGGTGTGCTGGCTTACGGTTGTACATGGTGATGATGTGCAGGCAGTTCATCAGCTGCCGCTTGTACTCGTGGATCCTCTTCACGTGCACGTCGAACATGGAGGAAGGGTTTATCTTCACCTTGTACTCCTTCTCCAGGTACAGAGCGAACTTCACCTTGTTCTCCTGGGCCAGGGCAGGGTCCATGTCAGCCCCCAGGCAACGTCAGCCCCAGCTCTCTGCTCCCCCTGCCCATGCGCCTCACCTGCTTCACTTTGGCCACCTCCCGGATGAAGAGGTCGTCGTCCACAAACTTGTGCAGCTTGGTCAGCTGGCTCAGGTCCCGCACGTAGTCCTCCCCGATTTTCTGCAACAGGAGCAAGGGCACTGCTGATGGTGGGATGTTTGGGATGGAAGAGATCTTAATCATCATCTACTTCCACCCCCAGATTGTTCCAAGCCCTGTCCATCCTGGCCTTGGACACTACCAGGGACCCAGGGGCAGCCACAGCTTCTCTGGGCACCCTGTGCCAGAGCCTCACTGCCCTCACAGGGAAGAATTTCTTCTCAATATCCCATCTAACCCTGTCCTCTGTCAGTTTACATCCATTCCTCCTTCTGCTGTCCCTCCATCCCTTGTCCCCAGTCCCTCTCCAGCTCTCCTGGAGCCCCT
>VRYO01000006.1:933051-946532 GCA_009812075.1 Sialia sialis | reverse complement strand
CCTCCCCTCACTCACACTTGAGTCTTGACGATCTCGGAGTGGATCTTGGCCACGCCGTTGACGGCGTGGGAGCCCACGATGCAGAGATGGGCCATGTTGATCCTCTTGGTGTCCCCCTCCTCGATCAGGGACATCCTCCGCAGCCGCTCCACGTCGTTGGGGAACAGCGACGCGATGTGCTGCCGGTGGAGCCACACTGGTGCTCAGAGGTGGTGCCACTGAGGGGTGTCCCCCCACCATGGCAATGTCCCCAGTGCCCTTTCCCAGCACAGATGTCTCTGGATAGAAGGAACCCCCCTCAGGCTGTCACGCAGAAGGGTTTGGGGACACACACTTGGCCGGTGAGGCCATTTTGGCAAAAGCCTCGTGCTGCCAGACCAGAAGGTCAAACCACCATCTCCTCTGCGCTCCCAACATAACCTTTCCCAGGATGAATTCAACATTTAAGAAGCAAAGAAATGCCAGCTCTCAAGTCCCTGATGCAACAGGTGAAGCCTCTCAACAGCCACTAACTGCAGGATGGCAATGTGCCATCAACTTCAACATCAACTTCCCAAAATGGCAGCTGGAATCCCCCAGTTTGTGTTTGTGCATCCCCTTGTCCTGACAGTTCATCCCTGTCCCCTCTCTGGAGCCTCTCCCAGGCACTCACATCCAGGTGTCTCTGGTTGATCTCGTAGATGATCTGCAGGTGCCTGGGGAGCAGCTTCTCCACCAGGTCCACAGGCCAGCGCTCCAGGGCCTCGGGAAGCACCGTGTGGTTGGTGTAGGCAAAGGTCCTTTTGGTGATGTCCCAGGCCTGGCAGGGCACAGCGAGTTCTCAGTCACACCTCAAGCACCAGAACCTACCCCTGGTCGTCCCACCACACCCAGCAGCTCCAGTTACACCCAGCCTGACTGCTCCACATCATTCCACCAAACTGGCTCCTGCACCGGCTGGGGTGTCCCTACCTTATCCCAGGGCAGCTTCTCAATGTCCACAAAAATCCTCATCAGCTCAGGGATGGCCATGGCAGGGTGTGTGTCGTTCAGCTGGATGGCAACCTGCGAGAGCAGGGTGGCATGTGGGGACACAGAGGGGACACTGGGAGCCCCACAAATATCTGCATCACCTGGGAGGTGTTGAAACAAGCTGCAAGGCAGAGGTGAGAGCAGCCTTGGCTCGTACCTGGTCGGGGAAGGAATCGAACACGGTGCGGACGCTGTCCGTGCTCCCGAATTTGGACGCTTTGAAGCGGCGGATGATGTCCTGGAGGGTGGCAGCCACCACAAAGTACTCCTGCTTCAGCCTCAGCTCCTTTCCTTCAAAGAACTGTGGGCAGAGGAGCAGGGAACTGCAGGATTCCTGCACGATTCACTGCATTTCCCAGGAGGTTTTCCCAGGGTGTGATCCCTCCACGCTTCCCCCAGCATCAGTTACAATCCCAAGCTCTCCTTGATTCCCAGATTCCAGCACAAGGGTTTGGAATTTGCTGGTACAAACAGCTTAAATCCCAGCTGAGCCTTGTCAAAACTTGTTCTCCATGGTTTGAACTTTTTGGCTGCAAGGAATGCTACCAGGACAATGGAAGGGAAGCCTTAGGAACTATTTCCAAGACAAGGATTGAACCTTCACAAAACATCAATTTGCTGATCTGCAAAGGAAAACCTGCAGGAGACAACCTCACTGCTGGAGCTGCAGTGCCCCCAGCTCTCCTCAACAGCTGGGAAGGCTGGAGGAGGATTAAATGGGAGAACCATCATCAGGACCTGCCCTAAACAGGCTGCAGAGCAAGGAGAGTTTCATTTTTTTTTCCCTGCTCCACAGCTTGGTTTTTGGCGAGGGAAGGGTTGTGCGTCCCACCCCACACCTCTGTGCCAACTTGGCAACAACTCCCAGAGCAAGAGGGCTGGGGTGCAAAGAGCAGTTTGAGGCACAACCTCTGATCCCAGGGTGGCAAAGGGCCACCAGGGTAACACCAGCAGCGTTCAGCAGTTTGCTTTATGTTCTATTCTGAGACTCAAGGTTTCTGCAGCAGGGCCTGCTCATCCCCCCCTTACAGCAACCCTCATCCAAACACTGCAGGCAGCTTGAAACACAACTAAAAACATTTCTGCAGTGAGGGGCTGCTCCCCTTCCCCCTCCATCTGGGCATTTTATCCATCTTTAAAACACAGACTCCCTAAAAAACTCACGTTGTCGTTGGGGTAGAGCACCCGGGAGATGTTCTCTGCCAGGTTCCTGTCCAGCACGGCCTGGATGTAATCCCCAACGTTGACTGAGGAGGAACAGAGGGATGAGGGGGGCGTGGGACCCCCTGAGCCCTGCCCACCCCGGCCAGCTGGCACTCACAGTCGCGCAGGTTGAAGTCGTTGGGCGCGCGGGCCGACCACAGGCGCATGGTGTTGACGGTGTTGTTCATGTACCCGGGCACGGGCGTGTCGTAGGGCAGAGCCAGCACCACCTGTGACATCCCCGGGGCAGCTGGAATTGGGCTGGGATTCCCTCTCCCCATGCTCCCCCTGGAGCCCCCTCCCATCCCACAGAGCCTCCTGCTCAGGGCTCAGCTCAGCGTGGTGTCCCTGCACGGGGTTGTGTGCGTGGGGATGTCCTTGCTCCTCCATGGGGACACATCTGCCTGCTGGCTGGTGTTTGCCAGAAGTGCTCAGGGCTTGTAAAGGTCAAGAGCAGCTTCATTTAGGTTGAATTTAGAGCTGCACATAGCAAACAGAGCTGCTTTTGGTATTTTGTAGAAGCCCAGAATGGTTTGGGTTGAGAGGGACCTTAAAGTCTACCTTGTTCCAACCCTCTGCCATGAGCAGGGACATTTCCCACTTTCCCATTTCCTCCAAGCTCCATCCAGCCTGGCCTTGGACACTCCCACGGATGAAGAGCTTGGCTACAGATGTGGAGCAGCCACATCTGTGTCACCTCCTACCCAATTTACCCCACCACTGCCTTTTCCATCCCAGCAGAAATTCTGCAGGACTCATCCCTGGGGTGCAGCCAGCCAGGGAGAACCCCCCAAATGACAGGACAAGCCATGCAAGGGACATTGCTGTCCCCAGCCCTTACCTGGGTGTCGATCCACTTGGCACCAGAGGCAGAGTGCTCCACCCGGCCGTAGAAGTGCACGGGCAGCATGTACTCAGGACGAGCCTTCTCCCAGGGATTGCCATGCCTGAGCCAGTCATCAGCTTCCTCCACCTGCCACAGGGACCCAGAGCAGTGACAGGGACACCCAGCCCTGCAGGATGGCTCTGGCTGCTCATGGCAAAGGGGAGGATGCTCTGTCTGCCCTAAACTTGGATTTTGGCACCGCAGGGACCACCCTGAATCTGGGGATGGGGACAAACCCAAGCTTCTCTTAGTGCACTGCTAATGTTGCATTTCCAAACCAGCCTCATCCACCCCCTGTTCCATGAGGATCAGAGACACAACTGCTCCATCCTCAGCTTCCCCAGGCAGCCATGGAGCAGCTTTTGGGGTGGCCCTGAGGATGGGGACAAAGGATGGACGCTGTGAGCTTGCACTGAACTTTCAGAAATTAAATTTGTTCACAAAAAACATCTGCTAAATTTTAAATATCACGCCAGCATCAACCTCTGAGCTGAGGGAAATGCCTGCACACCCCAGTCTAAGGGAGAGGAGGTGAGTGTGAGGTTCCAGCTGTGCCAGGGGACAGCGAGGGCCACCCATCTCCAGCCATACCTGCCACCCATCGCGGATCTTCTGGTTGAAGATGCCGTACTCGTAGCGGATGCCGTAGCCGTAGGCTGCCAGCCCCAGCGTGGCCATGGAGTCCAGGAAGCAGGCTGCTCAGGAGAGAGGACAGCAGTGAGCACCTCCTTGGACATGGATCCTTCTCCCTGGGACAGCCACAAGCCCCACAGGGACAGGAGCCAAGGCCAGCAGCCACCCAGCACCTTGCTCTGTGCTGGAGCAATAATCCCCAGGATTAGGAACTTCCCATAGTGGATGTAAAGCCCTCAGGGAATGTCCCCATCACCTGGAGAGGTCACTCACCTGCCAGCCTGCCCAGACCCCCATTGCCCAGCCCAGCATCCTCCTCGATTTCCTCCAGCTCTTCCATGTCCAGCCCGAGCTACAGAGGAGAAAAAGGAGAGAGGCTGGAGACTCTCAGGGTGCCCAGCCCCACAGAGGGGAGGCATTGTTGGCACACTCTTGCAGGTGGGCTCCAGGAGGGCTGGAAAGGCACCCAGATCCACAAGACCCATCACTGTGATTTGAACCCCTCATCTGTGTCTCTGTGCCACGGCAGGGGCCATCTCCCATGTTTAAAGTCACTCTACCAGGCTTTACGAGGGACAGTCACACCCTTGACCTCACCATGGGCAAGATCTGGGGGTGAAGGGGCACCAAACTATAACCAGGGTGCTGCTCTTGGGGTTCCAGACACTTCCAAGGGCTCTGAGAGTTTATTCCCAGGCCTGCTCCCTCTCTCTGTGGCTGCAGTCCTATCCCCTTTCCCTTGAGGCAGCCACCCAGCTGGAATATTCCTGCACTCCCAGCACCCCAATCCCTTGGGGACAGGACCCAAGGGTTGTGTCCTGCTCCCTCAGCACCTCCATCCTCTGGAACAGCCACCCATGTGTCTTTCCTCCCAACTGCAGGCATCACCCTTTAGGGTGAGAAGCATCTACACCCCTTTTCCAGGGAAATTTAAATTTTCCAGCCTAGGATGCTGTAGAAGGAAGTGGTTTTGCTTATGCAAAACTCCTCAGGGAGCTCAGGTGGGGACCTTTGGTCCATTGCCCTGTCCTGACATGTCACAGTAAGCGGGGATAAAAAATTTAACCTCCCCTAAAAATAAGTTCCTCTCTGTTGAAGCGTTTGCACAAAAGCTGTTCCTGCTCTTGTGCAACCACCCTGCCCTATCTGATGACATTGAACACCAGAGGTGACAGGGTGGGGACAAAAGCAGCACCCAAAACCCTTTGATAACCCCAGTGCCACCTGGTGCCAGCACCCAGCTGGGCTTAATTCAAGGTTTTATTCCTCCCTGCCACTGATCGTGGGTATGAACAACCTCATCCACAGAGCCACCAGAACACAGCACCCAGGCTGGGCAGCTCCAGGCTTTTCCAGGGCAGGCTCTGGAGCAGCCTTTATTCCCAAAGTCATCTCCTGTTTGCAGCCAATGTACCAAACCATCAACATTCCCAGGAGCAGGAACACGTGGATCCCTCCCAGTCCTGGTGGGACGCTCACCTGGTAGACAGCCTCATCACAGGCATTCTGCAGCCCCAGGTTAATCATCGTGTTCTGCAGCGTCCGCCCCATGTAGAATTCCAGCGAGAGGTAATAAATCCTCTGGAAGAGAAAACCACCCCGTGGTCACCTTCCCCAGGGCTGGAGGAGGCTCCCCTGGCCTCCAGATGTCCCAAAAACAAACAGGGAAAAACGCAGCTTTTAACAGAGCAGGCTGTTTTGCACCAGGAATTTCAGGGTTGTGGCTCTGCAGCCCCTGCTCTTCCCCAAAGCGGGAAAAAGCTGTTTTATTTGGACAAGCCCTGTCCCAGGGTGGGGACAGCTCCAGCATGGTCACCCCACACATGCCGCTGGCAGCACCAAGTTAAACTTTAAAGAGGAGCCGTTCTCTAAAGTCCCTCCGGGCTGCCGGGGCCAGGCTGGCTGTGGGGACATGGGGCTTCCTCTGCTGTCCCCTTGCAGCAGGGGACACTCTCCCGCTGACACCGCGCCCGGTCCGGCCTTGTGTAAGCCGAGCCCCGGCGTCAGCACCGGCAGGTTTTAAGGAAGGATTTAGGCTGGGGGAAGTCGCTGACTCGACAGGATTCCCCAGGACCTGAGCGGGGTCGGGTCGGGAATGGAGGTGGGAGACAATCCTGGAGTGCTAAATGGTTTGGGGTGGGAAGGAACCACAAAGATCGTGTCGTTCCAAAGCTCCTGCCAACGGGCAGGATGTGCTGGGCAGGATGCACTGGGATTTACAGGCAGCCACTCCAGACAGGCAGCGCCGGGCTGGACGGGGCAGTCCCGACTCCAAACCCTGCCAGAAGCTCCTTTTTCTCAGCCCCCACACAACACGGGGGAGTGCTGCGCTATCGCGGCTGGCACGCTCCCAGCGAGGCGCTGCCAGGGAGGAAATTGATGCCGACAGGGACATCCAGGTGTCAGGAGGGGGATTAGGGCTTAATCCCCCCGCGGCAGAGCCCGCAGCGAGCCCAGCGCGCAGCAGCTCCTGCACAAACCGGATCTCTCACGCTTGGCATCACTCGTGTTAAACAAGACCTGTTTGCGGTTAGCTTGGGGTGCCTTTAAGCCTTTCCATTAATTCCCCCGGGAAGGCTTTGGAGTTGGTTTTGGTAGACAGCACCCACGCCGGCGCCGCGGGACAACAAACGGCGTTCCCATGCCCTGCACCCCGCTGCCGGCCAAGCCGCGCTCTGTTTGTTTTGCAGAGCAAAGAACAGTGGCCTCGCTTGGTAAAGTCCAGTCCCTCCTCTCGGAAAAGTTACCGGAACAGCCCTAAATGCGTGAAAAACCCAGCCCCGCCAATCGCTCCATCGCAGCGCGGAGGGAGCGCTCACATCCACGGGGTTCCCACGGTTCCCAGCCCAGCCACAAGCCGGGACCCACCCTGGGGGGAACCCCAACACCCCGCCCCGCACCGAGGGGCTCCCCCGCTTCCATCCCACCGCTCCCACCTTGGGATCCTTCTCGTAGTAGTACTGCTGGGTGCGGATCCAGCGCCCCACCAGGTGATCCCGCACGGTGTGGGCCAGGGCGAAGTAGTAATCGCGTGGGGTGGCCACATTGCGGTCCTTGACCAGGGTGAAGTGCAGGTGCCGGTTGAAGCCCCGCTTCAGCTCGGCCACGCTCTCTGCGCCCACGATGCCGCGGATGCTGATCTGCTTGCGCCGCTCCTGGTCCGACAGCGGCCGCGACATCGCGGCGGGGCTGCGGGGACACGGCCAAGGGGGACACGGACACACGGGCTGGGCTCCGGAGCCGCGTTCCGCCTCCGCCCCGCGCTGGCACCGCCCCGGGAGGGGACGGGATGGGGACGGCGATGGGGACGGGCCCCGCAAAGGGCCGCCCACGAGCGGGGCGGGCAAAGGGGGGACCCCGAGGATGGACAGAGAGGGATGCAAAGGGGGGAAATCCCGGGGATGTGCAAAGGGAACGTATCCCGGGGGTGTCCCGGGGACCGTCCCTTGGAGGGTTTTCAGAGGGGTGCGCAAAGGGAGGACCCCGGCGGTCACAGAGAAGGGAGGGGGGACCCGGGTAGGGACAGGATGATGAGGAAGAACTCGCAGGGGCACAGAGGGGTCTGCAAAGGGACAGGGGGGTCTCAGAGGGATGCGCAGAAGAGGGACGGTGGGGGGATGCGCAAAGGGGGTGTCCAGGGCAGGTGCAGAGGAGGGGCCGGAGCCCCCCGAGCGCTCCGGGCGCGGTCACCGGCACCCAGCGCTGAGCACGCAGTGACCGCCCCCGGCAGGGACCGCCCCACGCGGGGCCCCGCCCGCGGGACAGCCTCTCCCGGAGCACGTACGAGGAAGGTGCTTCCCTGCGGGCCCGGAGGGAAAGCCGGCAATGTGTCGCGATGTGTCCCCCCACCCCGTGTCACGATGCATCCTCGCGTCACCGCCCCATCCCTGTGTCCCGGTGCTTTCCCAGTGTCCCGACTGTCCCCCTCGCCCTCCCCAGCAGCATTTCCCGGCCCCCTCCCTTTTCCCCCCGCTCCTCACTGTTCTCTGCCTGCCCGCAATCCCTCTGGCAATGGCGTGGGATCTGTTTCCCCGGGCTCCGGGCTGCTCCCGGCCGCCTCCCGCACCGCGGCTGCCCTGCCCTGCCAGCCGAACCTTTGCCCTGCCTCCGCTTCCTCCCAAGGGCAAAAATATCCGATATGAGCTTCCAACGCAACATTCTCCTCCCCCGCCTCCTCCTCCTGCTGCAGCCATGGCCACGCAGGCGTTCCAGGCTGTTTTCCCTGTCCTGGGCTCATTCCCAGCAGGGTGGGCAGCAAAGCAAGGAAATGGGATTCTGCCCCTCTGCCCTACCTGCAGTCCTGCATCGAGCCCGACATCAGAAGGATGTGGAGCTGCTGGAGTGAGTGCAGAGGAGGCCACAGAGATGCTGCAAGGGCTGGAGCCCTTCTGCTCTGCAGCCGAGGCTGGGAATGCTCACCTGGAGCAGAGAAGGCTCCAGGGAGATGTTATAGCCCCTTGCAAGATCTGAAGGTGCTCCAGGAGAGCTGAAGTGGAACAAAGATCTGGAGTGACAGCATGGGGAAATAAATGGCTTCCCAGTGCTAGAGGGCAGGGTTAGGTTAGATTAGATTAGATCCACGCACAGATCCATAGCCAGGGAGTAACAGGATCACACGATCACGGCATGGCTTGGGGTGCAAAGGAGCTTAAAGATCATCCAGTTCCACCTCCTGCCAAAGGCAGGGACACCTTCCACTAACCCAGCTTGCTCCAAACCCTGTCCAGCCTAGCCTCGGACACTTCTAGAAATGTGGCAGCTACAGGGCAACGTGTGCCAGGGCCTCACCACCCTCACAGGGAGGGATTTCTTCCCAATAGCTCATCTGAATGTCCCCTCTGTCAGTGTAAAACCATTCCCCCTTGTCTCATTGCCACAGATGCTCTGGCCCTGGGCTGTTCCCTGTGCTGTACACGGCTTACAGGCTGGTTTTACATGCTGCAGGGAAGATGCAGTTTCCTGTATCTCCGGTGTTCTGGGCTCATTCCCGCTCTGGAAAGAACAAGCATCCTTCTGAGATGCACTTCAGGCATTAGCATTTTCTTCTTTAGCCCTGGACTCGAGCCCGTGATGAGCTCAGAGGCTGCACATTGAAAACCTCTCCTGAGTCACTCTGGGAAAACAGAGCAGGCACTGATATCCCAGCAGCGAGTCCTTCTCATGGCCCTGGGAGAACTGTCCATGCTGTTCCCTCGGGAATGGCTCCCCCTCCACTGATCCCGAAACATTTTGCTTCTATTTCATCTCCCTGGGGAGATGGTGCTCTGTAGCCTCGGTCATTCCTCCCTCCCTCCTTCCAGGGACCCAGGGGCAGCCACAGCTTCTCTGAGCAAAATGTGACAAAGCTTCCCCACCCTCCCAGCCAAGAATTCCTTCCTCAAGTGGCTTCCACGGCCCGTCCCTCCCTCCCTTTGAGTTCTGTCCGTTCTCTGCTGCTCTCTCTGGACAAGGACAGTGAGGGGGTGAAGGGAGGTGAACCAGAGGCACACCAGGACGGGGTGAGAAGGGAAGTGAAGCACAGAGATGCTCCGGGAGCTGTGCCCTTCTCTCGTAAAAGTCCTTTATTAGAACGGCAAACGTGACACTCGTGGTCAGTACAGCGGCTGTGTGCAGCTACCATCGCGCAACGGGGGGTACGACGTCTTACAATCACTGGGACTCTAAGAAGCACCATGAACACCCTAAAGAACGGGGGGATGACGGCTGAGAGAGAGGAGCCCCGGGTGAGCCGGCCACAGGGGCTCCTCAGGAATCCACCAAGGAGCTGCCCGGCGTTGTCCCGCAACACGGCCTCTCCACGGAACTCCTTGGTGGGAGTCAACGACATAGCACCCATCCAATAAATTAGGAGAACTTAAATGCCAGAGCAACGAGGGGATGAAGGGGACTGTCCTAGAGGAGGGCACGCCGGGAGGGAATGGGTTATTTGTATTTACACTTGTCTTTCTGCTGGGCCGGCGCTGCCGTCGCATCCCGCCCGGAGCTGGGAGCGATCCCGCTGCCCCGTCCTGGCTCCGCAGGGATGGCAGGGGGACATGCAGGAGCTCTGGGCTCGGCCACGGGGCTGGCACCGTTCCTCTCCTGCCTCTGAATTACCAGAAAGTCAAGCAGGGGATGGAGGCTGACGGGAACTGCTGCCGGCAGCAGGTGTGTGTTCCTGAGTGCGTGGCAGGGCCGTGGCCAGCTCTCCTTCCTCCCCCATCCCATCCCCACCCTTGGGCTCTCTGTCAGACCCTCACTGCAGAATGAATTCTCTAGTGATTGGAAGGACACTATCAGTTGAATTTAAGGCTAGGCTTTATATGGCAACTATAAAAAAATAAACACTAATCTCCAAAGAGCCAGGCGAGGGCTCTCTGGTCTATGGCTGTGGCTGGCACCGAGGTGTGGGGGGCCCTGGAGAGCCCCCCCTGGGCATTCAGCACCCGACCAAGGGTCTGCCAGCACCCGGAGCACCTGGGGACAGGATGGCCACCCCCTGCCCCGCAGAGACGCCCCAGGGGGGACAGGGGACAGAGTGGGGTGTTTTGGTCAGGACATGGAGACTGACTGGTAATCCAGGACCCACCTCTACACATGACCGAGGGTGCTCTGCAAGAAAGGCCACGGGGGGAAAGAAAGAATCCTGCAAAGTAACCAGGCTGGCGTGGGCGAAGCGTTCCCGTGCTGGGGTCCCTCCGGCTGGCCCCACGGGAAGGGAAAGCGAGACGCAGCTGCCCCATCCCCAAAAAAGCCCAACTCAAATCAGGAAAAACCGAACCTAAAAGCAGACACAGGAGAACAGCTCAGGCTACCTAGGTACTTCATCAGGCAAAGAGAGCTAAAGAGCGAAGCGCACACACACAGGACAGCGCGGAGGCCGGAGAGCGGAGCGGCCGAAAAGCCGGGATCTTCCTTCCTGATTTGCTTCCCCGTCTCCAGCCAGAGGCTGAGCAGGGACCTGGTGGCCCAGCAGGGAGCTGGCAGCTGGGCAGGGAGCCAGCAGCTGGGCAGGCTGGCCTTGTCCTGCAGGAGGGGAACGGGCTGGCTCCTCTCATCCCGGGAAGAGGCAGCCGGCTCCGGGAGCGTCCTCAGGACATGGCCGAGCGCGAAGCGTAGAATTCGGGCACGGGCAGCCCGGTGTGCAGCGTCACCTGCAAGGACAGATACGGGGCTCAGCTGCCTCCCAGAGTGCCTGCTGGGACAGCTGGTGGCATAGCAGCTGGCACACTGTCCCCAGAGAGGGCAGGAGCAGCACTGGGGACAGGCAGGATGTGACCGGAGGTGCAGGTGTCCCCAGAAGTGTGGCAGTGCCTCCGTGTGGTTTGTTCCTCACTTTTCTGTGCTGCTGGAGTGAACTAGGACTGCTGCTCCCAAGCCCCAAATATTCCCAGCTGGCTGTGTGCAAATCTCACAGCTGGAGGTGGGACATGGCAGGAATTGTTTCTTTGTGAGAGGGGATTGGGGGTGCTGAGGGACTGTGAAGACATCACAGGAGATCTTGGAGAAAGCCCTGAGCTGAGTGGGGATGGGGACAGAGAGGGGACAGGGACAGTGGAGGGGATGTGGCTGACGGCTGCTGGGAGGAAGGAGCTTCGTGGTGAGGAAGGTGAGCAGCATCAGGATGTTGGGACAGGGCCATGCTCACACAGTGAAATTCAGTTCTCTCCACAAATGCTTTCATTTGGGATGAGAGCACAATTCTTCCTTTTATTGGAGCAGCAGCATTTTCCCCTTTGGATACAGATTTAAAGAAAACTGTCTGAAATACAGTGATTCCCCTCCTAATTAGAGTTGTTTTCAATTAGGCATATACCTCTGAAGAAGCATAATAAATGGCTTGGTTTAATTAGCAGCCTTGTATCAGCATTCCACGGGATTTCTGAGCTGTCAGGGGTTTTGGGCTCTGCCTTGCCCAGGGAACTCACAAAGCCAGGGGGCCCCAGAAATGCCTTGTCCCTTATGTGTGTGTAGAGACTGAGGTGGGAATTAAACCCAGCACACAAGGCAGCCTGTCACTGGATCCCGAGGGGCACAGCAGAGCACGTCCTAATTAATGGATCCCTAATTCAGAGAGGCCACTTGGTGCCTCTGCCCTTGCACAGAGGTGATCATAAAATCCTAGAATGGTTTGGGTTGGAAGTGACATCAAAGCTCAACCCATTCCACCCTCCTCTACAGGCAGGGACACCTCCAACTATCCCAGGCTGCTCCAAACCCCAGTGTCCAGCCTGGCCTTGGACACTTCCATGGATCCAGGGGCAGCCACAGCTTCTCTGTGCCAGGGCCTTCTCCACCCTCCCAGCCAGGAATTCCTTCCCAATATCCCATCCATCCCTGCCCTCTGGCAGTGAAGCCATTCCCCCTTATCCTGTCACTCCAGGTTCTGTTCCAAAATCCCTCTCCAGCTTTGACACCCACTGCCAAAATGCTCAACACCCTGAAATTATTCATTATGTGCAACGTGTCCTTGGAGGTGCCCGGGCAGGGCTGCAGGTGCAGGCAGTGGAGGATTCCCTGGGACAGCAGGGATGTGAGCAGTGAGAAGAGAAATGAAAGCAGGAAATACCAGATTGGCCCAGGGTGCCACTTCTGGGGATGGTCAGGAGAGCTGAGAGCTTGGGAGAGAGGGAGAGAAGAGGGGTTTGAAATGTCCCAGAGGAAAACTGGCTTGGAAATTTGCCCTTCTCCCTGGTGATGCAACCATCCAGGACCCGGGAGAGCTGTGGAGCTGGTGAGGCTCTTGTGAAGGAACATCACAAAACAGAGTTACCAATCCCATCCCAAGGACCCTGGTGCTTCAGCAGCCCTGAGGGAGGAACCTGGAGTGAGGCTGCAGGGAGGCCTGTCCTGATTCTGGACATTCACAGGTGGTTTAGGGTGCAAGTTCAGCTCCTTCCAAGCCACCCTTGCTGCACTAGAACCCTCCTGCTCCTGAGCAACGGTGACAGCAGCATGAGTGGAATGTGACATCGAGGGAATGTCACACCCAGAAAGCCCAGCCAAGCCCACACCTGTTGGAACCCAGAAGCTTGGGAGTTTGGAATGTGCCTGGATGTGAGACGTGTTTGTTTTTCTGTGCTGTAAAATTTGTATCTTGCATACAATATAGATCTTTAAAAGTGACCCTTCTATTTTTTGACTATATTGGCTACCTAAGTTGAAGCTGTAATTAAATAGAGGGGTTCCTGAAACAATTGAAATTCCACAATTTGAGGAGAACTTTCTACTGTTTGAATGTCTGATTGCCATGTCTTTGTTTTTGGGTTCTGCTTTGTTATTACTGATTTATGTGTTTTTTCTGTGTCAGTGAACAATGTTATTGTGTCCAATGGAACTTCACTTAATATGGGTTTTTCTCTAAAACTTAATTTTGCTTGCAACAATTTGTGGCTTGGAAAGTGAATTGAACAGACACCTGAATAATCTAACAATGCAATTTGCAATTCTTCCAATTTTTGCAATGCCCGATCAAAATATTATTTTTCAATGGCAGAAAAATTATTTTAAAATCTTTGCCTGCCTTTGCTAACAATCTTGCTCTGGCCCTGATTATGATTTGAGCTGTCATTTTAATGTAAAAATTGTTTTTGGAGATCTGTAGGATAAGATAATTAATTTCATTATTAGCAAAGGATCTTTTTTTGAGATGTTCCATTGAAATATGAGACTACACAACTGCATTATTTCTCCTAACACTTCAAGAAAGAATGGTTGTGACAATACACAACAATGTGCTTGTCTTTGTTGGAGCAACTTTGTCAAGGGA
>VRYO01000006.1:910019-929461 GCA_009812075.1 Sialia sialis | reverse complement strand
CCTCCAAACCAGGACAGGATGCCAACAGCAAGAGTCAGCATGGAAACAGTGATGGCAGGCAGAGAAGGAATACTGGAACAAGACAGGGGAAGGGCACATCCTCCAACAGAGGTGACCGGGATTGATGTCACCCTCCCTGCAGGTGCCACTGTCAAAGCCACAGACTCTGGGCTGTGGTGGCTGAGAGGAAACCCCTGTCCCAGCCCACCTACCTGTTGGTGTGGGAGTTGTTGTGCATGAACCAGCTGCGGTTGTTGTCCACGTACATGGCCCAGGCCTTGTCGTCCTTGCCCAGCATGGCATCCTTGAGGACGTCGATGCGAGCCACGCCGAAGGCGGGGTCGGGGTGGTTGTCGTAGCGGTCGATGGACAGCTCCCAGTAGTGCAGCCCTTTGGAAAAGCCCGTTTTGCCCAGCACCACCCTGTCATCGTAGCTGTTGCAGGTGACAGTCAGGTTGTCATTGGAAAAGATGATGTCAGCGTGGGCAGAGGAGGGGTCGAAAGAAAACCAAGCAACTGGAACACACAAACAAGGCGGGGTTAGCGCGGGGGGGATGCGCCGGAGCCACGTGGGGCGACACGGACAGGGCATGCTGCATGCAGGACATGGAACTCCACCATGGAGGGACAACTGCCACCACTGAGGGACAGTTTCCACCACTGAGGGACAACTTCCACCACTGAGGACAACTTCTACATGGAGGGACAGCTTCCACCATGGAGGGATGCTCTGAGCTCCTGTGGATGCAGCTGAGGTTGTGCCTGAGGTTTTATGGCCAAGACTTGGAGGAGTTTTGCTCTTGCTGCTCCATGGCTCCCAATGTCTTGGCTCGTGAGCCTTCAGGATCGTCAAGGCCTCCTAAAATTTGGTCCTTGCAGGAGATGTGATCCTCACCAGGTCTCCAAGTTCTAACAGAGTGGTGGAATCAGGGAGTGTTTTGGGTTGGAAGGGATCTTAAAGCCCATCTTGTTCCAACCCCTGCCCTGGGCAGGGACACCTTCCACTATCCCAGGTTGCTCCAAGCCCCATCCAGCCTGGTCTGGAAATGTAATTTACTCTCAGGACCAGGTGTTATTTAGTTTACAGAGTCAGGTCAGTGTGGGAAGGGGACTGAGGATCAGCAGATAAACTCTGTGTGTATTTAAGGGCTGTTTTTGTGAACCAAAAGCACACACAAAGGTCTTCGTTGACTGAGATGCCACATCACACCACGAAACTTCCCTGCCAAGCAACCTAAGACAAGAACTCATGGGAAGGCTGGAAAATGCCCCAAAACCTCCAGGATTCCGTAGGGCTGCTGGTTTAAATGCACAGCACTTGGTTACTGCAGATCTGACAGACACAGTGCCACGTCCTCGACAAGACAGAGGGACAGGGATTCATTCACAAAGCCACCAGGTTCCCCAGGTGGTTTCCTCCAGCTGAAAAAACGTGGAGTGACACATCCACAAAACACTCTGACAGCTTGAAAAATAAAAAAAAACCACTCGGGTGAGATGGGTTCACTGGTTTATTGGAAGGTTTCACAGGACAGCTGCCATGCACGCGGCCGCCCCGCGCTCCCCGCGCCGCGCACGGGGGTGCCGTACCTGCCACCATTTTTTTAATGTCAACTGTGGTCATCCCCAGGGACAGGCATGAGGGAGAGAAAACAGCACGTCAGGGCAGGGAAAAGAAGGAGGAAGCATTGCTGCTTGCCTGTGAGCCAGAGCATGGATCTGGTTTGGATCAAGGTGGGAAGATGGGCTGGGGCTGTGAGAGGGAGCAGGGGGAGGAGGGAATCCCACAGGGCTGCAGGCTCCTTCTCCCAGGGCAATGAGCAGGATTGGCCCTGCAGACAGGGTGAAGAGGACAGGCAAGCAGCAGCCACCTCGCTTTAATTAGCTGCAGAGGGGCTAATTGCATCCATGGAATTTGGCCCACATTCAAGTGCCTTGATGAGCAAAGATATGGACTGAGAATCATGGAACCATGGGATGATTTGGGTTGGAAGAGATCTTAAAGATCATCCTGTCACCTCCTGTCATGGGCAGGGACACCTTCCACTATCCCAGGGTGATCCAACCCGGCCTGGAACACTTCCAGGGATCCAGGGGCAGCCACAGCTTCTCTGTGGCTCACCACCCTCCCAGCCAGAATTCCTTCCTAATATCCAACATAACCCTGCCCTCTTTCCATTTAAAAGGATCTTAATTACAGGGCCACTTCCAGAGCACTGACCTCAGTTTTCTCTTTAAAACCATGTGGGGGAAAAGCAAAATGCTTTTACATCATCCAGCAATCATAATTTCTCCAAATTTCCCTCCTGCCCAGGGCAGTGGTGGAGTCCCCATCCCTGGAGGGATTTAAAAGCCATGTGGATGTGGCACTTGGGGACATGGCTCAGTGGTGGCCTTGGCAGTGCTAGACTCCCATGATCTCAGAGGGCTTTTCCAACCTCAACAATTCCATGATTCTGTCACATCCAGGAGTGCTCTGCAAGCAGAGTATGAGCAAGAAACGCCGCTCAGTCGCCAAAGAAAAGAGAAAAAAGCAAAAAGAATGAAGCAACACGCAAGGAGGTGCCAGTTAATTGTAATTAAGATACTTGCCTAATTGGGAGTAAGGCGATCCTTGTGAGTCAAAATTGCATCCTACAAAGAGATACTACATTTCACACATCGCAGCTGAGGAACAACAACCTCCTGACAAACACTCGTGAGCATTTCATTGTTAATTAAGCATCCAGCAGCCACGGGAGGCCTGATTCATTAAAAAGCCAGAGGGCACGGAGAGGGGTGGCAAACACAGCCTGGGAGTTTGAGTGTGGACTGTAGAAAGTCTGACTGCTCAGGATGCCAAATTATTCTGCTTCTCTCCAGAAAAGAGGCAGGAAATTTTAGCCTTGGTGGAGTAGCTTGGCTGCTCGGTAAAGATTCTCTAAACTGAAAAACCATTCCTTGAAGGACAGGGATTGAGGAAAAGGCAGCTCCTGATGGGAGTGAGGTCTGGGTGGGAGTGGAGCTGGGAAGGGGATGCCTTAGATCCAACAAAGGGCTGTAGCTCCATCAGCTGCACGGGCAGGATGTGCTGGGGTGCCCTTCATGCTCCTGTGCCTGACTGCTGGATGCCAGCAATCCTCCTCATGGGAGCCAGGGACTCATCCAGGAGCTTGTCCTGACCTAGGGGCTTGTCCTGGCCTAGGGGCTTGTCCTAATCCAGGAGCTTGTCCTGGCCTAGGGGCTTCTCCTGATCCAGGAGCTTGTTCTGGTCCAGGAGATTTTCCTGACCTAGAAGCTTGTCCTGACCTAGAGACTTGTCCTGGTCCAGGACTTTGTCCTGACCTAGGAGCCTGTCTTGTTCCAGGAGTTTTTCCTGACCTAAGAACTTGTCCTCATCCAGGATCTTGTCGTGACCTAGGAGCTTGTCCTGGTCCAGGAGATTTTCCTGACCTAGGAGCCTGTCTTGTTCCAGGAGTTTTTCCTGACCTAAGAGCTTGTCCTCCTCCAGGATCTTGTCCTGATCTAGGAGCTTGTCCTGCTCCAGGAGCTTGTCCTCACCAGGAGGAGACACCAACACAAAGCCCTGTGCATGGGACAGCACTCACCAAAGGTGCTGCCTTTAGGGCCAGCCCTGTGCCTGGGTTTTTCCCCCTCCTGCCCTGGTGCTGGTGGGAAAGCAGCAGGCTGTGGCTGTGCTCTGTGCTGTGCCAGGAGGCTCCTCCTGAGGCTGCTTTAATGAATCCTGCCCCGTGTCCCGGCTCCAACACCGCCTCTCCAGCTCTCCGCGCCTCGCTGCGCTCCAAGCTCTTGTGAAGGACACACAGACCCTGGTTTGGCCTCCAGGACCCCGTTTTTCCCTGTCCCCCCACCCCAGGGTGGGGCTGCAGCAGGCCCATGGTGCACACACGGCTCACGGCCAGCACGGACACAGGGGAAGGAACGTCCGTAACAAAACAGCGTTGGAAGCCATCAGCTCACAGCAGCACGATGAGAAATCAAACAGAAAAAAAGCACAACGAAAAGGAAGTTTGCAGGGTGCCCCCCACCACCCCCTGGTTATTCTGGCATGCTGCAGCATTCCTCATTCCGTGTTATGGGATGGAAGTCACACAATCGGGGGCCCCCATTCTTCCAGGGCTTGCACCGGAGAATTAACACTTTTGGAGGGGTGAAAATCCAGAGTGCTGGAAGAATCAGGGCCCAGGATCTTTAGCAACAGAAGATGTGCAAAGACCGGTTAGAAAACAGCTCTGAGAGATCCCTGTGGCTCCTTGCTGGCTGCCCAACCCCGTCCCTCAGTCTGCCTGACCTGCCCACATCCCACCACAGCGATTCCAGGCACGCGGATCCGAACCAAGCTCTCCTGCGGGGCTGCCAGGAGAGAGGCACCACAGGAGTGGTGTCCTCTGCTCTGCAGGCAACAGGGCTTTGGGATGATCCCATCTGGGTTTGGAAAAGCCCAGCCCAGTGCTCAAAGCTGAGCAGAAGAGAGCCCACGTCTCTAAGTCTCTAAGTCGGGCTGTGAGCTGGAATCACAGAATCCCAAACTGGTTTGGGTTGCAGGGGACACAAATCACCTCATTCAACTGCCCTGCTGTGGGCAGGGACACCTTCCACCCTCCCAGGCTGCTCCAAGCCCTGTCCAACCTGGCCTGGGACACTTCCAGGGATGAGGAATCCACAGCCTCTCTGGACAACAAACCAGACCTTGCCTGCATCCAGACTCGCTTCTTTCTTAAGAGGGGTCTAGATTTAATCAACCAAATTAATTTCACAGACAGAATCTCCCAGCAGAGGCTGTGTTTCCTGGTTGTATTAGGAAAGGAAAGCATGAGGACACTCTGACAGGTTTCACCCAGAGAATATCCTTTCTGATTATCCCTTGACACAAGCTCAACACAAACTAAAAATGAGGAAATCTTCTAGAGGAAAGTGTCCCTGCCCATACCAGGAGGCTGGAAGTGGATGAGCTTTAAAATCCCTTCCAACCCCAACCATTCAGGGATTTATGATCACCAAAGGGCTCAGCCTTACCAAGAGCAGCACCCAGGTTAGGAATTACTGTGCTGCTCCATCACCCCACACCCCAAACTGGCACAGCTGGAACTGCCCCCAGGAGAACCCCAGCACTGACAAAACAGAAAGAATTCCCGCTGCCATCCGCATGTCATGGGAAAAAACAAACACAACAGAACGAACAGAGAGTTTGGAGATGCCCAGAAGCACAGACCAAGAGGCAAGGCCAGAGGTGCTCAGCTCACCGGCTGAATTCAGGGACTGTAAGGAAGAATGCAAGCTCAGCTGGTGGGCCGAAGATCTTAGCTCAAAGTAGGATCTCCCCGAGAAGCTGGGTTGTAGATTAAGGGTGGAGGAGAAAGGACTCATTCTACGAAGCTGCGATCTTTCCAAAGGCACTGGAAAAGGGAGGGTCTGCTCTTCTGACTGCGTGTCTAAATGTAAGATCAATGCAAACTACAGATCAGAACTGGGCTCTCTGCTGGGCAGCATCTCTCCTGAGCCCCAGCTGCCACCTGGGAGCTGAGCTCTGGTGGCAGGGCAGGAATTTCTGGTGCTGGGCAGCCCAGAGAGACCCTTCAGGGCCGCCTGACAGTGAGGAAAACATGGTCATGTTCCCAAGTGTGCCCCTGACAGCAAGGAAATCATGGTCATGTTCCCAGGTGTCCCCGTGTCAGCGTGACAAATCCATCTGGCTTGTGTGTAAAAGTGGGGGAGTCCCAGTTAGGCACCTAAAAAAATTCACAGGTTACCATGCACACGTCCCATCGTGCTTTAAACACATCCCAAACCTTTTTTGTGCACAATAATCAGGGGTGGAAAGCCCAGCTGGTGATATTTTTGCAGGGCTGTGCTGAGCTGTGTCACCCTAAGAAGCACCAAGCACCCACCTTACTCAAGGGTTGGTCGGGAGGTTGTGCTCTTGGTATCCCTTTGTACCTGTCAAAACACATCTGAGCCTTACAGCAAGAATTGAACTCGTGGGATTCACAGCAAAAAAACGTCAGAGCAGAGGGAACTTCTTGGTTTCTGCTCCCTGCTACCACAAACAGTCACCTCCAGCAGTTTCTTCCCTAACTTTTTCCAGGAATGTGTTAACATGGAAATGTGGAATCCACACGGTATCCCCAGCCTTCCCAGCTCTGCTGGGAGGATGGGCTGAGCTGGGAATTGTGTTAAAACAGAGAAAAAGGGAACATTTCTTTGCATGCTGGGTTGTAACTTCTGCAACTCGCTGCTGCTGCTGCTGTGGTCGAGGCTGTGGAAGCAAAGTGTGTCAGTGGGATGAGAGGAGAGAAATTATTGCACAAAACCCAATCAACAGAGCTCAGAGTTAGGGAGGAACAGCTCCTAACCCTACCAAGAGTGAGAGGAATTACTACCAGGAGTAGCTGTGCTCGTGACTCTCCCTAATTAGCCCCTCACATCCCTGCAGCTCCTTGCAGGCTCTTCCCCCCGGGAAAAAGTTCAGGGTCACTCCATGGATGGTCAGGAATTTAAAGCTGGGCTCCAGATGAGGAGTTGGGCTTGAAAGAAAAGGTTCTGGTGCTTGGCTTGGCTGGGGAAGGGAGGTGGGAATTCTGTGCCTGGAGGGAAGCCTGGGAGGCACTGCTGAGCTCCATTTCTTCATCTCCACATGGAGTGAGTTGGTCATTCATCCTGACATCCAGCTTGCTGTGCAGAGCATGGAAAGAGGCCAGCAGGAGACTGGCCAGAAGCTGGGAAATCTGCTGGATGAGGGAAAACCAGGAGAGCAGGGGCTGCCCCACCCAGGGAGGAGGAGAAGAAGGAGGCTGGGAGAGACCCCAGGTGTCCCAGGGGTCAGGAAAGCCAAGCAGGGCTGCCACCAGCCAAGCTTTGGGACATGTCTGGGTCACCTTGGAAACTTCCAGACTCACTTCCCAGCCCACAGCTGAGCTTCATTCAGGTGCTGGAGAAACAGAGCTTAAGGCAGAGCCTTGGGCTAAGATGAGACAGAGCAAGAGATACTCCCAGGGATTGTGTGGAACAGCCCAAAATCAGCTCAGGAGGGGACACAGTTCAAGGGAATGATGTCACCTTCAACCCTTGCTGCCCTTGGCTGTGCTGATGACAGGATCTTCATCCCTGGAAGGGCTCTGGAGCACAGCCAGGAACCTCCTTGTCCTTCCTGCTGGTGGCACCAAGAACCAGCTTTGAAGAGTGACCTGCAGCAGTTTCCTGTGGCAGGAGCAGAAGGTGCCTCTCACCACGGGCTGGGATGGAGTTCCTGCTGCAGACTGGGGGTGAAAATTCCCCTGGCATTTGCCACCTGGCTCCCTGTGGCCCCACACACATCCCCTTCTTCTCATCCTTGCTCTCTTCAGGTGCTGCAGGACCTTTTGCTCCCCACTGCTCACAGAAAGCAGCAGGAAGGCTTCAGCTCCCTTCCACAGGCTGCAGATGAAGATCTCACAGCCCAGAACCACAAACCAGCTCTTAAACACCAGAATTCCTCTCAAACCACTTCCAGCAGGGCAGCCACGTTCAGAGATGCTCTCTTCACATCCATCCCGTCCCTTCTTTTGTCCTCCCTTCCCACACAACCACTTTGCAGAAAGCTGCAGAGCTCAGCTGAAGGGAGAAGCTAAACCTACTTCAGACAAAAACAGCTCTTAAAAAGGCCTGATGCTGCTGTGAAAGGCAGGAATAAAAGCCTCAGCAAGGGCTGTGATGTGAGAGGCAGCTCTATTCAACAAGTCACTCGGATATCCGGGAGCTGCGCACACAGATGTGATTTATTTCTCCTGGAATCCAAAAGAGCTCAGGCAGCCTCTAAGAGCACAAAATGCTCCAGGCACATTTGACTTTTTTTTTTTTTCTTTCTTTCCCTGTTTCTTTCGTGCTGGAATGACAAATGCAAAAGCTCATTCAAGTGAAAAGGCTGAATGAATGCAGCCAAGGAGAGAGGAACTTCTCCTTGGTGGCACAGACCACAAGCAGCTATTTTCTCCCAGATTCCTTCTATTTTGGAGCTGGGCTTGAGCTTGGCTCAAGGTGAGAACATCTGTGAGAGGAAATCAGAGCTGGGAAGATCATAGTGAGCTCCTGGCTGGGACAACTTAAAGCCCAGCTGGTTTTGATGAGAAAATTGTGTCTCAAACGTGTTGTGTGAGGCACAAATGAGATGAGAAGTCAAAGCTCTGCTGTCTCCTGCTAAAGCTGGAGTGGGAGCTGTTGATCTTCAGGCTTTGGGAGCAGTCCTGGCCACACTGGATCCAGTTTGTCCCATCCCTGGATCTCCAGAGGAACTTCTGCAGCTTCTTTGCTGCTGTTTGCAAACAGACACTGATGTGTCTGTGACAGAGGTGACAAGGTCTCTGTGCTGTGATGTGACCTCCCTGCCTTTCCTGTGAGAAGCTTTTCAGGGTTTTGCTGTCTGCTCTTCTGAATCAACCTCATTCCTTGCTGACCAAACTGGAATTGTGATCTGCAGCCAGCAAGAGAAACAGTCTGCATGGCCTTGCTCTGCTTTTGTCTTCTATCTTTTCAGCAAAAATCCCATTTTCCTCCTTGCTCAAAGTGCCCAGGGCTGCTGTGTGGCAGGAAAGCTCTCACCTTCCTCCCACCCCCCAGCAGCCCCACGAGCTGTGTGTGTTCCCTTCTGATCCCAGCTGCCAGCCAGCTGGATGCTGCTGGGAAAAAATCCTCACACGGCTTGGAAAAGAGAGATTTTCATCTGGGAGAAGGGAAAAGGGATTCCAGCAAGCGTGGCAAGCTCCCAAAGGAGGGTTTTGTGCCTGGCTGTGGGGCAGCAGACATGCTGCTGGGGGCTCATCCCTTCCTCCACAGCTGCAGCTCCTGATTCCCACCTAGCCTTGCCACTCTCCACCTGCATATCAGGAATAAACCAATTTTCCACAATGGATTAAGAGCCTGGTGTGACAAATGTGCTTAAATCCAGGCAGGGAGATTCCCCTGCAGCCTGCAAGGGGGTGTTTAATATTCTGAGTGCCTGTGGGTGTGGGGGATGCAGACGATGCTGGGAGGCTCTGGAAGGACACCCACACTGCTCCATGGTCCCTCTGCTCTCTGTCCTGCACTGCCAGGCTCAAACCTTGTGGTTATGTCACAAGCACAGCCCTCGGAGCAATGCTGGCAGTGTTCTGTTTTAAACAGGACCAGTGAAAACATCTGAGCCTCCCTTTTGTGTCACTAACCCCAAATTCAAACCCTGTGCCTCCCCTAAGAGCATCCCCTGCAAAGGAAAAAATTGTGAGAGGGAAATTCTGGCATTCTTGGAGGCTCCTGACACCACTTTCCCCCTCTGGTCAGTGCTGGTTCCTGCAGGGGTGGAGCTGCAGCAATTCCTTACCCTCAGATGTCTGCAGGACCAGGGTCTTGCTGTAGGGGCTGACTCCTGACTTGTTGAAAGCCTTGACCCGGGCGCTGTAGGTGCTGTTGAAGTGCAGCCCATCCACCGTGCACATGGTCTCCTTGCCCACATACACCTCCTGCAAGGCAAAAACTCCAGTCAGAGCCACCCCAGGGCTGGAAAATGGCCCCAGGGGCTGGGGATGGAGAGGATCCCACCCTGCTCTGCTCAGCTGAGATCACACCTGCAGCTCTCCCTCCAGCTCTGAGCATCAGGAGGATATGGAACTGCTGCAGAGAGTTCTGGAGCTCTGCTCTGCAGCCAGGATGGGAGAGCTGGGGACGAAAAGCATCCAGGGAGAGCTCAGAGCCCCTTGCAGGAGCTCCAGGAGAGCTGGACAAGGGATGGAAGGACAGGACACAGGGAATGGCTTCACTGCCAGGGGGCAGGGATGGATGGGATATTGGCAAGGAATATTATTTGAGCTTGTTTTCCCCACAACCAGCCTCCTCTCCAGGTGCCACCCATGTCACCTCTTGTGGGAATACAACTGGAGAGCAGAACCGCTAGTACTGCTCAGCTTATCCCAACCGATGTGGATCTGTGAGCTGTAGTAGGCTCAAGCCTCGGCAGAAGCAAGCGGGATTTTGGAGAAGGAATGGAAGAGATAAGAAGGTGCTTGGTACAGAGTGCTTAGCATGCAGTTTCTATGGGGATTTGTGAGAAATATTGTATCTACCTGGCTAGTTTAAATGAGGCCTAGATTAACCAATGCTATCTAGTTACAATTAAGCCATATACCTTAGTTACACGAATATAATTAGTGAGCTATTTTTAGTAACAATAGAAAAAGTGTATAAACTTTGCTTTGTGGCTCAATAAATGGCTTCATGGCTCCTTGCAAACAAATCATGAAGACCCCGTCTCTTTTCCACCGCCGTCAACTTCTCCTTTGCCTCAACTCTGCTCTGGCTCCTGCCTGCCTGAGCTCCTTGTGGATAAATTCAGAGTGCACTGGGCTGCTCCTGTGCCTGCTCTCCGTGGATGTGAACACGCCAGGATAATTACTGCCGTGTCGGATCACAGCAAAATCATATTTTAATTGTGTAATTACAGCAATTTAAAAGCCCTCAGGCCTTAAAACACCTCTGCTTGCTGGCAGCTGGCAAAGCACGAGGCTTTCGTGGCAATCAGCATACCTTGCATGAAATATTCAGCAGCCTGAAAATATGGACCTTTATGGAATGCTTTGGGTTGGAAGGGATCATCTTACTCCAATCCTCTGCCATGGGCAGGGACACCTTCCACTATCCCAGGCTGCTCCAAGCTCTGTCCAGCCTGGCCTTGGACACTTCCAGGGATCCAGGGGTAGCCACAGCTTCTCTGGGTAACAAAAGCTTCAAACTTTCTTTGAGTTTCCAAGTCAACTTGGCCACTGGAAAGGCATTTGCACCCCTTCAAACCACCCCAAAACCCCACAGCTTGTCTGCACCATCTGCTTTCCTGGACACCCCAGCAGGGAAGAGGAGACTTGCAAAAAAAAAAAAACCAACAAAACAGGATGAGGGACAAATTCTCCTTGGCAGGGGATGAGTGGAGACAGAACATCCCTTCCCAAGAACCTACCCTGAACTGGCCACCATTGCCATCGTCCAGCTCCAGGATGTATCCTTCCACCTGCACCGTGGACAGGGGGGGCTGCTTCCAGGACAGAGTGGCACTGTTGTTGTGGGTGCAGCACTCCTCCAGCTGCAGGATGGGTGGGGCCGGCACTGGGGACGAGACTAATCACCAATTAGTGCAATTACTGCAACCCTGGGGGTGCAGGGTGCATTTACTGCACCTCAAGGTGCAGGGGAGGAAGCAGAAAGGATTTGTTCTCCCACCAAACTCTACCAAATTCCTCCCCACCACTACCAGCCTGGCGAAGCTTTTCTGCTTTATTCCCATTTTCTAATTAATTTTGGAGAATTTGCAGCTGTTCTGAGCTGCCTGGACCTTTCATGCAGCCAGTCCTAAACCTGGGATGTTGTCCCAGAGGTTCTGGATTTATCTACAGCCCTGCTTTTCCATTCAATAAATCCCCTGCAACAAAACTGATGGGTAGCCCCTCTGGCTCCCATCAGCTGCACAGGGGACAGAAAGCACTGCCAGTTTTTTTCTGCTGTATTTGGGCAGCTCCACGTGTGTCCCACAGGCCATTCCAACTCTGAAAAGCACAGCAAGAGTGACAGCCTGACAGGGAGATGTCCCCTGACACATCTCTCAGCAGAGCTGCTTGTCCACCATCCTCATCCTCAGAAAGAGCCAGTGGGAACAGACATGGAGAGCCCAGATGAGATGGGAACAAAGCTGAATTTGCTGGCAGAGGCTGTGGGATGTCTTGTACCCACTGCTCACTGCTTTTTATTGAGGTTTTAGGTGCTTGCCCTCCCTCCCCTGGTGCTGTGACACAGATTTGGGATCCAAACCCAACCTTCTTCACGTCTCCAAAACCAACAACTGATTTCTTAGCTAGGGGAGGAGGAGGAGGGATTTGATAAGAGGAGAGTGGGCGGCTAAACCAGCAGCAGATTTGCTCTTATTAATTAAAAATAACCCTCTGGGCTAAATTGCAGAAGGGAGGGCAGGAACATAGGAAGGTGGAACAGCAATCCAGCCCTCCCTGGGTTTGCTATCCAAAAATATTCCTGACATTTCCAATTATGGCTGGCTAACGAAGAGCAAGCACGGGCAGCTCCTCACTGTCATCAGCTGAGGATGCTCCTGGTGGGGACGTGTGGCCAACATCCTTCCTGTCCCTGGCCACTGACACACCCTGGTGTGTGCAGGCAGCTCCTGGGCCAGCAATTCCAGCTGTGGTGGGAATGAAGGGCAGTGCCAGACCTGCAGCTGAAGGTCCAGCCCGTGCTCAGTGTCCTCCTGATCCTCCCTGTGCACCTTCGTCAGCTTCCCTGGGCTTGCCAAACCCCAAATTTCTCATGGGCTGCAGCAGCCCTTGGTAGAAAGGAGCACAGAGGGAATGGGGAACAGTGAGGAAATCAAAGCCAAAATGATGATTTTAAGGTGAGGGAGCAGAGCCCAAGCTAAGTGACCTGGCTCTGTTTGGAGGGACATCTGGCCTGTGACAGATGCTGCTCAGCACAGGGATGTGAGGGGAGGTTTGGGAAAAGCCTTGTGCTGCTCTCAGAAGACCTGCAGAGCACTTCTCAATGCACTAATAACTTTTTAATGCAGTAGGAGTGCTTTTCCAGGCAGAGCCAAACCCCTGGCACCCTCCTCTGGCACACAGGTGCCCAAGGATCTGAGACTGGGAGGCACAGGGATGCAAACTCCACAAAACTCTGGGTCTGGGGAGCCCAGTCTTGCTTTTGTGCCCTTTCCCTGGGATGAGCTGTGTGGGAACTCCCAGCAGGAGCAGAGCAGAGCTTTGGGAAGGCACTGGAAAGATGCTTACCTTTCATCTGCACAAAGTCCAGCTGGTGGATGGACTGCAGCAGGGGGGCATTGTCCAGGTTCAGGTCGAAGTCCGTGGTCATTCGGGGGGTCAGCGTCCCTTTCCCCCACTGGTCCTCGGTCAGGTGCACCCTCCTGATGAGAGCATCCGAGATCTGCAGGGCAGGAGCAGCCTCAGCACACCTCAGGGGCTGTCCCCTGCCTTGTCCCCACCCTGCTGTCCCCTCTCCAAGGCTGGGATGTCACAGGGGTTTTGTAGGAGCCATGGGGAGGGATTTCAGGTGGCTCTTTAAATGCTGTTTATTGTATCCAGAGGATACAGCAATTTATTTATTATTTAAAATGCTGTTTATTGTATCCAGAGGATGCAGCAATTCAGGGGTTCTGGGTGACAGAGCCCAGCCCACAGCTGTGGGTTTGTCTGAATCCACTCTGGTTACAATGCATTATTTACTTTTCTTTTAATACAGAACAACCAATCAACACCTTTACTATCACCTACAGCCCATCATAACTACTGACATTTCCACATTCATGTTACTATTTTCCAGTCACTAAAAGTTAGTGTGTTACAGTTTAAGCTACAAGTTGTTTTTCGGTTTTCTTCCACTTTTTCTTCTTTATACTTGCAACATGGCATTTTTCTTTGCCTGTGAAAATCTTTTTACCTGGTAAAAATATTTTTTGTTTGAGGTGGATTTATCTTTTGCTCTGAGTTATAAAAACCCTTCCAACTCATTTTACCTTTTGGCTTCTTAGTTACCTTAGCAATTCTTTTCTTCTGTATCCAAACCTGCTATTATTTTTATTCTTTTTTCAGATTTTACATCCAAAGATTTTTCTGTTATACATACATTGTGAGACTTTTCTGTCAAGTCTATCTGTGTTGGTCTCTTGGTGTGATCCCTGCTCCTGAAACATCCCTGCCCTCCACATGGAGGTGATCAGAGCGGGCAGATTCTTGTTTTTATGGGTGCCCCAGCTGTGCTGCACTCCCCAGGCTCCACACTGGCAGATCCTGGGTTTTATGGATCCCCAGGCTCCACACTGACAGATCCTGGGTTTTATGGATCCCCAGGCTCCACACTGGCAGATCCTGGGTTTTATGGATCCCCAGGCTCCACACTGACAGATTCTGGGTTTTATGGATCCCCAGGCTCCACACTGGCAGATCCTGGGTTTTATGGATCCCCCAGGCTCCACACTGACAGATCCTGGGTTTTATGGATCCCCAGGCTCCACACTGGCAGATCCTGGGTTTTATGGATCCCCAGGCTCCACACTGGCAGATCCTGGGTTTTATGGATCCCCAGGCTCCACACTGACAGATCCTGGGTTTTATGGATCCCCAGGTTCCATACTGACCTGCAGGAAGCCACTGGGGTCGTTCTCCTTGATGACCTCCAGGCAATATTCCATCAGCCCCGTGGTCTGGCGCAGTTTCACCGTGCAGTGTGAGATCTGGTCCCTCACCACCTGCAGGGGACAAGGACAGCAGGGTCACAGGGGCTCCAGGCCACAGCCACAACTGCCCAAGACTCACACACTGAGCTGCTGATCTTTCAAAACCTGCTGGACAGCAACACAGAATCCCAGAGAGTTTTTAAGGTCCCTTTCAACTCAAATCTTGCTCCACACCTTCCACCATCCCTGTCCAGCCTGACCTTGGACACTTCCAGGGATGGGGAGTCCACAATCTATCTGGGCAACCTAACAAGCTTTGTTCAGCCCAAAATCATTAACACACATAATTATTCAGAGCAGGAGGGCAGCTCTGTGCCCCGCCTTTAATTAGGCCAGCTTCCAGTGGCAGCTTGTGAGCTCCCTGTGAAGCAAATGCCGACTCCCAGAGATCCACAGCTGCCCTGTGCACCCTTGGAATGCAGCCAGGCTGTGGGACTGGATGAGGAGTGACCCTGGCAGCTGCTCTGAACACACCCAGCCTCATCCCTGAGGATCTCTGAGATGCTCATCAGCAGAATGAGCCATGCTGCACAATTCCCTGCCTGGGGATGAGCTCTGAGGGAGGGAAATCCAGGGAGAGGAGATAAATAATAAATAAATCAATAAATCCAAGCTGTGCCTGGAGCTGCCCAGGTCCACATCAAGGCACTTTTGCACTCACGGCTCATTCCCTAAGGGATCACATCCCAGTATCCCAGCAGAGAACGAGTGTGGGGTTTACTGGTGCCTGAGGGCTCTGCTGACCTTCCCTGAAGCACAGCAAAGAGGAGAGGGATGCCACAAGGAATTATTTGAAAGCTCCTTCACACTGAATCCTGCAGGTCCAGGATTTCTGGGAAAGCAGAAATGGCAGAGCAGCTTGGGAAGAGAGATTTTATTCTTAGATGAACGTGCTCAAACACTTCATGGAAGATTTTTTATTATTTTCTACTCCTGGAAGAGCTGTAAAAAAGCTCTGTAAAGTTCTCCACTAGCACTGAACAAAGCTGTGCAGCTCTGTGGAGTTTTACAGCAAGGATGAGCTGTGAGAGAGATGGGAAAATAAACAATAAACAGGGATGGACATTGCTGGGAGCTCAGTGCAGGGCTGGGAGCTCAGAGCACCATTCCTGAGGGATGGCCAGGGGACAGAACTCAGGCTGGTGAAGAAATCTGGGCTTTGAGGGGGGGCGATTCCTGCAGGGCAATCAATGCCATCACGTGCTGCTTAATTAAAATTTAATCACCTCTGCTTAATCACCTGGCAGGAAGAAAAGAATTAACCAGCCTTGCAGCTTAGAGTGCAGATTCATTCAGGTTGGAAAAGCTCTCTAAGAGCACCCAGGCCAGCTGGGTGCCACATCCAGATGGATTTTAAATCCCTCTAGGCATGAGGAACTCCTGAGCAGCCTGGACACCAGAATTTTTCCTTGATATCCAATCTAAACCTTCCCTGGTGTATCCTGAGGCTGTTTCATCCCATCCCTTGCTCCCTGGGAGATTTGGGAGGACATCACTGCTGGTGTGCAATGGCATCCAGAAGAGCTCCAGGTTTTTAGGGAGCAGCCATTCCTTGCTGCTTTCAGCAATCCCAGGAGCTGGGGAGGGGGTGCAGGGTGGACAAGGCTGCAGAGGGAGCTCCCATATTGCTCCTCTGGACATTGTCCAGGGGCTTGGGGTGATGCTGGGTGGCTCTGAGATGCAGCAGGACCTGCACAGGCTGGTTTTGGTGTCAAACACTGCTGTTTAAAGAGTGGGGAGTTTATGGAATGCCACTTCCTAACACCTGAGTGCACTGGAACACAGTGGATCACAGAATTCCAGGATGGGATCTTTAAAAGCCATCCAGTCCCAGGGCAGGAACACTTCCACTATCCCAGGTTGCTCCAAGCCCTGTCCAGCCTGGCCTTGGACACTTTCAGGATCCAGGGGCAGCCACAGCTTCTCTGGGAATTCCATCCCAGCCAGGAATTCCCAATCCCCAATATCCCATCCATCCCTGCCCTGTGGCAGTGAAGCCATTCCCTGTGTCCTGTCCCTCCATCCCTTGTCCCTCTCCAGCTCTCCTGAGCCCCTTTGGGTCCTGGAAGGATAAAGCAGAGCCACCAGCTGCTCCTGAAAATCCCACTCCTCCACTGGAAAAGCCAAATCCCCTTGCTGGGGTGAGACCCCTCTGTGGGGAAATGCACGTGCCACAGGAAGGCAGCAAGGATGGGATTGCTCAAACAATCTTCTTATCTTCTTTGCAGCTTAAATCTCTGTCTGGTTTGCCCAGGATAATGAATTTGTGAAGCTCTCCCTGCTGCAGCTGATGCTTTCCAAGTATTTCCAGCAGAATTGCCATCTGCTCCCTCCAGCCAGGCCCCAGCCCTAGGGAACAGCATTTGCTGGCTGAAGACATAAAAAAAAGCTTTTTTCTTTTTCTAGAAAGGTGGTCAAACTCACAGAGAGGCAGCCCAGGGCAGCCTGTCCCAGGTGAATCCAAAGCTGCAGCTCTGTCCCAGCCCTTCGCTTAATTCTGATCCTCTCAGGGATCCATCTGAGAACCAGGGCACAAAACTGCATTTCAATTTAACTGCACAAAAGCCACCACTAGAAATCCACCAGCACCAAAGTGCCTTTAAGGCAAAAAGAGGGATTTTTGGTTGGGATCTATTGGGGTTTCGTGGCTTTAAAGGAGAAATGGGACAGAAAGATTCCATCAACCACTTTGATTAGCAAAATTAAAGCCTTAAGAAATAAGACATGAACATCTCTCACTCTTTTGAAGGCCTGGTCTAAACCCAGAAATATTTTCCATGTGGCCTTAACTCATTTGAATCCTGTGGTTCTTAAACCACAGAATCCTGGGATTCTCCTCATGCACGAGGGATTTTTACTCCCTGTTAGCCCAGAGGTTGTGGCTGGAGAGAGCTGGAAGGGAAACCTGGGAGCTCCTCAAGCCTTGGACTCGTGCTGGGCTCAGGGATGAAGGATTCCCAGGAAAACCTGCCACATCCACATGGGTTTTATCACCTCCCACTGCTGGCCTGGACAATCCTTTCCATGAAGAAATTTCTCCTCATATCCAATCTAAATCTCCCCTGAACCAACTTGAGGCTGTTTCCCTTTGTCACCTCAGAGATGAGACAGAGCCCAGCCTGGCTCTGCAGTGGCTCACATTTTGAGGGGATTTAGGAAGCTCCATAAATTTTGTTTGGTCATTTTTACCAAATACCATTTCTCCCTCCTTTAAGTGCTAAATTAGGCAACAGCCAGAACCTGGCTGCTAATTCCAGCCTGTAAAAAGAGGTTTTTGTGCACTCACAGCAGCTCACCACCACCTTAAAATAGGACAGCTCTTTTGAGAGCTTTTCTTCCCTGAGATGACATTAACTATAATTTACATTTTAATTTTAAATACAGCTCCTAGAAAGCAATAACATCCCCGCTCAGCTCTACTTAACTGTCTCCCTCCTTTTTTTTAGTGCTTGGGTGGAGAGCACATTTCAAAGCACTCAACCTCCCCAGTGCCTGGGGTGAATCCTGCTGGGAATGATGGGGATGGATCCTTCTCACCCTGGGGCACCTGCAGGGATGGAAGGTGATGCCCTGTGCTTCCCCATGGAGCTGCTGGAAAAATCCCAGCTGGAAAAATAGCCAGGAAAGGTTTGAGCGTGTTGAATCCCACAACCAGAGGGGTTTTTTTGGGAGAGAGGAGGCTCAGGATGGAGACAGGAGAAGCAGAGCTCTGTGTTAGCACCACCAGGAACCTGATCCAATGAGGAATACGGAGTTCCATTGGAAAATCCTGGCTGCAGCCTTGAAGAAGGAGCAGGATTTCCCCTCTGGAGATGCAGTGCCATGGACAGAAACCCTTGGGGAGTGTTTCCTGTGCAACCTGCTCTCCTGGGAAACGTGGCAAATGCCTCAGCAGCCTGGAGAAATCATGGAGCAAAGGCATCCCATGGCCTCAAGGCTGGAAAAAGACTGGAATGGTCCATAATGCTGCTGAGAGCTTCAGGATGTGTTTGTGGTGGGCTGAGGAGAGATTTCTTCCTGGGACAACACTCCAGGGAAGCCTCTGTGTCCCCTGCACAAAAATCCCTCAGGAAAGACCCCAGTGCTCCTCTAAAAACCTGAGGACACACCAGGAGCTCTGTCCTGCAGGTGGAGCAGGTACCTGGCCCCAGAGCTCCTCCAGGTGCTGTTTTTTCAAAGCCCAGGTTCTCAACCTTGAATCTGGTTCTCAGTTCTTGAATCTCGAGGCTGGGATGTCCCCTGGTGTCCTCACAAGCCTCTCCCTGCTCTGCAGTAATGAGTGCTGGCCCAGAGTCAGGCCTGGATTTGTGCCTGCCTCCCTGGAATGTGTGTCAGGACAAAGCAGGGCAGCCCCAAAGCCAAGCTGACCCCAAATCCAGGGGCCAGCCACAGGGAGATGCTGGCAACTTGGGCTGTGTCCTGAGAGGTGCCTGTGCCCCTTGCCAGGGCTTGGCTCTGTCCCTGAGCCTCTCCTCCTGGTGGCCAGCAGCCCATGGGCTCCAGGACAGGAGCCAGGACACTGGGAGGCACCAGCTGGGATCTGGAAGGGTTCCCTGGCACTGCCAAGGCTCCCTGGCCACTGTGACCACTCCTCTCCTGGCCTGAGATGCTCCAGGACAGGGCAGTGCCAAGTGGCCACACAGGACAGGCTGTGGGAAAGGGTGAAGTTCCAGCACAGGTCCCAAAGCCACAAGTGTCCTGTGCTGATGGGAACATCACCCAGGACAAGCTCCACAGTCCTGCAGGACTCACCCTGGCCACAATTCCACACAAAGCACAGGCCAGGAGGGGACCTCAGGCTCATCATCATGGAAATGGGCCCAGGGTCACTTCAGAGTGAGAGTAAATCAGGATGAGAATAAATGAGGATATTCCCAGAGAATCTGTGGGTGCCCCTGGATCCCTGGCAGTGCCCAAGGCCAGGCTGGATGGGATTGGAACAGCCTGGGATGGTGGAAAGTGTCCCTGCCATGGCAGGGGTGGCACTGGGTGGGATTTAAATCCTTCCCAAGCCAAACCATTCCAGGATTCCATGATTCTAACTGGGTGAGGCTCAGGTGCCACATCTGCCCGGGCACCACAGAGCCCCTCCTGCCCTTCCCATGGCATGTGGAGCTGCAGGAGCTCCAGGGAGGGAGGCTCCAGGGCTAATCTAAGAGTCCAGCCACAAACCCAGGGGCTGTTTCTTGTT
>VRYO01000006.1:872875-898065 GCA_009812075.1 Sialia sialis | reverse complement strand
TTTTTTTTTTTTTCCATTATTATTTAATTCCAAACCTACTGTAGAGGCAACTCCTTCTCTGCTGTGCCCTGGGATGTCCCTGGAGATGACAGACTGGGATTTTTTTGTGTGAGCCACTCCACTGGCCCAGTGGCCACCTGAGCCTGGGGAGGTGACCTAGAGGGAGATGTGAGCTCTGCATCTCAGAGAACAAAGGGAAGGCTTGGAGCTGACCCTGGAGCTCAGGACAGCAGCTGAGCCTTTAATACCTGTTAAATACCATTTAATACCTACTCCCTTATGTCTGCTGCGCCGTGGGGAGGGGAATCCAGGGCTCTGAGGCTTAGGAGAGAAGGGAAAATGCCACAAGGAGCAGGGATCTGCTGTGGTGGGGGATTAGCTGCTCAGGAAATGCACTCTGGCTCCATTAATGGCCTTTCTCTCTAATTAAGGCTCTGCAATGAATTTGTTGCTCCTTAAGAACAACAGGAATGCTCTTTTTGTGGCTGCCTGACATGGGGGAGATGTTCCTTGATGAGCCAGTTCCTCCTGAGCTCCTCCAGAAGCTGGACTCTGCTTCCAACTGGATCTATTTCCTTGATTACCTGGCACTAATGAGCAATATTATTCTTGGTGTTTGTCCTGCAGCAGCCTAAGGAAAATCCATGTCAATTTTTCACCTCCCTGGATCACTCCTGGATGTTTGTTCAGGGCTGGGAATGTCCCACCCAGAGGAGCAGCCCAGTGTAGAGGGATGTGCTGGCCCAGTGTGCTGGTTTGTAAAGATTTTTTTTTTGAAATTTTTACTTGTCAGGAGCTGGGCAGCCATTTTTGAGCTTGGTAAAGATTAATTAGTGTTTGATTTTTAATATTGATACATTGTTTGGCTAATGAGAAAGTTTATGTGACTAACCACTGTAAAATAACAAAACTGTTTCTTGTGTAGGAATCTCCATGAACTAAAGAAAAGTATCTCTTCTCCCAAATGAATTAGTAAATTTGGTTTAAACATGGTAAACTGACTGAATTGCTTCTGTGTATAGTTAGAATAAACTATAGTTTAGTTGTGTTTAGTTGTTTATAGTTGTGGAGGGGAGGAAAAAATGTTCTTAAAGTTTTATTCTGATTTTTATTATTTTTCCTTATACTTTCCATTAATAAAAAGTTTTCTTTATACCCTTTGAAGTTTTATTTTCTTTTACTTTGCCAGAGTCGGGATGAAATGCTTGAGAGATGGTATTTCTTGTTCAGATTCAGAAGTTTATTAATTTTTATCTATACAGTGAGTTCTACAGTACTTCCAGCTAACAAGATAAAAATGGAAATGTTTCTCTCTCTTTACAAAGCCTTTTAAGGCAAAATCATCCAATTAAGAAAAGCTAGTCAATTATTTTTACTTTTAAGCCAGTCACTAATCACCTGTGGCCCACCATCCAGATGGAATTTTCTATCCAGTTACACAAAATCACCCAGATGAAGAAGGGGAAGAAGAAAGAAACCTCTGCCCAAAATCCTCCATCTTGCTTTATACCTATTACTGCATTTTAAAACTTAGAATTTAAAGTTTTCCACCATGGGATATCACACACTTCTATTCAGACTACACACCATAATCCCAGTTCTATCACTCAATTTTGGAAGCCTCCTTCACAGCCTCAGGTCAAAAGCAGGGTTTTCTTGGGGGTTAGTGTCTGGCAAGTTTAAAACTGTTAGAATTTAGACGCACACACAAAAAAAAAATAAAATTCAATTTAAAAAAATTAAAAATTAATTTTTTTTTCACACTGGTCAAGCATCTCAGCTCTTCCCAGGGATTCCCACAACAGGAAAAGTAGATGTGAAACATTGATGGCCATCCTTAATCATATCCTGGAGGCAGCAAATTCCTCTCTTCCTCAGCAACCTGCTGTCATCTCCCCCCAAAAAAAAAATTCACTGCTCCACTTGACCTCCCTGTGCTCCAGGCCTGAGGGATGCCAGAGGAAAATGAGCTCCTCAGGAATGGCTTGGAATGCTCGTGGTTATGCAGAACAAATCAGCACTGGGGGAACAACTGCCAGGAAAGGTCAGGGAGTTTGAAGCAACTTCCAGTCTGAAGCAGTTCCAGTCTAAAACCATTCCAGCCTAAAACCCATTCCAGCCTAAAACCCATTCCAGCCTAAAAATCATTCCAGCCTAAAAATCATTCCAGTCTAAAACCCATTCCATCTAAACCACTCCCAACTTAAAACCATTTCCAACCTAAACCACTTCCAGTCTAAAGCACTTCCAGCCTAAAACCCATTCTGGTCTAAATCACTTCCAGTCTAAACCCCCCCAACCAAAAACCCTTTTCCATCTAAACCCCTTCCAACCTAGAACCATTTCCTACCTAAACTCCTCCCAACCTAAACCACTTCCAGTCTAAACCATTCCCAACCTAAACCATTTCCAATTCTAGAATCCTTTCCATCTAAACCACTCTTAACCTAAACCCCTTTCCCATCTAAACCATTTCCAATCTAAACCACTTCCGATCTAAAACCATTTCCAACCTAAACCCCTTCCAGTCTAAATCACTTCCAATCTAAACCACTTCCAACCTAAACCATTTCTAGTCGAAACCATTTCCATTTCCGGTCCAAACCCCTTCCAATCGAAACCATTTCCAATCTAAACCATTTCCAACCCGAACCATTTCCAGTCTAAATCACTTCCACTTCCAATCTAAACCATTTCCAATCTAAAGCCATTTCCAGTCTAAACCCCTCCCAACCAAAAACCCTTTCAATCTAAACCCCTCCCAACCTAAACCACTCCCATCCTAAAATCATTTCCAACCTAAACTCCTTCCAGTCTAAACCACTCCCAACCTAAACCATTTCTAGTCTAAACCACTTCCATTTCCAGTCCAAACCCCTTCCAATCAAAACCATTTCCAATCTAAACCATTTCCAACCTAAAACCCTTTCAATCTAAACCACTTCCAGTCTAAACCACTCCCAACCTAAACCACTCCCATCCTAAAACCATTTCCAATCTAAACTCCTTCCAACTTAAACCCCTTCCAGTCTAAATCACTTCCAATCTAAACCATTTCCAACCTAAAACCTTTCCCATCTAAACCACTTCCACTCTAAACCACTCCCAACCTAAACCATTTCAAATCTAAACCACTTCCAATCTAAAACCCTTTCCATTTAAACCCCTCCCAACCTAAACCTCCCATCCTAAAACCATTTCCAACCTAAACTCCTTCCAATCTAAATCACTTCCAACCTAAATCACTTATAACCTAAAGCCCTTCATGTCTAAAACCCTTTCAATCTAAACCACTTCCAACCTAAACCATTTCTAGTCTAAACCATATCCATTTCCAATCCAAACCCCTTCCAATCCAAACCATTTCCAATCCAAACCATTTCCAATCCAAACCATTTCCAGCCTAAACCCCTTCCAACCTAAAACCCTTTCAATCTAAACCACTTCCAGTCTAAAACCCTTTCAATTTAAACCATTTCCAGCCTAAACCCCATCCAACCAGGAAAGGGGAAAAGGTTGGGTCCTGCTGTATTTGGAGGACACAAAAGCACTGCTGCATCTTTTTACTTAAAAATTCTTGAGGATGTTGCTGTAAGTGGTGAGGGAATTCCCAGCAGGCAAACAGTCTCCTTTTCACAGCTTTTCTCCATGGTAAATGAAAAAAACATGGAAGAAAAGACACTTTAGGCTGTGATCTCATGGGTTAAAAAATCAGTGTCCTCTACAGAAAATTGGAATCCTGGAAAGTGGGAGTTTTGAACTTTCAAAAAAAACCAAACTTTGGGGGTCCTGGCACTGATCCCTAAAAGAAAACTGCTTTTGACCTCAGGCCTTGGAGAACACTTCCAAAATTGAATAAAAAAACTGGAATCACAGGTGTGTAGTTCAAATAGAAGTGTGTAATTTCATGGTGAAAAATTCAGAATTTAAAGTTTTAAAATATAGTTATGAGTATAAAATAAAATGGAGGTTTTAAGGGGAAGGTTTTCTTTATTTTTGTTCTTTTTGGGTTTAGTAGTACTTTTTAATTAGATAGAAAATGCTGCACTGCAGGTCACAGATGTTTGGTCATTGGGTCCAGAGAAAAAATAATTTCAGTGTTAGTTCTTAATTGGACAATTAGGCCTTAAAAAAACCTCGTAATGAGAGAAATTAATCACCATTTTGCCATTTTTAGCTTGTTAGCTACAAGTCCTGTAGCACTCACTGTAACATAGATAAGAATTAATAAACATCTGAGTCCCAACACAAAATTCTGTCCCTGGAGCATTCAATCCCAACTCTGGAAGAAGAGAAAAAAAAAATAAAAAGGGATACAGAATCAAGGTGCTATGGACAAAAAAAAGTGATACAGAATAAAGGTGATGTGGACAAAAAAAAAATAAAAAGTGATACAGAATCAAGGTGCTGTGGACAAAAAAAAAATAAAAAGTGATACAGAATCAAGGTGCTATGGACAAAAAAAATAAAAAGGGATACAGAATCAAGGTGCTGTGGACAAAACAAGGCCATGAAGCTGTCAGGGGATGGGCACACCCAGTTTTTGGGGTAGATTTAGCACAGATGTTGTCACCAAGCGTCTCCTCCATCCCCATCCAGGGCTGCCCAGCACCCAGCAATGTGCACACTGCACATCCTGCTGCTTTCTGCCTCCAAATTCTGCTCCAATCCCATCAGAGCCTCCCCACCCCAGTGCTCACTCACATTTCAGCTCTCCCATCCCATTACTGCATTAAGGCTTTCAATCTGATTACATTGTTTGGAGCTAAATTTAAACCTGATTAACTGCATAAATGATTTTTTTTTTAATTTCCCCTCCCATTCCTGGCTCTAACCCAGAGCCCTGTGGGGTGATTCCTCTTCCTGCAGGGAGTGGATTGACCACCCCTTTGTCTTGTCCTACAATCTTTAATTACCATCTGGGTGCTGGAGTCAGGCTCAGGCAGGAACAGCCTTGACAGCTCGACTTTGCTGTGACATTTAATTGCCTTGGAAATGCAAATTGTCTGGGATTCTCCAGTTCTGAGCAGGCAGGAAGGGAAAGGAACACAAACCATGGCAGTGAGGTGACCATGAAGGCTGGGGAGTCCCTGGAGAAGGATCCAAGGAGAGCTCAGAACCCTTTCCAGCATCTAAAAATGCTCCAGAGGAGCTGGAGAGGGACTGGGGACAAGGGATGGAGGGACAGGATGAGGTAGAATGGATTTAAGATGAAAGAAGAGATTTAGGTTTGATATGTGGAAAAAAATTCTTCCCTATGAGGGTGGTGAGACCCTGGATGGAATTCCCAGAGAAGCTGTGGCTGCTCCTGGAAGTGTCCAAGGCCAAGTTGGATTTTGGGGTTTGGAGCATCCTGGGATGATGGAAGGTGTCCCTGCCGTGGCAGGGGGTGGAATGGGATGGGATTTGAGATTCCTTCCAACCCAAACATTCTGGGATTCCATGTCCCTATGAAGTCCCACCACAGAGGGCAGCTCAGAGAACCTTCCTGAACCTTCCCTTCCTCCTGAACGCGTGGCTGAGGTGGCATCCAGGAGGTCTGGAATGCCGCAGGTGAGCAGTGTGACACTGGGCACAATTCCACCCTGAAGGGTGGCTGATGTCCTGGCTGTCCCCACCCCGTGCAGGATGTCCCTGGCCACCCACACCACAGCTCTCCACCACCCCTGGGCAGCAGCTCCTCATTTCACAGCCCTCTGCCTCCTTGGCTGCTGCCCAAAATTGGGATTTTCCACAATTTCCCCACGGATGTAGCTGCAGGGAGCTTTGCACAGCACAGATGGGATGTCACACAGAATTCCCTGGGACAGGAGGCAGCACAAATATCCTCCAGCATCCCCCCCGAGTGGCTCTGCACCCATCTTCTGCTCAATCCTCAGTGCTGCAGCCTCCAGGGATGGGCTGTGCATCCCAAAAACTTGTCTGCCTTTCCCACGGGGAGGGGCCAAACAAAAGCTCTCTGCTCTCCCACTCCAGTTTTACCCTGCACTCATCCAAAATCCTACAAAGTCCATCCAAATTCCTACAAAAAGTCCTGCAAAAGTAACAAAATGTGCATTTCTGTGTGTGCTCCTTTGGGCTGCTTAACCTTGTGCCACCGGGAAAAGCAGCCTGGGGTGTGAAGTGAAACAGCATCAGCGTGGAAGGGGTTGGAGTTTTTAATTTTTGAGGTCACTTCCAGCCCAAACCATCCCATGATTTGATGGCTACAGCCTGCATTTGGTCATTTCCATCCTTGGCTCAATCTGAGTCAGCCTCAGGCCATCCCTGCCATTCCTGGTGGGATATTGGCTTGTCCCTGTTGAAGGAAATGGTGTTTGGGGTCATTAGCACTCATGTAGGACATTGCCCATATGGCAAAATCCTAATCCTAAATGGGAAAAGGGTAAATTTACCCACATTTCCACTGCTAGGATTGAAGTGCCCAACTTCTTGCTGCATCCAGCTGAGGCTGGGCTGGCAGGAATCTTCCCAACATTTCCCAACACTTTTTTTTGGGATGGTTTCTGTGCTCTCCTTCGAGCCTTTCCATCACCTTGACCAAATAAATCCCTGCACACCATCAGCACCAGCAAAATCCATCCCCACCAACCTGACCAAGCAAACAAATCCTTCCCTCTGCTTGTCTGACACGTTTTTGGGAGGATGTGGGCTCTTTTAAAACACTCTTTGGTGTTTCACTCAGCACTGCTCTTGGCCAGTGATTTAAATCTCGAGTTCCACGGTGAGCACAAAAAACCTCACGTGAAACCTCCTGAGATGTTCTGTGTACACAGGATGCCCAGAGCCAGCAGCAAAACACATTTCAGGGACCTGAGCTCTCCCTCACATCTCCAGGAAGCAGCTCTGCCCCTCTGCCTGATCCACCTGCACAGCAACAGCTAATTATCATTAATTTTCTGCTTTCTGCTTTCAGGGAGATTGCTGGCTTCACACAGCAGCAGGAAGCAGGAGGAGGAGGAGGAGGAGGAAAATATGGATCACCTGTTTTTTCTGCTTCGTTTCTCCCCCTTCCAACAGGATGGGAAATGCTCCCTGGAGAGCATCGCTTTGGATTTGTGCTTTCAGCTTCTGGAAGATTCCAGGCAGCCTGAAAGAAGTGGAGCTCTCAGGACACTGCCAGAGGGCATGGATGGATGGGAGATTGGGAATTCCCAGAGCAGCTGTGGCTGCCCCTGGATCCCTGGAATGTCCAAGGCCAGGTTGGACAGGGCTTGGAGCAACCAGGGATGATGGAAGGTGTGGAAATGGATGATCTTTGAGGTGCCTTCCAACCCAAAAACTCTCCTTCACTGGGCAGAAGGCTGGACTTGAGCTCTCAGAAGTCCCTCCTAATCTGAAGTTTTTTTTATGACCAAAGCTGTATGATTATTAAAAAAAAAAATTTAAAAAAAAATAGATTTTTCCTGCCAGGAACATTTTTGCCTGAGCAGAGCTGCTCCCACCTTGTCACCCACTGAGCAGGGGACACTGCCAGACCTGCAGTCCAAGGAGCAGGATTTCACATTCCCTCCACAGCAGCAGGGTTTAGAAATCCTGGCCATCACCATGGATACTGGAGCACTGGGAATGCAGCACTCACCACAGCCAGCCTGGGGGATGCTGCCAGGAAAACACACCTGGGAAGCTCAGGTCTCACCTCAAATGCAGGAAATCACAGCAGTTCAGCTTTTTTTTCTGGGATAATTCCTTTTTCCAGGCACTGGGCTCTGAGCTCCTGCAGCTGGATGCAAGCCTCCCAGGTTGGAATCCAAAATTGGGATTAATCCCAAAATGTGATGCAGCCAGGTGCTGCAGATACCCCAAAAACCAGCCTGGATCACAGAGACTCCAAACCATGGAGAGAGCTGGGAAAGCATCTCCTTCCAGCCTGAGACAGGAGGAATTTCACAATTTTCCTCCTCTGGAAGCGGCCACAGGAGAACAAAGCCAAGCTCTCTTTGGAAATCCCACTCCCCCCAGCTCAGGAGATGTTTGGAAGTGGCTTCTTGGGAGCACATATTAATATTCCCAAGGAAAATAAACCCCAGAGAGAGGCACTGAGCGGTGAAAAAAATGAAGGAGGAGTCTGGGAAGGGAAATCTCTGCACTGGATGGATGATGAGAAGGGTGTAGATCCATTAATAAAAAAAAAAAAGGAAAAAATAATAAATCAATAATCCTTGGAAGAGCTGAGATAATGACTGCCTTTAAAAAAAAAATTAATTTTTAATAAGAAGGGATGTCAGGCTAATTAGGAAGTAATGAAGAACTTGTCAGTGTTTCTGCAGAGAAGGAGGAGTGAGGGGGTTCTGTCCCCACAAGTGGAGCAGAAAATACATCCTGGTGTCACCAGGGATGGGCTCTGTGAATCATTCATAGGGGGATCATTCACATTTGCTTTAATTCACATTTACTTCAGTAATAGGTTTGGGGTTTTTTTAGGGGAAAGTGCTTTCAAGAAAAAAAAAAGAAAACAAAAGGGGAAAAAAAGGGGGAAAAAGAGAAAAAAGGAAAAAAAAGAAAAAATGTAAAAACAAAGGAAAAAAAAGGAAAAATAAAGGAAAAAAGGAGAAAAAAGGGGAAAAAGGGGAAAAAATAAAAAAGGAAAAAAAGAAAAAAAAGGGGGGAAAAGGGGAAAATAAAAGAAAAAAAAGAAAAAAGAAAAAAAAAGGGATGTTCTTTGTGTCCCACCCAGCCCTTGTGCCTGGTGCCTCCTCATGATGGAATCAAAATATTTCTGTCACAGAGAACTAGGGGTTTTAATACAATCCTAAAATGTGAAGTTTGGGCTTTTTCCAGTGGCTTTTTTTTCTTGGCTTTTCCACAGAAATGCCAGGGCCTGCTCCTTTCCTGTGAAGGCTTTGCTTTATTTAAAGATGTTTCCATTTAAACTTAATTTTTTAATAAGAGAAAGGAAAAGCAGCTCATTGAGCAAAGCTTGCCCAGGCCTGTCCTTCCCAGAAGGAGTTCACAGAAAAACAACAAAACCATTCCCTGGACATGGAGCCAACATCTCCAACGTGGAAAAGCCACCAAGGAGCCACAGCTTCTCTGGGAATTGCAGCCCAGCCAGGAATTCCTGATTCCCAGTATCCCACCCAAATCTCCCCTTTTCCAGCCTAAAGCCACTCCCTGTGTCCTGTCCCTCCATTCCCAGCTCTCCCTGGATCCTTCTCCTCTCCAGGGGAACATTCCCAGCCTGGCTCCAGAGCAGAGGGATCAAACCCTTGGATTTTCTCCATATCCCATCTAGGGCCAGGGACGTCTCATGTCTAATTACAGACCATAATATGAACACAGGCATCAAAAATAATCATCTCCACACCCTCCCTGCCTCAGAATAAACATTTATTTTTTGCTGCAGAGCTGCTCAGCCACCAGGACCACCTGCCTTCCAAAATCTTCTCCCTCAGGAAGAGCTTGGCTGATGGATTTGTGCACATGCATAGTGGTGAAGGCAGCAAGTTGTTACATAAAGTGTTATATAAATCACCTACTGAGTGCATAGAAATGTTCAAACTTCACCAATCTCATGCTGGAGGAATCAATTTAATTTACCACAGATATCCCTGACATCCAGGAGAAATGCAGGAGGCAGAATCAGGCCTTCAATCCCACACTGGACACACATTTGTAACATTTTTGCATTTAGAGATCTCCTGCAAATCAGCTTGGAGACCCCAAACCACGTGAGCTGTTTAAATCAAATGGTTGCAGTGAATTAATTATTGATTTAATAAAAGTTGGGCCAAAGCTAAAAGCTTTTCCCAGAGATGGAGATGAGGCCCAAAACTCTGCTCTGGCTGCCTGTGAGGCACATTTAGGAGCAGGTCATGTTTTATAGTGGGGTTTGAATCAGCACAGCCCCCTGAACCCCACCTGCTCTCACCAGTGATGGTGTTCACCCCATAAACTTTGTTATATTTAATTTAAATCAGCTGTATTTTGGGGCAGGCACTAGGAAATTGGATTTTTCCTGGGTTCAGGCCTGCTGGGATGTGACCTCTTCAGGAAGGGCTGCACAAATACAAACCCCACTGGGGGGTTTTGTTTTTGGTTACACTTATTTTCTTGTTTGTAATGCGCTCAGGGAGAGGGAACTGAGCCTGATTTCACTCTGAATAAATCCCAGAATGGTTTGGGTTGGAAGGAACCTTTAAACTGATCCCATCCCACTCCTGCCATGGCAAGGACATCTTCCACTGTCCCAGGCGGCTCCAAGCCCTGTCCAACCTGGAACATTTCCAGGGATGGGGCAGCCACAGCTGCTCTGCTCCAGGGCCTCACAGCACCCTCACAATAAATAAAATCTTCCTTAAATTTAGATTTAATCAATCCTCTTGTAGTATAAACCCATCCCTAAATTCTGTCCCTCCCTCCTGGGGTCAGGTTTGTGATCTCTGGGACCTGATCCATGAGTGACAATTCCCAGCCCTGCTGAAGCCAAATTCCCAGCCCACCCAGCCTGCTGCATCCCTGACATAAATCATGCCCTGACTTTCCTCTGACATAAATCATGCCCTGACTTTCCTCTGGCTGCATCACCAGCTGAACCGAGGTGCCAAATGCTGAGTGCACAAGGTCCCTGCAAGACAATCTGTGCTAATTGCCACTAATGACCTTGTGCAGCATCTCCCTCCTGTCACTGCCTCTGCCAAGCTGGAATTGCATCCCAGAAAAGCATGCTGGGCTGAAGGAACATCCCACAAGCACAGGAGGTGTTTCCCCAGCTCAGAGCTCATGGTTGAGGCCACCTTCACCACACCAGGTTGCTCCAAGCCTTGTCCAACCCAGCTTGGAACAAACTGGATAAAATATTTTGTTTTTGAAACCTCTCCAGGTGTGAGGTGGGGATGGAGAAAGCTGAGAGGGGGCAGGATCCCACTTCTTTTCCCCCTTCCTTTTCCCCCTTTCCGCCCTGCAGAAAATTCCTTCAGCTTCCCTGACCTGAGACATCCCTGAATCCCTGAGGTTGGGAAAGTTTTCCCAGTCCCAGCTGTGCCAAATCCCCAGCCCAGCGAGTGGCACCTCCAGGAATTCCTTGGGCACCTCCAGGGATGGGGAATACAAACCTCCCTGGGCACTTCCAAGGGGGAAATTTCCATGGGGAAATTGCTGCTGCTGTCCACCCAGACCCTGCCCTGATATATTCTGAAGTCATTTCTCCTTGTCCTGTCCCTGTTCCTGTACCTGGAGCAGATCCCAAATCCCTCCTGGCTGTCCCCTCCTGGCAGGGATTGTTCAGAGCCATGAGGTCTCCCCTGTGTCTCCTTTTCTCCTCTGGCACCTTCCCCGCACTCCCAGCTGATCCAGGAATCCCATCCCACCCTGACCAGGCACATCTGGCACAGCCCAGCACCAGGAACCTGCTGCAGCAGGGCTCAGCTGGCAGCTTGGCAGAGACCTGGGCAAAGCACCTGGCAGCCAGGAATGGAGAAAAGATCCTCCCTGGAGCTGCCTGTGGCCTGTCCTTCCCCATCTGACAGCCTGGCACCACGGCAGGAAATCCATGCAGAGCCCAGGGCACAGATGGAGCAGTGCTGGCTCATCTGGAGCACAGCTCCAGGAGCACAGCAAATGACCTCCCTGCCCCTCAATCTGTCATCTGTCCCCAGCGGGGCAGGGGGAAGGTGCAGCATCCATTTAAAATGAGAAAAAAAATTAAATAAAAAATGCTATATTCACAAATTTTAACTGCTGTGCTCCGGGGGAGGTGAGAAATCATCTCAGAGGTGAGAAACTGCCTAAGCTCTCGCTCTGATTCACCAAGGTGTGGGCTGCTGGCAGCACAGAGCTCAGCAAAATGCCCTCTGAGATCCTCATTTCCTGAGAACAAAATGTCAGGATGGAAGAGGAGCTGGTGCAGGACGGATCCAGCACAGACTCAGGCTGAGTGGGTTTGCTGTGACAGGCTGACATGAGCCACCCCTGCTGCTCCTGGGGGGGAAAACAGCCTCACAAAGAGCTGGCTGGGCAGCAGAAATGGCACAACAAAGAGGGAGCTGAGCTACAAAAGGCTGAACTACAGAGGAGCAGCAAGGAAGGAACATCAGGACGATCACAAGAGTTGTGGCTGCTCCTGTGACAGCAGGGCTGGAGCTTGTTTTACACTTCTGCCTTGTACCCTGCTCAAAAATGAGCGCTGAGCTCCCAGGGGATGCTGGCACCTGTCACAGAGCCAAGGGACACCCCCAGCCCTCACCCAGCACCTCCTCTGCACATCAAGGGCTCTCCAATTCACATGTCCCAACGTGAAAAAGAATTTAAATCGTGCCCTCAAATCTCTGTGACTTCAGTATGAGCAAGGATGGAAGAGCTTTCCCAGGGAGGGAAGAGAGGCATCATCACATCCAGTTGTGTCCTTGATGGGATTTGCATCCCTGATGGGATTTGTGTTCCTGATGGAATTACACCCAGCTCCTCCACGTTGTTTTTGGAAATACCCAGCTCATCTCCACGTGAATTCCCATCATAATTGTTGAAGGGCACTGGTGCTAAACACACATTTCCTGGGAGAGGACAGACAGGAGCTGTGTGCAGTTATTTGTCCAGGAGGACGAAGCCAATCTGATCTCCAGCTCATCCCTTCCCTTTGCAGCATCCTGAGGGAAATGCAGCCAGAATTCCCTCCCCTGCTGCAGAATAAACAGCAGAATAAACTGCTGCACCTGCCAGCATCTTCCCACTCCTCCCCTGTCCAGCCCTGGCAGGAAGGGAGCAGAGCCTCTGCCCCCAGAGCAGTCCCCAAATCAATCAATGTGCCTTGTTAGGAACAATCTGCTTCAAAACTTGACATCCTCTGACACAGAGAGCACATAACAGAGTCAGAGAAAGCTGCTCTGATAGGGGGGGTCAAAACCAGACTCTGAATCCCACAGGCACAGAAAAACCTCCAGGCCAGAGAATCACAGAATCCCAGGATTGTTTGGGTTGGCAGGGACCTTAAATCCCATCTTGTTGCATCCCAAAAAACTGGGATTTTTGAGTTTTCTGTGCTTTCTGGTACCTGAGACCTGAGGTATTAGAGAAGGCTCCAAATTTGAATGATGGATTAAAATGTGTAGTTAAATAGAAGTGTGTGATTTCACATGGTGAAGGGTTTGGAATTTGAGGTTTTTTTAATATAGTTATAGATATTGGACAAGATGGATGTTCTTGGGTGTTTTTTCTTTCTATCTTCCTTCTTCTTCATGGTTTCAGGCAGTAATTTTTGGTTGGACAGTCAGTGCTGCACTGCACGTCACAGGAGTTTGGTTATTGGGTCAAAAGTATCAATAATAGAGGTGATAATTCTTTATTGGACTGTTTGGCTTATAAAAACCTTGTAACCAGCTCAGTTCAGCCCCATTCTTCTCACTTTTAGCTGGTAGCTGTACTCTGTAATTTAGATAAGATTTAATAAACAACCAAGCCCAAACACAAGAAATTAATCTCTTCCATGTTTTTAATCCTGATTCTGAGTGAAGACAGAAGGAAATGAAGACAAGGCACTGATTAGGTGGTGCAGTTATCACATTTACACCCAGCCCTGGGCAAGGACATCTTCCCCTATCCCAGCTGCTCCAAGCCCCATCCTACCTGGCCTGGAACAGTTCCAGGCAAAGGAAGCAGGGAGAGGAAAAATTAATATATCCTGACTCAAAGGGCACTGGTTATCTGGGAAAACAGAGGGATTTCACCAAATAAAACCCCCAGAGCTGCAGGTGGGAAGCAGTTCCACAGCACAGGATGGCAGGAATGAGGCTTTGGATGCTCTGGGCACCCTGAAGATGAAGGCAAGGCTAAATCCAGCATTAATTCACACACACATCCCAATCCTGCCACGGGGAACTGCAGCAGGAACAGAACTGACCATGCAAATCCAGAGAGGAGCAACGGGAAAAGAGAGAATTTAGTGTAAGGCTCCAAAGCCCAAAAAGACAAAAAAAGGAGAAGAAAAGGAGGAGAAGAAAAGGAGGAGAAGAAAAGGAGGAGAAGAAAAAATAAAGAAGAAAAAAAGAAGAAAACAAGAAAAAAAAAAGAAAAAAAGGAAGAATTATTAGTTGAAAGATGCTCCACATTTCCAGGGTTGGTGATTAAATTAAAAATCATTTAACTGCTCTTTCCCAGGTATTTCAGCTTTACAGAAGCAGCAGCGGGGCAGCCAGGCTGGCATGTCCACAGGAGATGTGGGATTTCCAGGAGGCACTGGAAGTCACAAATGGGATCTTCCACTCCAGTGGCTCCGTGCTGCTGCAGCTGCTGCCACGGAGCTGTGCTCACCCCATCCCAGCTGTGCATCCAGCCCTGGGAATGGCAACTCCAGGCAACATCCATGCATGCTTTATTAACAATTAAAAAATAAAAAATCAACTCCTGTAAGGTTAGTAAAGGGGAAAGGGTAATTAACGCTGATGGGAAATCCCTCAGCTGCCAGATCCCTCCCAGGGCAATTTCTGCTGCTGCAGAATGGAGCAGGCTCCTATTAACACCCCTCTATTCCTGTGACAAGGGGAATTTAATGGCTAATTAAATACAAAACCGTGGCCCAAACCCCAGCCCGTGCTGTGCCTAACGTGTTTGAGGCTGGCATCACCCTCACAGTCACCTCTCTGCCCTCCCCTGCTGCTCAAGAAAAATGTCAAACCGAGCTTGGCTTTTGTATTTTCCACCCAGAAATTCTGCACTGATCAGAGCCTCTGCTGAGCTTTTCCAGCCACCTCCAGGTCAGGCTGTCTCCAAAGCTCCATCTAATTCTGAAGGCAAAATAGGAGCTGGTTCAGACTGCAAACAGCATTTTCCTTTCAATAGGGAAAGGTGAATTCTCTGACCTGCTGTTCCCAGCTCTGCTCTCCCTCCTGCATTAATCAGGGAGGGAATCAGGAATGGGTGAGAGCTGGGCTTCATTTCTATTCATTTCTGCCTCCCTGGTGAAGAGTTGAGCCCATTTCTTATTTCTGACTCTCACCCACCCCTCAGTGATGGTCCCAGACCCCAAACCATCCTTCCCTCTCCATGGGGATTTGAGAAACTCACCCTGAGAGCTTTTACTGCTCACAGTAATTCCACACCAGGACATCACCTGAGCCAGGGTCACCAGAGATTTATACCCCCAGCTCTCTCTGCCTTGGGAGCTTGCTCTAAATAGAAATTTATCCAATTCATCCCAGCAGGACAAGCTGAATGAACAGGGAATGAGCTGGCTTATTTATAAACCCATTTAGAGGTAAAATGCCTCGTCCCAAGAACAAGCAAAACAAGGAACAAGGCTGACAGAAGAGCAGCTTTGAGAGTTGTTATGCTTCAGCCAAGTTTTTCTTTAATTATTCTTCCATACAGCTGGGAAGAGCAATGCAATTTGAAGGCACTCTGAGCTAAATGAACATGTGTGAGTAACCCCAGTTAATTAAAGGCTGCTGAAAGCTCCTCCCAAGTTCAGGAAAGGGAAATATCTCCCAGTGGTTATGTGTTGGATTGCTGGAAAGTGCACAGCAGGACTCCAAAAAGGAATTTGTGGTCATGGGGAAAGAGGTTGTGACAAGAGGAAAAAACAGGAAAGGCTTGGATGGGATATTGGGAAGGAATTCCTGGCTGGGAGGGTGGGATAGAATTCCCAGAGAAGCTCTGGCTGCCCCTGGATCCCTGAAGTGCCTGGGATGGTGGAAGGTGTCCTGCCATGGCAGGGGTGGAATGAGATGATCCTGAAGATCCCTTCTACCCCAACTCATTTAGGAATTCTGTGACACCAAGAAAATTTTTCCCTTTAAAGCCTAAACCTGTGGGTGCTGGATTATTTAGAAGAGCAGTGTCAACTCCTCAAAAGCATCCTGTGAAACCTAGTTAATAAACAGCACAGCCTTCCCACACTCTCAAGTAATTTATTTAACACCAGGCACAGTGTGTGCTCTGCTTCCTAATTCTCCTGTTTTTCCAGACAGGGGAATCTCTGGGTGTGGATACTGCTGAAATTTCCTTGAGAGAGACACAAGAATCATCCCCCTTGCCAGGATCCAGCCAGGAGGGTCCTTCATTCATCAAGAGATGAAGAAAGATGGGAGAGAATGGAGAAGGTTTGGATGAAGCTGGGCCCCACCAGAGCTCAATCTGCTTGTGGAGATGATTCAGAGCCTGAGCCACACAGCACTGCTCTGTCAGATTGTGTATTTTTGTATATCCACACAATCATGGAGTGGTTTGGGTTCAAAGGAACCTCAAAGATCACCTCATCTCACCACCCCACCATCCACCTTCCACCATCCCAGGAGCAGCCACAGCTTCTCTGGGCACCCTCTCAGGGAAGAATTTTTAATTTTTTAACTCAGATCTAATCTAAACTTTCCACTGCAATGGAATAAAAGCTGCAGTGATTTACACTCTGAGATGACCCTGGGCCCATTTCCATCTGCACAAAACTCAGAGGTCACCTCCTGCCCTCCAAGAACCCCTGGAGAACTTGCTGTACCACATTACCTTTGATTAACCGGGTGTCTGGGGCTGCTCCTTACCCCATTAAGTGCAAAGCCAAGAGCCACCTGACAGAAAGCTTTTATCCAAATAAATTTACAGCAGAAGGCAGCATCCTGGATCCTGGGCAGGCCCAGGCTGGTGTAAATCACTTAGGCTGGAAAAGACTTTTAAATCATAAAGTCCCAGTGTCCCCAAGTGCCACACCCACACAGCTTTTAAATCCCTCCAGGGATGGGAACTCCAGCACTCCCCTAGAAGCTTTTGTCAATGCAAAACTACCCTTTCCATGAAGAAATTCTCCCTAAAATCCAAACTAAACCTCCCTGGGCCTGGAGGGGAGGCCAGGCCTGAGGCCGTTCCCTCTGCTCCTGTCCCTGTTCCTGGAGCAGATCCCAAATCCCCCCCGGTGTCCCCTCCTGCCAGGGACTGTGCAGGGTCCCCTGAGCCTCCTTTTCTCCAGGCTGAGCCCCTTCCCAGCTCCTCAGGAATTCTCCAGACCATTTCCAGCTCCCTCAGCCTCTCCTCATCAGATTCTTGTTCCAGATCCTGACATTTCTTTGCTTTTTCTGACTCAGCCTGTTTGCCACTCTCTGGATTTGGCCCCAGAGGGATGGAGGAGGTGGGGAGGCTGCTGGGCATTGCTGGGGAAGGAGAGGATGGATCTTGCTGCTGCAGGTGGAAAAAGGCTGGAAAATGGGATTCAGGACATCACACCAAAGCTTGGGAAACATTAAGGATTCTCCCTGCTTCTCTTTCAACAGCAAATATTTTACTTTGCAAACGCAAACAGATCTTGGTCATACAGCAACTCCCTGGATACTTCCCCAGGCGCTGTGGGGTACAGGAATTCCCAAGGACACATTCCCAGTGTCCCAATCTCGCCTCAAAAGTTCCTCTGGCAGCCCAGACAGAGCCCTGGCCAAGTGAGCTCAGGGAAAATCCTCTCTGCTCATCCCTGTCCTGGCTCTGGCATTCCCTGGGCACAAACTGAGGGGCCCTTGTGGTGTTTTCCACCTCTGGTTCTCCCCAGATGTCCAAACCAGCTGGGATAAAGTCCCAGTGTGTGATTTTTGGTTCTTGAAAGGAATCACCTGCATCCCTCATTCCATCTGTGCTGGGACAGGAGGAGCTGAGCTCCAGGTGACTCCTGGATGAGCCTCTGAGCAGGGATTTGCAATCTGAGGTGTGTTTGTGTCTTCAACCTGGGCAATCCCATCCCAGGCAGTTAAATCTCATGTAAAATTAAAATGGGGAGCACTGTTTTCCTCCCTCTAAAGCCAAGATTTGTTTCTGCTTCTCTCCAAGAGGATCTGAACATGCTGCCTGACCTCCTCAAGGAGAGAGTCCCAACTCAGAGTCTTGGTTTAGAATCATGGAATCATTTAAATTGGAAAAATTTAACTGAATGTAACCCTTTCCCCAGCACAGCCCCATGTTCCCAAGTGCCACATCCACATGGATTTTTAAACCCCTCCAGGGATGGGGACTCCCCCTGACTCCTCACAGGACTTGTGCTCCAAAGCTTTTCCCTTCCCCGGATGCAGAAAACAAAAGGAACGTGGCTGAGAGTGGAGAGAAGAGGCAAAGCCCCACAATCCCAGCCCAAAGCTTCTACCTGCAGTGTCCAAAACCAGCAGAAGATTTTTTCACCGTGGGACCCCTGACCTCTCCAGCTTTCTTTTAGTGCCTGGCAAATCCAGGCTCACCTTTGCTGCAGCTGGGATGTGGATGGCAAAGACAAAGCAGCCTCTTGCAATGTGTCCCACCCCCAGGGAGGTGACAAGGGGCACAGTCAGGTACTAGAGTGATGGATAACAACTCAGGATTTGAGACAGGCAGGGACAACTGCTCTGCATCCCTGCCTCTCCTTTCCCAACCCAGAACGTTTTCAAACCTGCTTAAAATCCGCCGCCAGAACCCACAAACTTCTGGGAGATCTTTTTAACCAGCAACAGCAAAATGATTTTAAGACTGAATTTGATGAATTGGCTGGGGTTTCAGGGCTGTGGGAGACAGCAGAGCTCCTGGAGATCCCTCCCAGTCTGTTTGTACACATCCATCCATCCATCCATCCATCCCATCACCAAGCTGCTGAGCCTGCACTCTCCACACATTTCCAGCAAAGACAAGAGGGACTCGGATGCCTGAGGAATAAATGATTCAGCTCCATCTTGTGCTCCTGCTTCTGGCATGCCAAAGCAGCACTCCAGCTTGTCAGGAGAAAAACCCAGACAGCTGCAATATCTGTGCAAAACTGGGACTATTCAGATTAAAAATCCATTCCCCTCTACGTTTCTCTGAATATTTACCCCTGCTCCCAACAACTGAAAGGAAGGCAGGAGAGTGAGGATTTGCCACAATCTGTGAAATCCCAGCTCTCTGCATGACAATTGATTGTGCCTCAGCACTGATTATTTCAAATGATCAGCTGGGAGAACCTCAGGGAGGAAAGGGAAAATTGGGGCAGCTCCCACAGAGGGCTGGGAAAAGCCCTTTGGATTTGGTTCCAAGGGGAGCACGCTGCATTTAACAGGGATTGATTGCCCTGAGCCTGGAAATCACCCACTGAGGAGTGAGCACTGCTGCTTTCAGGAACAGCAGCTCACGCCAGGGTGTCAGCACAGGCTGTGGGGACAATCACAGCCTCCCTGGGTGGGACTGGATGGGATTTGAGCTCTTCCAACCCAAACCATTCCATGATTCCCTCCTGTGAGCTGTGTATCGTTACACTGCTCATCACACAGAAAAGATCAAAAACTGACAGTCACCCTTTCAGCCAATCTGTCCCACTGCCAAGGGCCCGTGCTCCCAAAAAATGACACCACCAGACACTTTGGCAAGAGGATCATCACTCCAATCCACAGCTGGTTTGCTTCCTAATGTCCAGTCCCAACCCGGATCAAGCTTGGAAATCATGGGTATGGGTATTGATATTTTTAATTTTTAAAAATTTTTTTTAATTAAAAAATTTTTTTTTGGTGTGTAACAAAATTCAAGGTAAACAACCTCTTCCCCTGATTTTTTTTCGATGATATCTCAAGGAGCAATGTGAGCTCTGGTCCTGAAATCACTCCTTCAATTATTCCTTAACACATTTAACTCCAAAGACTCTTCCCCTCCCTAAAAATCAAACAGAGAAACTGTGTTTCCCTGCAGAAACACAGCTCTCAGGGCAGGTGAGACTTCCCAATTTCCAAAACTCCCAGAGCAAGTGGATGAAAATCACCCTTTGAAATAATGTTACAGCTCCACATTTATCAGCTACATCAATGAAACAGTGCCTGGCTAAAGCCCTCCCTTGGGAAAAGGGATTTGGAAGGAAAAGCAAAAACTCATCTCGTTCCAACCCCACTGCCATCACCTCCCACTGGCCTGAGCAGTAAATTCTCCCTCATGCTCAGCTGGAATTCCCTGTGTTCCAAACTCTGCCTGTTGCTTCTCATCCACCTGCTCCACACCACAAGAGCCTGGCTCCATCCTCTGCCTCCCTGTGAGCATCCAGTGACCCGTGCCACCCTGATCCTGGGCATCCCACACCACCTGGATGTTCCTGCTGGGTGCCAGCAGCTCTGGGATCAGCGACTGCACCCATGGATGGGGACAAGAAAAATCCACAGGAATTGTTCCTGCTGCCAGCAGAAGGGGTCAGGAAAAGCCCCTTCAAAGCAACAAGCACCAAACCCTTCTCCCCACAGCACCACGGGGTTATCCCGATTTTTGGGGCATTGTGACAAGTGACAGCTTGTCCCTGCACGCACCCACTGACCCGATTCGGGGTGCAGAGCTCCAGCCCGGAGATCTCCGTCCTGCACGGACCACACAAGCTTCCAGAGCATCCCGAGGTGTTCCTGGAAAGCAACCCAGCCCCCTGGGAGGGCACAGCCTTCCCCATTCCCTGCCACCTGCTCCGGTTTGGACTGGGGACAATTACGGCGATGTTCATGCGAGGAGTGACGCCCGTGCCCTGTGCCCTGTCCGCTCCTGTCCCAGTCACTTCTGCCCCAGTTCCTGCGGCCGCCGCTGCGAGGAGGGAGGGGACAGAGGGAGGATGGAGCTGGTGATGGCCACAAGCGCTGGGACCTCTCCTGCAGCACGGAGCAGCTGATCAGTATTCAGGGACAGGCTCCAAGCTGCCATCCCTCCTCTTCCTCCTCCTCCTCCTCCTCCCGGTGTGCGGCAGGAGCTGGCACCCCCCGGCTCCCCGCTCCCACGTCCCCAAGGTGATTTTACACCTCCCTCCTCCTCCTCCCCAAACCATCCTCCCCGTTGCTTTCCCAGCTCTGCGGCGCAGATCCACCCCCGGCATTCCAGCTGGCAGGGCTGGATTTGGGGACCCAGGGGCAGCATCATCTGCACCATGCCAGCGCCGAGAGGACACGCTCCCCTCCAGGGAGAGGATGGATGAGGATGCTGCCAGGGAAGCTGCGGGGCAAGGTGGCTTGGCTGGGGCTGCCGGCACAAGCCGGGGCTCACCTTGTGCAGCTTCCACATGGCTCCCAGCGCCTTGACCTCGTGGCTGGAGTGCTTGCCCTCCTCCAGGCACTGGTAGCAGACGGGGCTCTTGCACTGCACGCAGTACATGCTGTGGTTCTCCAGCTCGTGGTCGGTGCAGGTGGAGATCTTGCGGGGGCTGAGCCGGCGGCTGACGCGGCCCTGGGCCGGCGGCACCAGGCGATGCTTGGCCAGCGGTCCCCGCGGCGGGTGGCACCGCAGGCGGCACGGGTCGCAGTAGAACACGTCGCACTGCTCGCACATCACGGCCGCCTCCTTGGGCGCCTTCTCGCAGAGCTGGCACCGCAGGGCCGCCGCCCTGCCCTGCTGGTAGCGGTCGATGACGCCCTCGAGCAGGCGGTTGCGGGGGAAGCCGCGCAGCCCGCGCTCGTCCAGCACCAGGCTGCGGTGGCACTGCGGGCACGTCAGGCACGCGTTGCGCGGCGGCGGCGGCGGCGCCAGCGCGGCCGGGGGAGGCGGCGCGGCCGGCGGGAACACGCGGACCCCGTTCGGGGACTTCTGGCACGGCGTGGTGGGAGCGCTGGCGAAGCCCCCGTACGAGCCGTAGCCGCTGTCCGCCTCGCTGTACAGGCTCATCTTGTCCAGGTCCAGGTAGTCATAGTCGGAGACGGCCGAGCCCGAGGCGCGACGGCTCTGCGGAGACTCCGAGTCGGGCGTTTGCACCAGGATGTTGCGGGCGCACGCCTGGCACAGGTTGTGCGAGCAGGGCAGGATGATGGGCTCCCGGTAGAAGGAGCCGCACACCGGGCATTTCAGCTCCTCTTCCATCTCTTCCATAAGGGAGGGAAGGAGGGGCGGCGGCGCGGCTGCGGCGGCCGCGGCAGGAGCCCGAGTAGCGACCCGCACCGCACCGCGCCTCGGCGCCGACTGCCGCCCGCCCGCTGCCCGCCCGCCGCGCGCGCCGCCGGGCCCCGCCCCCGCGCCCCGCCATTGGTCCGCCCGCCGGCGCGGGGGTGCGCTGCGCGATGTGATTGGTCGAGCCGCCTGTCCATCACCCTGCCGGGAAGCCGCTGCGGGGGCTGCGCTCGGGGCTGCGGCGCCGCTGCGGGGTCGGTGCGGGGAGAGCGCCGGTCCCGGTCCCGGCCCTGGCCCTGCCCGCGGCTCTGCCCGCGGCTCTGCCCGCGGCTCTCCCGCTGCTTTCCCGCTGCTCTCCTGCTCCTCATCCCTTCCCCGGCTCCCCGGGAAACCTCTCTACAGCCCCGCGGTGCCCGCAGCATCCCCTCCCCGGCATCCAGGCGCGCTCCTGCGGTTTCCCCTGTGACCGCCCGAAGTGACTTTGGCAGAGCGAGGGATCTGCTGCTGGATGCGCCCGTGTGGTTATTACAGTAACCGCACGTGTAGCGCTCCGGCTCTCCGGATGGCAGCGCAGGGATGCTGCTGCGGGGATGCCCTGCGTGGGGAGCGGGACGGTCCCTGAGCCTGGGACGCCCCCGTGGGGACACGCTCCGCCTCTGGAGAGCGGGGACAGCGGCCCCGAGGGGCTCCCGTGGCTTTGCTTCTCAGCCCTGCTCGCTCCGAAGGTCGGCTGAGGTCTTAAACTCTCCTGGCAACAGAGCGGCACGGCGGGTCCCGCTCAGCCAATAGAAAAATAGCATTGCTCGGGATGCCGCTGGATTATCTCTCATTTCCCTCTCCCTGTGCACGGATCTGGGGCTGCACTTGGTGCCCAGCTCTGTGCCGCCCGTGATGGCTTTGGGCTCTGGGATGCAAATGTCAGCAGGACCTGGAGCTGCTGGAGTGATGAGGGCATGGAGATGCTCCAAGGCTGGGAGAGCTGGGGAGGAGAAGGCTCCAGGGAGAGCTCAGAGCTCCTTCCAAAGCCTGAAGGGCTCCAGGAGAGCTGGAGAGGGACTGGGGACAAGGGATGGAGGGACAGGACACAGGGAATGGCTTCACTGCCACAGGGCAGGGATGGATGGATGGGATATTGGGAAGGAATCCTGGATGTGAGGGTGGTGATGCCCTGGCACCTGTGCCCAGAGATGCTGTGGCTGCCCCTGGATCCCTGGGAGTGTCCAAGGCCAGGCTGGACACGGCTTGGAGCAGCCTGGGACAGTGGAAGCTGTCCCTGCCCATGGCACCATTTCCAAATAACAAGAATGCTGGGGACACCCAGGGCTGTGCGTGCCCTGCTTGACAGGACACGAGGGGCTCCTTCCCCTCTGCAGCTCCTGGCATTCCAGGAACAGCTGCAATTCCAAGCTCCCACACTGATATTCAGGCAGGGGGAAGCCCACGAGCCCGAGGCAGACGCCACCATTTCTCAGCCTGACAAGGAAGGACAAGTGATGAGGAGAAAAGGAATTTCTGAGTGCTTGTCTCTCCCACTCTGATGTGCTTTGTTCTTCCCTTTCTGCTTCCTCAGGCTCCTGCTGGCTCCGTATTGACCGAGGCTTCCCCTGGACTCTGCTCAACATTCCTCATTAGCTCCCTGTTGGTGTCTCTGCTCAGAGCTGGTCATTTTTTTTCCCATTTTCCCTCCTCGAGCTGCCCTTTTGCCAAAATAAAACCATCATTCCTTTTTTTGCCTCTGGTTTCCCGTGGCCATTTTTCACCCTGGCAGGTCTAGGATTGCCTTTTCTGCTGGAGTCATCATGGAAATGGGCAGAAAGAGGAACACAGCCAGTGCCTTTGGAAGCAACCCTTGCTCATAAACATTGAGCTGTTTTCTTCCTGGCACTGCAGCTCGAGCCCTCAGCTGCTCAGGCTCGGGCTGTGTTTTATTTACAACTGTCACACTCGTCACTGCAATAATTGCTGGACCCAGCTTCAGCATTCGTTTGTCTGACGTGATCAGTTATAGTGTGGGGAAATTGCCCAGCCTTGCCTCACCTTCACTCAGAATCACTGAGGTTGGAAAAGATTTTTGGCATCATCAAGCCCAGCCTTGATCCCCAGCTTGTCCCCAGCCCAGAGCACTGAGTGCAGTTATTCCTTGGACACCATGGCACTCCAAACCACCCTTTCCATGATGAAATTTCCCCCGAGTTTTCCTGCCACAGAAGCAGCTCCATCTCCTGCTGCTGGTGCATCTCCTGTTGTCACCAGCCTCTGCTCTGGAGAGCCTGGAAGCCCCTGCTGGGCTGAGATAAATGGAAGTAATTTAGACTCTATAAGTGCTGTTGGATCCTCTTGGTGAATCGTAATAAATATCTGAGCTGGGCTAGAGCTCATAAATAAAAGAGAGAAACGAACCAAAATAACAACTCTGCAGCCTCTTTATTCATCCCACGCCCAGAACACCTTGAGGAGATAAATCAGAGTGGACAAGTGCTCAGAGCTCCTCACAGGAGAGGTCTGGGAGCGCCAGAACCTTTCCAGAGGAGAGGTTTCTGCTGCTGGAGAGGCCTCAGGCGTTTGATGCAAGCAGGGAAACCTGCTTCATTTTCTGGGAATGTGTTTCCTCTTGTCCCTGCGCAGCATCTCTGCTGTTCCTGTGGAACCCATGGTGCTGGAACACTTTTCTGGGAACATCTCCAGAGCTTGGAGTGGCTTTTATGGCTCCAAGACACTGGCAGCTCATAATTCCCCCTGTCACCAACCAACACACCCTGCTCCTCCTCCTCCATCATTTTGAACGGAGGAGCTCTTGGCTGACAGGAGAATTCCTTCTTTGTGTGCACCCCCTTGGAATGTGCATCCCTGCACTCATCCTGCTTCCTCAGGACATCCAGAGCTTCCAGCACATCCTGATTTCCCTGTGCTGGGGACAGCTCCTGGCAGCAGGACAGGGCTGAGGTCACTCTGCTCTCTGGTGCCAGGACCATGGTCAGGAATACTGGCACTGTGCCTAGAAAGGTTCCAGAGCTCCTGGAACAACTTCCACAGCTTCTTATTGGTGACACCATTTGCTCCAAGCACCATTTCAGGAGCTCAGAAAGTTGGAAACCCTTCCCATTTTTTTCTCCTCCCAAGTGCCAGATTTTTGCTGATTGACTTCCCTGAATGCAGGTGGCATCTTGGCCCGTTTTATCTCAGTGTCACAAACGTGAGGGATCCAGGAAATGCTTTGTGCCTGTGGGCAGACCTTGCAGTTTTTGAGCAATTTGAACATTTTGATGCCCAGTTCTCCAGAATCAGTTTCCCTTTACCCAGGACAGGTTCCTCCCCATCACTCCGAGCTGCTGCAGGCTGAAGCAATGCCAGCTCTGCTGCCTCTCTGGGAATTGGGAATTTTGGCTGTGGGGGTGGAGAGACCCTGGAATGGAATTCCCAGAGAAGCTGTGGCTGTCCCTGGATCCCTGGAAGTG
>VRYO01000006.1:845955-861086 GCA_009812075.1 Sialia sialis | reverse complement strand
CTCTCCAGCTCTCCTGGAGCCCCTTCAGGCTCTGAGCTCTCCCTGGATCCTCCTCTCCAGCTGAACATTCCCAGCTCTCCCAGCTTGGCTCCAGAGCAGAGGGGCTCTGGCCCTCTGATGATTTTTTGTGGTCTCTCCTGGAGCCCATCAGATGGGATGAAGAACCCAAATTCCCAGAGCAGACCTCCCCAGCACCCACACATGCTGTCACTCCTCACTGAGCTGCTGTGCCAGCATTCCCTGCCAGCTTCCAGGACCTGGCAGGACACTGGAACTGAGCCATCCTCCTCCTAATGACAGCTGCACACCGAACAGAGCAGGGGAGGGATCAGGGGTTCCCTTTAATTGGTGCTGGGCTCCACTTACAGAGCTGGGGGCTGCTGAGTGTCCCAGGATCTGCAGGAGCTCCCTGTGATTTTGGGAGAGGTAGCTGCCTGGGAAATGGGAGTTCTGCTCCATCCTGAGCTGCACTGGGATGTGCTCCTGATGCCTCTCCCTCCTTTGGAGAGCACAAACCCAGTGCCAGCCCAGGGCTGAACAGCTGGAGTTGCTTTTCTCTCTTTTTGAGCAGATAACTCCTCAGGGCACTCAGCCACCACTACATGTGTCTCCCCATAGCCACAAACCCTCCTGCACAGAGGGGTTTGGAGCAAAGCTCCTGCCAAGGCTGCAGCAGGTCTGAGGAGCCTCAGAGCTGCTGGAAACGCAGCTGCTGGCAGACACATCATGGCTCGGCTGTTTCAGATCCAAACCAGGGAATTCCAGAGAGTTTGTGAGCAACAGGAGCCAGTGCTGGAGAGGAATCTGCCAGGAGGATGGAAAGGAACTGGGCAGTGATCGTGATCCCTTTTCTTTTTAATGAAACTCCTTGAAGAGGATGAGCTGAGAGGTGACAGCACAGCTCCTGCCACCCTGCCAGGTGATAGAACCACAGAATATCCTGAGATTTTCTGAGGGAATATCCTGATGGAGTCCAGCCCTGCACAGACACCCCAAAAATCCCACCCTGAGCATCCCTGGTTTCCAAACACTCCTGGAGCTCTGGAACGTCACCATTCCCTGGGCACCCTCTGGGGGAAGAACTTTTCCTAAAATATAACTCAAACCTAGCACAGCCATTCCCTCAGGAGTCAGGGGAGGGTCTGTGCTCTGGAAAAGAAATGATGAATCCTCTTGTACCTCTCTGGAAATATCTGTCCCCCCAGTCCTTCTGCTGACAACAACAAATCCTGCACACATTGTTAATGGCTGATTAAAATTCCCTGGGAGCTGCCACTGCAGGCGGCTAAAATAGAGGCTGCTCAGGATGCTAAGCCAAATGATTTAAGTTATTCATGTCTGTGATCATGTAAACAAACTGTCAGACATCCAGATGCAGGGAGAAATATCCACGGACAGGAACAGAGGCAGGGCTCGGCACACATTCATTTACTAATCTGTGTGAATAAATTCAGTGAAAGTGTTACAAATGTATTCCCTGGGCCTGTGTTCTGCTGGATTAAGATGTGATAATTTGGTATCTTGGGTCACTGAGCAAACACAGACGTGACTTGGTGATCAATTGAAGCCAAGCTGGGTGGACACAGCTCCTTCTTTTCAAATCCGTGGGTCAAAATGTGGGGCAACAGCCTGGTGTCTGCTGTGGGGAGCCAGGAGAAGTGGGAGGGAAATGAGCTGTGGAAATAGAATGTGGAAAAATAAGGAGCTGTGTAAATTTGTCCCTGAGATTCTCCAAGGGCTGGAGCCCCTCTGCTCCAGGCTGGGAATGTTCAGCTGGAGAGGAGAAGGATTCAGGGAGAGCTGAGGCACCTGAAGGGATCCAGGAGAGCTGGAGAGGGACTGGGGGCAAGGGATGGAGGGACAGGACACAGGGAATGGCTTCCAGTGCCAGTGGGATATTGGGAAGGAATTCCTGGCTGTGAGGATGGGGAGTCCCTGACATAGAATTCCCAGATTTGCTGTGGCTGTCCCTGGATCCCTGGAAGTGTCCAAGGCCAGGCTGGATGGGCTTGGAGCAGCCTGGGGCAGGGGAATTGTCCCTGTCATGGGGTGGGGTGGGATGGGATGGGATGGGATGGGATGGGATGGGATGGGATGGGATGGACTTTGAGATCCCTTCCAAGCCAAAGCTGTGATCCTATGTTGGGTTGTTTTCCGTGGAAAGCACACATCCCAGATTGCAGGGCAGCAGTGTTGATGTGGTTCCACACCCACTGTCCCTCTGAGATCCAGCTGTGGCTGCAGGGCTCCACCTGCCAGAGCGTTTATCCCATCCCTGTGCCAGCTGCTCCAGTGATTCATCGCCTTCCCTTGAAAATGGGAATCTCATTTCCAGCCAGAATTTTTCTCTGACTCAAGCTCCTCGCCGTCAGGTATCATGTTTTTATTAGATTAAAAATGTCCCCAGCCTTTACCTCTCCCCCCTGGGAATGGCACAGCAGGGTTGCACTGCCTCTGCATTGTTGGGAAATGTGTTTCTCTTTTCCCCTGAATTTTCAGGCAGATTTCAACCAAGCCAAATTTGGATAAGATCAGAGAAATGGGCACGCTGGTGCACATGGTTCACGTCTCCAGATGTCTGCCTAACATCACAGAATTCCAGAGTGGTTTTAATGGACGGGACCTTAAAAATCTCATTCTACCCCCTGCCATGGCAGGGACATCTTCCACTGTCCCAGGCTGCTCCAAGCCCCATCCAGCCTGGCCTTGGACACTTCCAGGGATCCAGGGACAGCCACAGCTTCTCTGTGCACCCTGTGCCCATCCTCACAGGGCAGAATTCCTTCCCAATATCCCATCCATCCCTGCCCTCAGGCAGTGGGAAGCCATTCCCTGTGTCCTGTCACTCCAAGTCTTTGTTAAAATCTCTCTCCATTTTCCTTTCAGGCTCCCTTCAGAAGACCATGACCAGGTCACTCTGAAGCCATCTCTCTTCCAGGCTGGACAATCCCAGTTGTCCCAGCCTTTCCTCACAGCAGAGGTGCTCATTCTCTCTGATCAGCTGCTGCTGTCACAGCAGGACAAGATCTTGGATTTATTCCCAGCACCTGTGTGTTTCCTCAGCTGTTGGGAGAGTCCCCAGAATTCTCCCTTCCATGCCCTATCTCCCCACCTTTTGTCTTTCCCAAAGGTCTTTGGAGGGGATTTCCCCAGTTTGCTCCACACTGCCCAGAGGTGCTGTCTCAACCACAGCCTCTCCTCACATATCACAGTGTGGCCTGGGCTCCCACATTTCCTCAGAGCCTGTTCCTGGCATTGCTGCATTGCTATTTGAACCCAGCCCTGCTTCCCAATCCCATCTGGCTGCTGCTGGGGAGAGTGGAAGGAATGTGGATGAGCCCATCTGCCTGTGCTGGTGTGTGGAGAGGTGCAGGGGGTGGAGATGGACACTGGGATCTGTCACAGCACTGGAGAGATGTCCTGCAGTGACAGTGGCTGTACCTGCTGTGCCAGGGCACCCTCAGGCTCCTCAGCCTCCTGCTTGTTGTCAAAATTGGGTTTGGACAGCTCCACATCCCATCTGAAGCACTCAAATCTCCCAGGCCACACTTTTCCAGGGCTGGACATGGAATAAATTGTCTACTCTGGGTTTGGGGGGTTCCTGCCAGCCTGCCATGTCCAGGTTTCTGCTCTTCCTGCTGGCCTCTGGCTGTGGGGACACAAGGGAAGAGGGAGAGGGATCCCAGAGCTGGGATGGGAACAGCACTGAGCTCCCTGCTGCCTGCCTGGGAACTGGGATCAGCTCTGGGTTGGAAAAATGGTCTGAGACCATGGAGTCCAGTTATTCCAGCCACACTAAACCATGTCCCCAAGTGCCACATCCACACAGCTTTAAAATCCCCACCACCACCCTGGGCTGGACACCCTTTCCATGGAGAAATTTCCCCTAAAATGCAAAATAAAACCTCCCCTGGTGCAACTTGAGGCCATTTTCTCTTGTGCTACGTATTTCTCTTCACCAATCCCAAATCCAACCAGGTATCTTCATTTCCAATGGCATTTTGTCTTTGTGGGGCCAACTGGAAGGATTTCAGTCACAGACAACCAGAAAGGCAAGCTCGGGATTGCAGCTGCATTTTCCTTTTCACTTGGGCTTTGGATTTCGTTCTGTGAGGTTTTTTTTAAAGCCTGACATTTCAATATGTGAGTAAAGAACCTGCAAAACAAAAGGGGGAGGAGGTGGCACAGGCAGAGATGTGCTGTTGATCAAACCACAATGACAAATCCCTGCTGAAGCCCCAGCTGGAATTGTGTCCCAAAATTGCCTTCACCTCTTTTCCACCAGTCAGGAGCAGATTTTCGGCAAGATCTCCAAAATCAAGAAGTTCAGAGGAGCTCAGATCTGATTCCACCTCTGCTGCTGACACACACCTTTGGTATCCATCCTTCCCCTGCTCTCACATTCCTTCCTGTGGGCTGGAGATCTTTGCATTCGCAGCACTGGACACAGCCTGGGAAGTGCCTGTCACTCAGCCAAGACAGGGAGGACATGCTGTCACTCCTGCAAGTCCCCTGTCCCCTTCAGAACCTCTCCTCCACCCCCTTTTTGGAGCAGGAGCAGAACATTTGGAGCCAGTGGCCTCCTGAACCTTGCACACCCCAATTCTCCCTCTCCTGACTTGGCTTTCCATGAGCTGCCACTCACTGCCACTTGTGTCATCTGCAACAGCACAAGGACAATCAGCATAATGACTTGGTTTGCAGTGGAAATCCAATTACTGTGGGAAGCCTTTCATTAGGGAGGTTTTTCTCCACAGGGAACCTGTGTGGAACAACGGGGATCAGGGCAGCAGCCTGGGAAGGTGAGGGTGACAAGGTGACAAAGGGATCAGGGCTCCAGCCCTGTGTGCCTGGGGATGTGGGGGTGACAAGGTGACCAAGCAGGATGTCACAACTCAGGCTGTGCTCTCAGCTCTCCTGTGACCTGTGCTGTCCCCACAGCTGTGTCCCAGCTGTCTCCTCTCCCCTTCTCATTCTGGAAATCTCCAGAATTAATCCATCTAACCTGAACTCTGGCAGTGAAGCCATTCCCTGTGTCCTGGCACTCCACCCCTTGTCCCCAGTCCCTCTCCAGCTCTCTTGGAATCCATTGAGACACCGGAATGAATTCTGAGGTTATAGAATCATGGAATCATGGAATGGTTTGGTTTGGAAAGATCTTAAAGGTAATTTTGTTCCAACCCAGCCATGGAGAGACATTTTCCACTGTCCCAGGTTGCCCAAAGTCCAGTCTGACCTTGGGCACTTCCAGGGATCCAGGGGCAGCCACAGCTTCTCTGGGCCTCACCACCCTCACAGGGAAGGATTCCTTCCCAATATCCAACCTAAATCTACCCTTTTCCACCTTAAAACCTTCTCATAACTGTTTAAGGCCAGGCTGGATGGGGTTTGGAGCAAGTAAAGTTGTCCCTGCCCGTGGCAGATGATTTTCAAAGTTCCTTTCAACCCAAACCACTCCATGACTTTCTGACTCTCTAATTCCACCATGACCACGGTGAAATCAACACTTTCAAAGCGCTCAGGAGTTACTGATCTGCACGGAATCGCTGCTGCAAGCCCACAAACCCTGGATGAGTAAGACTTGGGAATGATGGAACCTGACTTCTGTCACTGCAGCAGAGGCAGCATGAGACACGTCTGAGCAGGAGCTGCTGGGCTCCTGGCACTGCTCAGGCACTGAGGGAAGGGGAGTGATGGCTTTTGCTAAAGAGCAGAGTTTGAGCTGCATGGCAGTGCCAGCTCCTCTCCCTGCCAGCGCTGCCTGGTGTTAGGGAGCCAGAAAATGAACCCGTTTCTCCTGGGGAGGATTTTATTGCCTGCTTGTTTGCTTGTCTGGAGTTTGATTCCAACAGCACACGGGGTTGGTGCTGATGTGAGGAAAAGCAGAAATAAATGGAAATGAGAGGCAAGGCTGAGTGCTAGGAAAAGCTGCTCCTTTATGGATCCATTCTATCAAAATTCCTCCTGGCTCCAGCTTCCAATGTAGATGTTTGATAGAAACCTCTGGGTCCCACTTTTGCTGTGCTTGATGTTTGACCTTCAGACTCTCTCCTATCATTTGTATCTTCTGTTCCTGTGGGAACAGGATGGAATATTGTGCCCAGCTCTGTGCTCCTCAGCACGGGAGGACAGGGATCTGTTGGAGTGAGCCAGAGGAGATCATGGAGATGCTCCAAAGCTGGGAGTGCCCACCTGGAGAGGAGAAGGATCAGGGAGAGCTCAGAGCCTGAAGGGGCTCTGGGAGAGCTGGAGAGGGACAAGGGATGGAGGGACAGGACACAGGGAATGGCTTCACTGCCACAGGGCAGGGATGGATGGGATATTGGGAAGGAATTTCTCGCTCTGAGGGTGGGGAGGCCCTGACACAGAATTCCCAGAGAAGCTGTGGCTGTCCCTGGATCCCTGGAAGTGTCCAAGGCCAGGCTGGACAGAGCTTGGAGCAGCCTGGGACAGTGACAAGGTGACTTTTAAGATCCCTTCCAAGCCAAACCAGTCAGTGACATTATGATTTCACATAACCAGATGTCCCCCACGCTCTTCCTCTGGATGCCAAACAAAGCCCCCATCACTCTGGAGACTTTACAGAAGACTTGGGGTTGCAGGTCCAGGCTGGAGCAGCTCCCTGGCAGAGATTTCTCCACTAAACCTGGCTTCTGGGCTGGTTTCTCAATGACATTTCGAGGCAGAGGCAGGTAGGGATGGTGGGTGAAGGAACATTTTGCATAAGCCCACACAGCAGTCCCAGCGTGGGCAGCTCCTTCAGGGCTCTTCCCAGCAGGAATGTGGATAAATGTGCCAGAGAGAACCCCCCTCTGAGGAGCAGGGGACAGAGCTCTTATTACACAGTCACTGACTCAATTATGCCCTGAAAGCAGATTAAAGTGACTCTGTTTTCACTGCAAAGGGGTGAATAAATCCATATTTTCATAGTGAAAATAGGTCTGCATTTGAATTTACAAGAGGATATAAAGCTCAGCCAGCTCCTCTCTGCAGGTAGCTCAGTGTAACCCCTGGGTGACAGCAGCAGGGGAAGGGACAGTGTGACAAAAACAGCCCCCTGTGAGTGAGCCAGCACGTCCATCCTTATCACAGCTGGTGCTTTGCAGCTCCCTGGGACTGCAATCCCCACAGAGCCAAAGGAAATATTAGTTATAAAAATAGCAGGAGAAGGTTTTTAGCAAACCTTACGAGCTGGCTGGTGGAACAAGTGTGGCAAATTCATATCCACTGCAAAAAGGAAAAAAATCAGGTGGCCAGGAAAAAAAACAATTGTAAATAATAAAGGCCAGAGTGAGATGTGAATTCTTCCAGTCTCAGGGAGTTTGGATGTCAAGGTTTTTTTGGGGGTCTGAGCAAGTTCCTGCCATCCTAATCCCATCCAGGAGAGTGAATACTCATCAGCACCAGCCAGAAATGGGGGAGAATTTTCCATGGAAAATGGTGATGAGCTGTTCATCCTCCTGTGAGCCTGACTCAGAGCCCACCCGTGTCAGTGAGGGGATATTTGGCTGGACATGCTGCTTCCTTCTGCAAGAACAGTTTTGTTCTCTTGCCATGCCACCACTGTGCTCCTGTTTTTGGTGGAAAATAGAAGAGCCACAAGGAGAAATGTTCCCAGGGTCACAAGTGTCATTCTCTGCCTCCTCAGATGCTCTGGAGCTGTTTCTGTGCTGCTCTGTTTGATTCTTTGAAGCTGAGCTCTGCTGTTGAGTTTGTTTAAAGAAAAGAAAAAAAAAAAAAACAACAACAAAGCAACAAAAAAACCACCAATTTGATTTAAAATCCCTTTTTAAAATGAGGTTTTCTGCCAGCAGCCAGCCAGCCTGGCTCTTTCTGAGGGCACAAATGCTTCCAGGGTTTTATTTGTGGCACTGCCAGGCACTGGGGGTTTGATCCCAGAAAGAAGTTGGCATCAACTCTCTGACAGAAGAAAACTGAATAAAGTAAAGAAAAGGAGGAGTGAGGTGATTCCACATGAAGAGCATCTGGGGATATGTGGAGAACCAGCCTATATCTCTCTCCCCTTGTGACCTCAATATCCAGGAAGATAATCTAATTTAATCTGATCTAAGAATCCAGCAGAATCTTCCAGAAGGTCATGACCTGCCTCTCATCAGCATTATCTGAGACAGTGAGGTAAAGAGCCTGCTACAGATTAAGTCATCTGAAAGAATTTCATTTTTTTTTTTGGCTTTAAAAGCAACATCACTTCCTTCCCAGCTTGCCAGAAAAATCCCTCCAGCCTCAGGGACTGCAGGGAACACACAGGTTTGATCTTTACCTTTTCCATGGTGACAGGGAAATTCGAGGTGTGCTGACATCCCCCTTGCCTCGTTGATTTTTAAGGATGGAAACTGGACCTAACTGAGATGTTTTTATGGACTGTGGAGCTCAACATTTTTGGTCTTGTCTGAACAAGGCCTGTGCACAAAAATACCTTCCCACACCTTGCTCCTGCAAAAGTGACATTTCACAAGGAAACAGTTTTAATAACATTTCTTCCTCCATGTCTTTGGCCACCCTCAGGCAGATTCCTGTGCTGGCCTCAGGGCAGCAGGTTTCTTGCCACTAAAACATAGAAAAATGGATTTAAATCAGCACAACATCTGCTGTCTCCCAGAAGTAAGAGCAGCTCTCAGGTTGGTGCAAAGGGCTGGAAAACCTGCAGGTCAGAAGGGATTTACATCTGGACAAGGAAAGGTTTGGAGGGCAGGAATTGGTACTTGGATCTGGCTCTGCAGGTGAGTGTGTCAGAGGGTGCTTGGCCCATGTTCTTTGCTCTGCACTGTCTGGTTTGTTCATATTCTGCAGCAAAACCTGCAGAGGAAATGCCAACACCTCAGAAATGCACATTTCCCACTGCAAGCCCTTGCTTCCATTCTCTTCTCATCTCCCTGAGCTGAAATCTCACCCACTGATGCATTCCAGGCTGCCTCAGAACAAATATTCTGCAAGGTTTCTGCCAAAATCAGCTGGGGGAAAGGAGGAAGTTTGCCTCATGCAATGCTAATTCTCCCCCAGGTTTCTCTGAGGTTGTCTCACTCTTCCTTGATTTTGATCAGAAACTGGAAATCTGGTGGTTTGGCTCTTGCCTTTTCCAAGGTGGTGAACCATGGCTGCAGGTGGGATGGTGGAAAAAATGGGATTAAGGCCCTGTGGTCTGAACAGCAGCTAGAAAATGAAGTGGTTTTATGCTGAACTCAGCTTTTGCCTCTGGTGGGACAGAAATATTGTTTATGAAGAGCTGAAAGAACAAAGTGATGGATCAGCCCCTGGGAAAATGAGTAATTCCATATCCAGCACGGGGAAGGAGGTCAGCAGCACACAGGGGAGGGGGCTGAGGAGGAGTTTGCTTTTTAAATACACAAATATTGAATTCCCTTGGGAGGGGAATCCCTCCTGTTCACAGAGTCAGGCAGAGGTCTGAAAGAAAATAAGGACATTCCTTATTTTTGATATGAAGGGAGAGCCAGAGGATGGCAGGATGCTGGGGGAGAAGTCAGGAGATGGGATGGGACTGAGGGCTGGAAAAAGAGGATTTGGAAAGAGAGGAGAGCAGAAGGACAGCTGCTGGCACTGGGTCAGCTCCCAGCTGCTCCTCCCTAAAGTGCCAAACATGGAATTAGAAGAAAAAACGATCTGAGGAGTCCAAGGTGTTGGAAAGAGAGCAGAGGGGTTCATGCAGAAGCAGAGAGAGCTCAGCTCAGCCACCAGGATGGGATGGGAGCCTTGACACTTCTCCCAATGTCCCAATCCCAAACCAAATCCTACCTGGATGCCCCCAGAGATGTCCCCAGCCCCAAAAGCCAAAGCAGAAGGGGAAGCTGAAGCCAACCAGGGCTGCAAGGTGACTTTGCAGAATGAGAGATGAATCCTCAGGGGAGCAAAACCTCTCTGACACAGCATTTGATACGGAAAACAGAGATAGAAACTCATTTGGAACACGGGACAGAAGAGTTAAAGCTAATGAATGAGACAATATTAATTGTCTGAAACACAATCTGCTTGACTTCTGGTTTACAAAGATCTCTTCCCTACTTTAGTTCCCATGGTAACTCCTGTGCAGAACCACACTTTTCCTAATCATCTTCACAATTTTGTAATCTGATCAAATGGGGAGGAGAGAATTTGTTTGGGCATTGGGGGAAACTGCTGACCCCAATTACGACCCCAGAGAGACAATTAATTACTGAATAATTAGCAGTTGCTGGGCTTTCTTAGCTCAGAGAGGACTGTGAGAATAATTCTGTGGTCTTCCGAGTGGTTTTCAATCCAGGATGATTTATTACCTGTGAAATACAGGATTTTTCTGTAGGAAGAAAAGCCTTCATGTATGGATAGAGTTCCTGGAATGAAATCCTGAGCCACAGAGAAATAATTACATCTTGACTTTTATTTTTTTTAATGCTGATGCCCAGAAAACTGCTCTGAGTGGAATTCTAGATGGCAACATTCCCAAAAGGATGAAGCCAGGAAACAGCTCACTCCAACTGGACAACTCATGAAATTCACAATCATTTGGTATTTTTGTAACCCCAATCTTGCTAAAATTATGGTCGTGTGTTGGTGTGACCACAAAATCCCCTTCACCTCAGCAAAACCACCTAGAAAAAATTAGGCAGGATCAGTTTTCCTTCCAGAAAATGCACCACAAAATGCAGCTGCAGGCTTGGCTGGGACTTTTTGGGACAGCCTGGTTTCACCTTGGGCTTCAGGACGATGATTTCATGTCTCCTGCCTCACATGATCACACTCAGGAAAGCTCTCTGCATAATCTCTTGGCATTCCAGAAATGCAGGAGCTGTAAAATGAGGTCAGGGCTGTACCTGATCCAGGGACTGCAGAGCTTGGAATCATCACCTGGCCAAGGCTCTGCTCTCTTCGAGTGCTCCTTCAAAAAGGTCAGCCCCCTGCAGCTTGTTCATCTGGTTTAGTGTTCAGCTCATCCTCAGGACATGTAAAAGTGCTGAAAAATGGAGGAAAAAAAAATTAAAAAAGGGAAAACAGTAGTGCTTTAATTTGTTGCAATTTAAAATATAAATGAATCAACATTCTGCAAAAAAGAAACGCAGTGAGTCAATTTGTGTGCAATTTTTAAAGTGGTTTTGAGCACTTACAGAGTGGAGTGAGTCTGTAGAATCTGCTCATCTCTGTGGCTTTAGCTTTGGGGACAACATTGAGGCATTTGAGTGTTTGAGTATTTTTATTTTCAGCCCAAAGGGAGCTGAGTCTTTTCATTTCCACTCCTACCTGCAGTGTCTGGTTTTGTGAGGCACAGACATCACCAAGAAAAGATGATTTCATGATGACACCAGCCTCTGTTATTTCATCATCCTTCCTCCTGTACCTAAACCCAACAGGAGAATATATCCCAGAATGGTTTGGCTTGGAAAAACCTCAAAGCTCACCTTGTTCCAACCCCCTACTGTGGGCAGGGATATTTTCCACTAGACCAGCTTAAATTTTTCATAATTTCCCCTCTGACAAACAATTATCTGGGCTTGTGCTTCTTCCTGTGCATCACTGCTGCTCACAATTCTTTTCATGAAACTTAAAGACTCTGTGGTGGTATTTTTGTAACCCCAACCTTGATCAATTTGTGTTGGTGGGAAGGTTTAAACTGAGCAGAAAATTCCCTTTACCTCAGGAAAACACCCTAAACCACAAATTCTTGGATAAGGGAAAAGCCTTGAAAGGTGGTGGGGTGTCCCCAGCAGGAAATCCAGGTAATTTCTAACCAAAAAAGGATTTTCCTCCTTCACTCTTTCCCTTCAGAAGCAGCCTCAACTCTGCCTCTGTGTGGCAGCACTGAAAAAGAACATGGGTAAAAAAAATGAAAGATGTGTTTTTTTTCTTAAGGTCACTTGGTTATTAACTCTCTTTATCCTGCCATCAGCCTTGAAAGATGAGGCAGATATTTCTCCTGTCAGGCTGGAAGAAGATGCCTCAAAGATCAGGTTAAGGCTTTTTTGTTCTCAAAACATTACAGAGAAACAAGACACTGTCAATGTAATATTAATAACGGAGATAAAAGTAATTCAGAGTAGTCATAACACTTAAAATAATTCCTGGAACCAAGCAGGGGAGGAATGAAGTCATAATTTTCAGGGTCTTTCAAGCTGTTCCTATAGGAAGCTCAGTGTGCCTTTGAAAAATTTTTTTTAATCACAGTGGTAAATTTATTTACACAAAGTTATACAACACATTTTCATGCACTTACTCCTCAACATATCTCAAATTATCAGGGATAATCACAAAATTGTTTAGGTTGGAAAAGACCTTCAGGGTCATTGTCCAGAGACAGCTCTTTGCATTTCACCTGATTGCTGATACAGAACAGAATATTCATGGGTTATCAATAACAAATTTCAAAAATTCGATTATGCCTGAAACAGCAGTCAGCAGAGTGCTGCAAGCAGTGATTTATTCCTGAGTGCTGAATCAATGAATAACAAGTCCTTAATAATGCCTGTTCCCCTACAGACAGGAACATACACGTTGTACTATAGAAAAGTTGCCAAAATAAGATAAAATTAAAAAAAAAACAAAAAAACCCCCAAACGCTGATTTATGCTTTTTTTTCCTGCACTGTTCAACGGCTGCCAAGGCTCTGAACTGTGGGATATGAAACTATGGCAAAGGGGCAGGCAAAGAAATTATCTTCTATCTTATTATTCCCTTTCCAGGCAGGAAAGGGAAGGTGACATTATCACAGGAGCTGGGGAAAAATTTGTGTTAAAGAAAGTATGTACATGTGGAAAAAGAGGTTCCTTCCCTAGAAATGCTTCAGGTGGTGAGAACCAGGAGTGAGTTGATGTGGGATTTGTCTGCTCATTAACATTGACTTTCTCCCTGACTTGTGCTTGAGAATTAAGCTCTCAGGTGCTGACACTTTCATAAGATCACAGAATCACAGAATGGTTTGGGCTGGAAGGAGCCTTAAAGCCAGTCCAGTTCCATCCTGTGCCATGGGCAGAGACATTTCCCACCATCCAAGGTTTTTCCAAGTCCCATCCAACCTGGCCTTGGACACTTCCAGGGGTTCACAGCTTCTCTGGGCAGCACAGGGAGAAGCCCGGATCCTCTTTATCCCAAACACACAGGTTGGGATGGAGAAGAGACTGAGAGCAGCCCTGTGGAGAAAGATTGGGGTGATGGTTAATGACAAACTCGACACGAGCCAGCAGTGTGTGATCCCAGCCCAGAAACCAACAGCCCCTAAATTTGGGAATGACACTTGAAGGGCTGGAGAGTGAGAAGAGAAGGGAAATGGGAAGGGGCTGGAGAATTCCTGAGGGAAATGGGAAGGGAATGGAGAATTCCTGAGGAGCTGGGAAGGGGCTCAGCCTGGAGAAAAGGAGGCTCAGGGGACCCTGCACAGTCCCTGCCAGGAGGGGACAGCCGGGGGGGATTTGGGATCTGCTCCAGGAACAGGGACAGGAGCAGAGGGAACGGGCTCCAGTTGAGCCAAAGATGGTTTAGGTTGGATATGAAGAAGAATTTCTTTACAGTGTGATAATTGAGAAAAGATTTGTGTTAATCATAAAAGTATTGGGGTTTATATAAACCAAAATACAAAGGTCTGAAGTGAAGCACGGACACTTGATGGAGGAAAAATGTGATTAAATCATTCTGTTTTAAATCCCTCTGTTATGAATAATATGTTTTCTAGATAATTTGCATTTTCTACCAGTTTGTAAAATCAGACTCCAAAATCAGACTTCTTGCCTTTGTTTTATCAATGACTGCCTATCTAAAAGACCAGAACTTCCCAATTTCTGCTGGTTTTATCTACCAAGACCAGATGGTATCTATGGGACTGACTCCCAGAGACTTTACACAGATGTTTATTCACCACCACTGCTTGCCTGGCAAAATTATGACAGCAAAAATACAAAAATTATTGATTACAGGGAGAGACCACGCTGTAAGAAGAAGCTGCAAACCAAGGTTTGACAGAGCCTGGAGTGGGCAGTGACCTCTCATGTTTCTCCGGAGCTGCTTTGCTCTGTCTGTATAAAATCAAGCAATCCAAATTTTGATGAATATCGAGACTTTACATTTCTCATTTATAACAACAGTAAGGGCTGTCAAGCATCAAAAGGGTTGATCAGAGAATGGTGGAGTCCCCATCCCTGGAGATGTCCAAGTGTTATAAATTCATGATGTGTTGTTGGCTCTCTGCAAGTATTGAGATAAATGCTAGATGTATAATGTTAAAAAAGCATTTCTGTATAAATATAGTCTTTGTTAATAATAAAAATTAGACTAAAGGTTTTTAGAGATAGTATGCTTAAACTACTCGCTCAGCTAAAATAACAATCTATAAACATGTAATAAAAACCCTGCAAACTAATACAACAATTATCAACACTCACCAGCCACAAAAAACCAGAACCACACCCAAATTAAAAAAAAAACAATAAAAAAAATAAAACCACAAACCAAAAAACACACATGCTCCAAAAAAGCAAACCCAAAAAATAGCCATACTAAACAGCTCTCAAAAACATTTAAATATACATAAAAACTATAAATATGCAACAAATCAATGTGTTATAGTGTATTTTAAAAAGCACTCCTAAAGCAGCCGTGTGCTCTTAGCAACATGCTAGGCACCCGGCCGTTTTAACCCTTTGCTTTATGTTTGTCTCCTGTTGTGTTTTTTATTAAACCTTTTAATTTTCCCAAAACAACAAACAGTGTTTTTCACACGAGGAATTCCTGGATGCGGCACTCAGCGCTCTGGGCTGCGAGACAAGGTGGGGATCGGGCACAGCTTGATCTCAAAGACCTCTGAGATCTCTTCCCAACCTCACTGATTCTGTGATAAGGAGCAACGAGAGCAAATCGAAGAAAACAGGAGCACAGAAGGAGAAATTTAAGCTACATGGAAGAAATCCTTCCCGCTGAGGGTGGCGAGGCCCTGCCGCACGCGGCCCGGCCCGTCCCCACACGCATCCAAAGGCAGGCTGGAGGAAGCTCGGAGCAGCCTGCCCTAGCTGTGCCTACCCCCGGCAGGGGTGGAACGAGCCGGGATTGCAGCTCCCTTCCAATGGCGAGCACTGCCGGGCTCCCCGCGCTGCCCTCAGGGCGGGCCCGGCCATGACGCGCCGAGAAGGCGGAAGGGG
>VRYO01000006.1:829322-844955 GCA_009812075.1 Sialia sialis | reverse complement strand
GAGCCCCCCGGGATTTTGGGGAGTTGAGGGATTTGGGGGTGCCAAACTAACAGGGGTTATAAAAATGTTTTGCCCATCTCTACCAAACGCTGTGTGACTAAACGCCCTGAGCTTTCTTAATAGAATCCCAGAATATTTTGGTTGGGAGGGACCTTAAAGATCATTTGATTCCACACCTTCCACCATCCCAGGCTGCTCCAAGCCCTGTCCAGCCTGGCCTTGGACATTTCCATGGATCCAGGGGCAGCCACAGCAAACCTGGGCCAGGTTTCACACAGCTCTCCTCGCAGAGAGGACTCTGTCAGACAGTAGATAAAATATATAAAATGTATAGACTATAACAGATAAAAGGAATTAGAGGTTTTCCTCAGAGCGTGATCTCAAGGAGATTTTTGGCCTGCAGAAAACAAGGTTTCAGCCTTGCCATTGCAATCTTTCCTTTGGTTTGTCGAAGGGAGTGAAGCCAATCTGCTCTCTCTCTCTCTCCTGAGGCTCTGCTGTCTCTGTGGGATTTGTAAACCTGGCCTTCCCCGTGCTGATCTCTTTCTCCAGAGCTGCTTTACTTTGGAAGCTTGCCTCACTTGGATTATTTTCTCCAGGGTTTCTGGAGGCTGCAGATCATGTGTGCAAAGGAGAGCGTGTCCCTCTGAAGCGCTACAGCCAAAAGTTATCCCTGAATATCTCATTTTCCCCATGGATTAAACTTCCTTGCTCTTTGTCCAGGGATTTTTTTGTTTTTTGTGTTGCTTTAACGTGCACAAGGTTGTGTTGGATTGTATTAAAAGACTGAGACTTAGGCCTGCTGTTGTGTTTTGGGGTGTTGCAATATTTTTTGTCTCTTTTTTTTTTTTCCATAAAAATTCTCAAAATCACTTTTTTTTACAGGGTTAAGTGGACGATTTATCATCACAGCCCTCCCTACCATCTATCAGTAAGTACACAGCACAGCAGGGTTGTTTCGGGGGTAAGAGTGGGCATTTTTTCCCTCTTTTTTTGGGACAAATCAATGAGATTTATTATGCTCTTTAAGAATAGGAGCTGCTTTTCACTGACACAGCCACTGTCTCACCTGCTGTGACCTTGTGCTGCCAGATGATTTCTTTTCCTTTCCCTTCAGGCCTTATTTATTCTGCCTTTTCATGGGTGTTTCTGTTTTGCAATCGTTTTTCTGTAGGTTGATCTCCATGCAGGTGTGTGGCAAGGGCTTTAGGAAGATCATTATCTATTATTTATTTCTTTTTAAATTTTTTTTTTTATTTTATGGAATCACAGCCTAAAGTTAGCCAAGGTATTTGTAGAGTCAGTGTTCTGGAAATAACTTGGAGTTAGTCCAGGTGTTTGGGAAATATTTTTTCGAGGCAAAATCAGCTTAAAAAATGAACACTGAAAAAGTGAATGTGTGAAAATGGACAAGGTGATGGGAGGGGATTTGTTGGATGGAAACAAATGCTGCACTTGGTGCTTGGACCATATAAAATAAAGAATTTTGTTGTTGTTTTTTTACAGCTGCAAAGATGGAGAGTTCAGGAGGTACCAGGGAGCAAGGACTAAAGCTGCCTTCATTAATTTCATCAGTGATGAGGAATGGAAATCCATTGAACCAGTGTCCTCCTGGTTTGGTCCTTCCTCTTTCCTGTGAGTTTTGGGGGCTGGATTTTGTAAGAATTTATTATCAGACATCCTGAGGTGTGTCCTGCTCTATGTGGGTGTCCTAATTCTTCCTCAGCTGTGGGAGGGTTGTCACCATAGCAGAGGTGACCTGAGCATTGTCACCATGGCAGAGATGTCCCCAGAGTTTACCTTACAGCTTGACAAAGTTGTGGTGACTGCATTATTTCCTAAACTCTTGTAGGAACCTTGCTGACCCTGGGAGTTGTTTGTTTTCTGTGGCACTGAGATGGTTTTGCTCAGTTAAATCCTAGGAAATTTCTTCCACTGGAAGGAAATCACAGAGGGATTCTCCATCAGGAACTGGCAGGGAAAAGGGGAATGGGTTCAAACTGTCAGAAGGGAAATTTAGATTTGATATGTGGAAGGAATTCCTGGCTGTGAGGGTGTTTCTCTTACGAAGTATTACCCCACACCAAGCAGGGTGTGAAACTGCGTATTAAATTATTTAAGTTCTTTATTATGTTCTGTATTCAGACACCAAACTTTAGTGTCTGAAGATCTCTCAGCTCTTATAACCTGTTTTTCTTTTAATAGCTTTTTTTTTTTTTTTAATAAAATCTCCTTTCTTAATATGAGTTCCAGCTGGCTTCTCACAGAAGAGAAAAGTAACTTGGAATTCACATGCCAGCAGATCCAAGTTAAAGAAATTTGGGAATTCTTAGCAGTATGAGCTGAGGTTTTTCTCACAGGTTTGAGGCTGATTTCAAAGTGTTCTGAGTTCTTTTTCTCTGCTTTGTTTCAGGATGAGCAGCATGTCAGCCTTGTTCAAGCTGTCCATGTGGATCAGGGTATCTGCTCTCATCTCTACTTCATTTTATCCTCAGTGTGAAGTTCAGCTCTTGCTGAAATGCTTCTCTTGTCTTTCATTCCAGTATGCCCATGGCTATTTAACAGAAAACCTTGGAATACCAGTCTGGGGCTCCTATGCTGTTTTTGGATTGGCAACTCTGTTGTTGGGAATGATCCTGGGACTTGTAAGTGAAGTCCTGATTGTGATTTTGTTGCACTCGTGCTGCCTCCACCTCAGTTTGGGGTGGGATTTTGGGGTCCCCTGAGCTGGAACACAGAGAGGGGGAGCAGGATGGAGCCCCCATAATCCATGGATGGGATCCACCTGAGGGTAAATGGTTAGATTTGATCTTAAAAGTCTTTTCCAGCTTAAACCATTCCAATGTGAACAATATTTGTTTTTTTTTTGTTTGTTTTTGCAGATGATGGTGTTCCTGGCAGACTGTATCTGTCCCTCCAAAAGGCACAGACCACCACAGCTCCAGCCTCAGCCAAGTAAGCCCACAGCAAACTTCCAACACAATTTACAATTGGTGAATCTCATTTATAAAAAGTGTTAAAGAAATCCTGGTGTCTGCCGGGTGGGACACGGAGTAGAGCTTTGCTTTTGGGAATGATATCTCACCCTTAGGGTTCATAGTGGGTTGGGATTTTCTCTTTAGTAAAGCGGAGGTATTTTTAAAACTGATTTTAGAGATAGAAAAATTTCTGAGAGCATTTTCCTACCTGAAATTCCACATGGGCAGGGAGAGAAAAATGAGTGGAGCTCTCAGTGTTGCTGTTAAAAAAGTGGATTTTACTTGGGGAATGACATGGATTTGTGTGTTTTTCCTTTCTCCTGCAGGGAAGCAAGGCCCAGAGTCAGCTCATCTGTTGAAAAACAGGTATGAAGAGCAAGAAGCAGATGAGGGAGATATCTCAGATGATGAAACAGAGAGGAAGGAGGGGAGCAAGAGAGACTCATCCCCGAGTGGTGTTCGGCAGCGCCCGGTGCCCAGTGCTGCTCCTCTGGAGAAATCTTAGCTGCCCTTGCAGCAGGAGTAGTGCTTGACTTAGCCACTCAAAGGGAGATCCATGTCAAATCCTTCAGCTTGAAGAGAAGAATGACTCCTGGCTTGGGAATTAAATAAAAAAAAAAAAATTTAAAAAAGGCATCCAAAGGATCCAAGGTATTCCAAAGGAAAATTTGCTGTTGCAAATGGCTGGGACTTCTCCTGTCTGTGTGCAGAGAGGTGCCAAGGGATGATTGCTGTGGATTCTGGAATGATGTGTTCCCTAGGGATTATTTGGAAGAGAATGTAACCCAGAGTCATTCTTGGTTTAGCAAGGAAAATGCACTCACCTGGTTGTTGGTGAAACCTCCCAAATTTCCCTGTCCTTACACTCTTCTTCAGCACCAATCTCTCCAGCTGTGCCCTGAAGAAATGCTGAGGCGAAAAACTTTCTTTAGTTATGGAACAAAAATTCCTTTACTTTAGGCTTTTTACATGACAAAACCTGGCTTTTTGCTATGATAATGAGTGCTACAAACCCCCCCAAACCTTTTATTTTCTCACAAAGAGCTGGAACTTTGCACAAGCACTGTGCAGTGGGGTCGTCTGGCTGAGCAGAAACCTGCTGCTTGCATCCATTTCTTCCACAAAAAGCTGTAGAAAACTCTCTGAGTAGTTTTTTTCTCTAGGAACAGGTGACAAGCAGCACCTTGAAGTTTTGTCTGTGACTCCATGTGGGAAGAGTTTACACGCAGGGTTCTCTGTGCAAATCCTCTCCATTCCTCCTCCTGGATGCCAGCAGGACTCTGCTTCTTTTTAATCCATCATTTCTGAGTCAAAATAACTCCTTTCTAATTCTTTATTTCTTTTACAGAAGGTTTTTTTAAATCCTGTTTTCACAAAAACCATTTTGGAACATTAAACCTGAATTTTTTCTTTTATTTTTCTTTTTTTTTTAAAGTAGTTTACTCTTGTCTGTATGGTGTTTGTTTTCACTCTGTATAGAAATAAAAATAATGCACATGCCCATTGGACCAGTGTTGTAAAGAGTTTTCCATATTCTTTTCATTAAATTTAATTTTAATTAAATTCCAAAGTTTTTGCAAGGGAAGGGTGAGCCTAATGCTGAGCACATTTAGATTTTTTTTTACAATCCTGTTTCTGATATTTTATTTGTTTAGCTATATGGGTTTTTAGCTTTTATTTGTAGTTATTTAGGTTTTTTTAGTGTTTAGTTTTTATTTGTAGTAATTTAGTGGGGTTTTGTTTCATTGTTAATCTTTTTTTCTTTACATTGGTGCTCTGGAATGAGTTCAGTGCTGTGTGTTAGAAAGATAAACTGATATTTGAAAGAGTCTTTTTGGCTAAAATCTTTGTGTCCCTGTACTTTTTTAAACAAAAACCTTTCCTGGTATGGGGGTGAAGGCCAGAATTGCCCTTGAAGTGTTGATTTTGTGGAATTGCCTTAAATCCTCTGAAAATTTCCATCTCTCAGCCTTTGTCACTCACAAATAAAGCAATAAATAAATAAATAAATGCTGAGGAGAAGCAGTAGCACTGTCTCATCAGTGGTGTTTGTTCAGTTTGGAGAAGGCAGAAATGTTGTAGCTGGTAGGAGAAAGTTGAATTTTTTAGAATCTGAATTGTCCCTCCACTTGGGATTTATTTAAATAATTTTTTTAAATGCAGAGGTTTCTCATTTTTAAATTTCACAACCAAACTTGGTGCAATACAGAGAGGACACCCTGCTGATTTTGGATAATATTTCATTTTAAAAAACACCCAACCTTTCTTTTGTTGGGCTGGACTTGTGAGCTCCTGCTTGGACAAGAACTTCCAGCATTAATTCACTTTTTTTTTCCTGTGCCTGCTGCTCATTTTGGTTCATTTCTCCTTGCCAAATCCCAAATCCAGCCCCTGCTTGGATTATCCATAATCGAAACACTATCCTGGCTTTGCTGACCTCTGCTAATCTCAGATTTTGCTTAATAGTATGGTTTTTTTCTTTGAATATTGAGGTTCCTTGATTTCTTTTTGTTTTAAAAATCTCCATTCCAAAGATGTTTACTGGGACTGAGTGATGTGACCTGAGTGTTAAGAGCCTGTTCTTTGTTTGTTTTGTTGTTATTTTAATATCAATTTTGTAAAAACCAGACTGCCCTTTCCATGTCACCTGGACCAGGCGTGTTTCACTCCAGAAAGAATTAATCACCTGTAACTATAATTCTGTTTTTCAGAGAGTCTTCAAGTAAAAAAAAAAAAAACAAAAAAAACCAAAAAAAACCCCCCAAAACATCAATTTTGGATTTCTGTGTCTTTTTTTTTTTTCCCTTCTTTTCTTTTTTTTGTTAGTTGCTTCCATGGATAAAATACTGTAACCCTGAAACTAAAAAAGAAATTTTTTTTGAAATGTCATGTTTGAATAATAAATCAAAGCTGCACTGAGTGCCAGTCAAGACTGGCTGTAATCTTTTGGATGATGGTTCCATTGGATTGGGAAGGAGCTTTCACTCATGCCAGGCTGAGCCAGAAATGTAAATAAAATGTGGTTTTGTACAGGGAAAAAAAATGCAGGCTGGAGTTGGCAAAGGATGTTTAAAATTCATTTTGTGGTGGCCTGAAAGGCAGCTGGGCCCCTCCCCTGCCCTCCCACACTGAAGGGATCAGCACTGGGATTAATCCTGGAGTGGGGAGATTAATTCCAATTTGTGGGGAGGAGGCAAATCCAGACAAGGAATGCTCAGAGCGTTGCCTTTTCCCTGGGAATGGCTGCTCAGCATCTGGCAGCTCTGCATGTGTGGAATTTTCTGGAAAAGTGCAATAAAACACTCAGCTCCTCCCTGACAGGAGTCAGGAATTGAGAATTCCACAGGAGAATTTCTCACTCCCCTTCCCCTCTTTGTGACATCCAACAGGAAATAATAGCAGAAGGGAAAAAGAAAACAAGGCAAAAGTCAAAAATGAAATATTTATAGATATTAAAATGGTTGGGGATGGCTTGATGGGAAAGAAAATTCTGGGAGTTGTTGGCTGTTGGAAATCAGTGGTTTCAGTTGTGATAGTGATTGATGGGAAGGAGAAATTCCAGTGTTTAGCACTGGTTTAGAAATCAAATACAATCTCAATTTTAAGGTTTCTGTGCTTGAAGAAGGGTTACAGTACAGGATGTGATCAGAGGTCTCTGTTCTGTCACCATCTGTTGAGACCAGGTGGGGCAGTGATCCTGATCTCTGTGGGATATCTCCTGTTAATGGAACATCCATTGAAACCAGGTAGGGCAATGTTCTTTATTTCCAAAGGGGACATCTCCTGTTCATGGCCATATTTTATAAACCAGCTGGGGCAGTGTTCTTTATCTTTTCACAACCCACCCTTCCTGCAGGGAGTTCTCTTCTGCTCATGGCCATTGAGTCCCACTGTGGCACTGATAAAATTACTGCATCCCATGGGGAGATGCTCCAGCCAGGGGGAGGAGCCCAATGTTTCTCACCAAGATAAAAACTGAGATTTTTGAGACACTAAGGCAGCCCTTGTTCCCCAGGACTCTAGAGGAAAACCGGATTTCTCCACATCACCACTGGATCTCTGGGAAATGAGGAGAATCTGGGGTCAAAATATTGGGAATTCCAGGCTGGAATTCCATTAGGATTTTCTCCAAACCTAGACTAGGAAATGAAATGAACCTGGGGCGCTTTGGGTTCAGAAAATTTGGTTATTCCAAGCTGGGATTCCACTGGGATTTTGAGAGAACCTAGACTGGGAAATGGGGAGAATCTGGGACTGCTTCAGTTGAAAAATTTGGGAATTCCAGGCTGGAATCCCACTGGGATTTTATCCCAACCTAGAGTGAGAAATGAAATGAACCTGTGGCTGTTTCGATTCAAAAATTTGGGAATTCCTGCCTGCAATTCCACTGGGATTTTGTCCAAAGAAACCTTTAAAAATGGTATTTTCCCAAGATTTCCGGACTGAAATCCCCCTGTGCTTGCTGGAAATGCCTCATTTGTCTCCTGCCCGCCCAGGAGGGGGAGAAGCCGGGTGGAATCTGGAGAAATTCGGGCAGGTGCAGGTGGGGCTCCCTCAGGAGCAGCTCCAGGACATCCCTCTTTGCTTTTATTTAGCATAATTAGGAGTTTAGCATAATTAGTTAATGCTCCTCACGCTGCTCCGAACCTTAAATGGATTTTATTTTTTTTAAAAGTATTTTTAAAAGAGTTTTGGAGCGCATTTCCTGCTCCAACTTGACTCCAGAGAATTGTGGAAGAAGTGAGGCCAGAAGAAAAGGAAGAGAAAGGAACCATCTGTCCACGTGGTGGCAACGTGGAGATGCTACAGAAAGATTTTTGTGCTTCCCTGAAGGATTTTTCATTCCTACAGAGGCACCTGAAGCCAATTCCTGGCTTCAAAGAGGGTGGAAAAAGCAGGAAATGTAAATATTTTCAGCTGGATGGTCGCAGTGGCATGGACCAAACAAATGGGAAAAGCAGTTTTTGTGGATCGGTGAGAGCTTTCTGAATGAAAAGACGTCAGGAAATGAATTATTAAAGCTGGAGGAAGTGCACCTGGCAGCAGGATGGGCTTTGGCAGAGGTAAAGACAGCACGGGGAAATCTCCAGCTCTTCCATTCAGCTTTCCACAGATGGAATTGGTTTGTGGAGATTGAGATCATCACTCGGATTTCCAGGCCTGGGAGTGAGCAGCGAGGCACTGGGAGGCTGAGCAGAGAATTTTTGGCTCCCCGCAGTGCCCTGACAGGACGGGCAGCCAGGTGGGATTCAGGCTCTGCTCCCAGGGAACAGGCACAGGATGAGAGGAAACATCTCCAGGTCGTGGCAGGGGAGGTTCAGGTGGGACATCAGGAGGAATTTCTCCACGGAAAGAGTGGTCAGGCATTGGAGCTGCCCAGGGAGGTGTGGAGTCCCCATCCCTGGAGGGATTTAAAAGCTCTGTGATGTGGCACTTGGGGACAGGGCTCAGTGCTGGCCTGGCAGTGATGGAGGAACGGTTTGGCTTGGTCTCGGAGGGTTTTCCAACCTCAGCAATTCCAGGATTCCATGGAAGCTGTCCAGGTGTGTCCTCAAAACCTGCTGGGATTTCCCTTGCCCTGCTCTGTCCCGCTCCTTCCGACTTTTCCCACTGAGCTTGTGCTGGACCAGGAAGAGGGAGCCAGTGGGAAGGCAGGAGGCTGCTGGAGCTGGCTCTGTGGGGCAGGAGATGGCAGAATTCCGGGGTAGGGGCAGAGTTTTGGCTGCTCCAGGGGGAGCTGGGCTGCTCTGCGTGTGCTCCTCGCTGGAATTCTGTGCAGCACTGGAGGGGAAGGAAGGTTCTGGAATGGGCAGGTGGAGAGCAGAGTAATCCTGCCCTGGGGCTCTGCCTGTGCTGCAGCTGCACAGCTCTGGATTTTCTGCCCTATGAATGAACATAAAACTGGGTTTTCTCTTCGGGATTTTTTCCCCTCTGTTGGCTGCGGCGCCGGGAGCCAAATCCGCAGGGTGCCCACGCCTGGCGCGCGTGTCCTGGCAGGATCCCGGCAAGGCTGGGCTCTGCTGGATGTCCTGGGGGGACACAACCACCTGGACTGTGCCACGGGACAGGTGTGACCCGTGAAGATGTGCCCAGCTAGGAGCTGGAACTGCTGGAAATGCCTGCACGGGTCAGGCTGCCAAAGAAACGGAATGTGGGAGCGCACGGAATAATCCTGCCCTGGGAGAGGAGAGTAGGGGAAGGCAGGCTTGGAACTTCAGTTTGGTGGTCAGCTTGGAGAAGGGAAGGATCAGGGACACCTAAAACCTTTCCAGTGCCTAAAAAAAACCCCAAGAGAGCTGGAGAGGGATTTGGGACAAGGCATGGAGGGACAGGACACAGGGAATAGCTTCAGGATGGAAAAGGGTAATGTAGGTTGGATATTAGGAAAGAATTCTTAACTGTGAGGGTGGCCCTGAGGTTTTCCAGAGAAGCTGTGGCTGTTCTTGGATCCCTGGAATTATCCAAGGCCAGGTTGGACAGGGCTTGGAGCAACCTGGGATGGTGGGAATTGTCCCTGCACATGGCAGGGAGTGGGACTGGATGTTCCTTAATGTCTCTTCCAATCCCAAAATTTTCACGACTCTTTGAAATCCCTCATTGCTGAGTTTTGAGAGAAGATTTTCTCCACAGTGTCTGTGGCACAGATGAGCTGCATTGGCTCCAGGAACTGGGGACAGGCCGAGCAATGTCACAAACCAGTTCAGCGCTGCTCCCCACAGCAAACAGGAGCACATGGAGCTGGGGTCAGTGACCCTTGTGGGTCCCTTCCACCTCAGGACACTCTGTGACTCTCTTCTGTGATTCTCTCACATTTTTAGGAGATTTTCCACATCCCCATGAGCTGCAGGAGGTCCAGCACAGAGCTGTTCCTGCTTCACCCAGGAGCAGCAGAGATGCAGGATCCTGCTTTGGAGATTTCCCATTTCTGCTGTCATTAACCCTCCCCTGGCCTCCGGGTTATTTTCCCAGCTGGGCTGATTAATCATTCCCTGTTCCTTGGCCATCTCCTCAATCCCAACATGTATTTCTATTTATCAGGCCTTTCCCCTGGATATATATTTTTTTTTTGCCTGGCTGGCTTTGCAGACGTGGTTTATTTACAAATCTGCCCAGAACTGGCTCCAAGTGACGCGGGTGCTGCTTGAAGGAAAGCTGATTTTTGACAAAGTCAGCACAAGAACGGGAACAGATGGGGACGCTGATGAATTTGGTTTTGCTAAATGTTGTCCTCCTGCAAATCAGCTTGCTTTTCCCTATTAGCATAAGAAGCAGCAAAAAAAAAGGGATTTAATTTCTCTAAACATTTCCCCTAAATGATCCACCTCTCCAGCTCAGAGATGTGTATGGCTGCTTATCAGCAGAGCAGCTGAATTCCTTCAACTTGATTTTTGAGGGGATTTCTGGCACTTCTCCCTCCCTGGGGTGAGAGCTGTGCTTGGGAGAGGTGGTTGCTGTTTTGGAGTGGTACCAGTTCATATAAACATATGTGTTTAGTTGATTTGAGTGATTTTAATTTTTTTAAAATTTGATTTTTGATTTTTTGAAGGTGCTGCCATCCCTATCCATACGTGGATCCAGCACTCACAGAGCTGCATCCCTGTCGCCCTTGGATGCAGGAGAGGCAGGAGGAGGTGAGAGAAGCCCAGAGGAAGATAATTCCCCAAGTTTTGGGCTGGAATGAGCACACAGCAGCACTGGGCATCGAGTGATGCAGCACTCACTACGTGCTGGCTCCATCCTCTGCCAAGAACCTCAGGAAAACCTGGCACGATTCCACCCAGGGAGCAGCCCTGGCACAGCCCCAGGGGCTGTCCCAGCTCTGTCCTTCCCTCACCAGCTGCCCAGAGAGCAGAGAAATCCCAAAGAATCCTCCTCCATCCTGGAGTGTGACAGAGCCACTGTCCCCCCTCACACCCCACAGTGTGACCATCCAGGGAAACTCAGCTATCCCAAAAAACACCATGAGGTTGGTGCCCTCACCATCCTCACATCCAGGAATTCCCAGTTCCCAATATTCCATCCATCCCTGCCCTGTGGCAGTGAAACCATTCCCTGTGTCCTGTCCCTCCATCCCTTGTCCCTCTCCTGGATCCCTTCAGGCCTGGGAGGGGCTCTGAGCTCTCCCTGGATCCTTCTCCTCTCCAGGTGAACATTCCCAGCTCTCCCAGCCTGGCTCCAACCCCTGGAACATCCCCATGGCCTCTCCTGGACTCATTTTTCTGTTGGGACACCCGGATCTGCCTTTCCTCCCAGCCCAGGGGCTAAAAGCTCCAAGCCTTGATTTTTATTCTCCTTTTCCGTCTTTTCCTGAAGCTGCACAGCTCTGATTGATTCATCCCATTGGTCACGGTGGCTTTGGCCTTACCCAAGAGCTGGGAGCCACTGTCACCTCCTGCAGGGCCCTGGGAGCTGCTGGATGAGCCTGTCCCAGCCCAGCCACAAATGGAGGCTCAGGATAAGCTGCTGGAGCCAGCTCCCTGCTGGGCTCTTTAATTTCTTAGGAATTTCTTCCTAAAATCCAGTTAAATCCATCTTTTTTTTGGCTTAAGGAATTCCCTCTTTCCCTGTCACTCCAGGCCCTGCTCAGAGTCCAGTTAAATCCATTTTCCTTTGGTTTAAGGAATTCCATCCTTTCCTGTCACTCCAGGCCTTGCCCAAAGTCCAGTTAAATCCATCTTCCTTTGGCTGAAGGAATTCCATCCTTTCCTGTCACTCCAGGCCCTGCCCAAAGTCCAGTTAAATCCATCTTCCTTTGGCTGAAGGAATTCCATCCTTTCCTGTCACTCCAGGCCCTGCCCAAATTCCCTCTCCAGGTGTCTTACAGCCCCCTCTAAGAGAGGATGAAATCCAGATTTTTGGGTTTTGTTCCTTCAGCTTTACCCACGTGTGCTGGTGGCATTGGCTTCTCCAAACCTCTGAATTCCTGCCATTTGTCCCCTGCTTTGCTCAAACCATTCTGGAGAGCATCCTGCTGTCCCACAGAGTGATGGGACACAGGGAATGGGCTCCCATTACCAGAGGGAAGGGTTAGATGGGATATTGGGGAGGAATTCCTGGCTGTGAGGGTGGGAAATAGAATTCCCTGAGAAGCTGTGGCTGCCCCTGGATCCCCTGGAAGTGTTCCAGGATGGGTTGGATGGAGCTTGGAGCAGCCTGGGAGAGTGGAAGGTGTCCCTGGCACAGCAGGGAGTGGAATGGGATGGGATTGAAGCTCCTTTCCAACCCAAACCGCTCTGGGATCCTGTGATTTGTGAGGCCAGTAAAGAGAGAACTGGGAGGCATTTCCTCCGTGTGCCAATAAATCCCTGGGAGCCAGATGCACCTGGCTGCATCAAAGAGCACCCCAGTGCAGCTTGGCTTGGCTCCCTGGCAGGATGCTCCGGAGCAAAGCCAGCCTGGGAGATGAAAGGTTCAGCTGAGGATTGCACAGATGTCTCGGACATCCGAGATGGATCATCCAAGCCTCAGGAACTTCCCAGTGACAACTGGGCAGGGGGAGATCATCTTTCCCCTCCCACCCAGTGCCTGATTTAGTCAGGGGTGATGCTTGTGCATCCTCAGAGCTGTAAATCTCCCTAACGTGGAATTTTCCCAGCGAGGGGAGGCCGAGCTTGTGTCCCAACAATCCCAATGCTCATCCCTCTGGTGGGAAACGAGGAAATTCTGCTGTGCATGGTGTGGGATGAATGAATCCAGTGAAACGATGCTGATTTAATCCCCAGCTCTGTGCAGCACAGTTGTTATCCCTGGGAGATAAATGGGAATGGCAACGAGCTTGTCCTTCTAACAGGGAAATCTTGATCAAGGCTTCAGTGTGTGCTCTGCATTTACAGAGAGCTCCACGTCTGCTTTTCCTCCTTGAATCACCTCATTGGACTGGATTTTCCAGATGGAGAGTCCCTTTTTTAATGAGATTTTTATAAGATTGAAATAGGGAGTTTAACTATCTGCTCTTTCTTTCTCTCTTTCTTTCTCTCTTTCTTTCTCTCTTTCTTTCTCTCTTTCTTTCTCTCTTTCTTTCTCTCTTTTTCTCTCTCTCTCTCTTCCTCTCTCTCTTCTCATTCTTTCTTTCTTCACCACGGGCTCGCAGCCCTTCCCTGGAGCTGCTCCCCTCCAGGAGAGGCTGGCAGGAGAAGATTCCAGAGGATGGGACTCATTTGTGGTTCTGTGCTTTGCTGAGAGCACCAGCGATGTCCCAGGAGCTGGAATCGCTCCCGTGCAGTCGGGAACGAGCCGGAGCATGGCTGCGCGGTGAATTATTGATAAGGGAATAATAGCAGCTGGAGATCATCTCTGCCACCGAATACAGGGAATAAATCTTCTCTGCTGTACAGGGAGTTAAGCCTTTCAGTGAGAAAAGTGGGAATAATGGTGGCTGGAGGTGGAAGGAGCCCCTGGGAGCTGAGCGCAGCGCTGCAGGGAAGGGATTTAGCTCTGAGGAGAATGGAGGGTTCATCCACTCTTGATTTGGGAACTTCTGCTTAGCTGAGAGCTGTGGGTCTTCCAGGAGAAACTGGTCCTGGAAACTGGGAATCAAACAGTACCAAACTGGCATCCCAGTGCCTGCCAGGGCAGGTGGAGAGCAGTGGATCACTCAGCTGCAGAGGATCATTGGTGATGTTACCTGCAGAAAATGTGATAACTGCTCCAATTAATCAGTGCCTTGTCTTCATTTTCTTCTGTCTTCACTCAGAGCCAGGATCAAAAACATGAAGGAGATTAATTTTCTGGTGTTTGGACTTGGTTGTTTATAAACTCTTATTTAAAGTACAGAAAGTTCTGCAGCACTTCCAACTACAGCTAAAAGTGAGCAGAATGGAGACCGGTCTAAATAGTTATAAGGACTTTTAAAGCTAAACAGTCCAATCAAGAATTAACACCTCTATTATTGATACTTTTGACCCAATAACCAAACTTCTGTGACCCTCAGTGCAGCACTGACTGTCCAACCAAAAATTACTGCCTGAAATCATGAAGAAGAAGGAGGAAGATAGAAATAGACAAGAACCAAGAACATCCATCTTGTTCCATACCTATTACTGTATTCTAAAACCCCATAATTCTCCTGAGGGTCAGTGTCAGAAAGCACAGAAATCACAAAATTCCCAGGCAGGGGCAGCTCCTGGAGCTGTGCCTCCCCCAGGACACATCTCCAGCCTGGAATGGGAGCAGCACCAACCATGGGCACGAGGGAGGATGGGATGGGGATGAGGAAGAGGTACAGCAGGGTCAGTGCCTGCTCCAGGGAGTGTTCCCAGCTTTTCCATGCCAGAAAGTTTTGTCCTGACAGAACTGAAACCAGGTGGGGCAGTGATTCTTTGTGGGAGATATCTCATGTTAATGGGCCAGTTGATTAAAAAAAACCACAACCAGCTGGGGCACTCATGTTTATCTTTTCCACAACACCTCCTCCCTCCAGGAGTTATCTCCTGTTAATGGGCCATGTGGTAAACCAGGTGGGGAGGGTTCTTTATCTTTTCACAACCCATCCTTCCTTCAGGAGATATATTCTGCTAATGGTCATTGAGTCCCAGTGCATGACTGATAAAATTCCATCATCCCATGGGGAGATGCTCCAGCCAGGGGGAGGAGCCAAACATTTCCTACCCAGATAAAATCTGAGATTTGGAACACCAAGGCAGCCCTTACCCACTGGTTTTCAGAGGACAGGAGCTACCAGACTTTTCTACAGGATCACCACTTCAACAAGAGCACTTCAACTGTGCTGTTACCACCACCCTAACCAGCAAGGTGTCAGGTGTATTCTGATTCTGGCAGTGGTTTTTCTTTTGTACTATTGTATGTATTTTATTTTTTTTTTTCCTATTAAATTGTATTTCCGACTTGGAGTCTCTCCCTGGTTTTGCTCTCAAACCATTACACATGGTGGGGCTGCAGTGATCCCTCGCTGAAAACACAGCAGCCAGGCTGTGCTGTGCCCTGGAGCTCCACATGGAGATGGGGACGTGCCTGCAGCCTCTCACATCACAGCCTTTGCTTTCTTCCCCGATGTTGAACATGAGGAACACAACCCTGAGGTCAGGGGGATGAATTCCCTGTGCTGCAGAGCAGATGGTTGAGCAGCACAGCTGGGCTGGCTCTGCAAACACTGCCAGGTTGTTACAAATCACATCTTGGGGACAGATGGTCCTGTCACCAACGGGGACCTGCCTGGCCTTGCCCGACCTGTGTGCTTTCAGATTCCTCTGCACATCCATGATCCCCTCAAGGCATTTCTCATTTCCTTTATGGGTGTAATGGGATTTCCCTCTCTCCTCACCATCTCAGTGAACCACTTTGGGTGAAAAACTAATCAAAACCAGTGGATGCTCCTCCATTATTTAATTTGGAAGCAAAACCTTCACCCTGCACTCCAGGGATGTCCCCCAGCAGCACAGCTCTGCTCTGGCTGCCCCAACACCACACACCTGGATTTCCAACAGCTTCAAAAGCCACTCAGATGGTCAGTGGACACCTCTCCCATCCTTCTGGGAAGAGCAGAGTTCACATTTCAGTTAAATCCTGCTGAGATGAGCCCTGGCAGCACCACAGACCAAAGGGCTGTGATGTCCCGAGGGAGAGTGCAGAGGGCAGGGGACAATTCCCCCCTCCCCATTTTTGTGGGCTGTGTCTTGGGTTACAGGATGTGATCAAA
>VRYO01000006.1:792675-828322 GCA_009812075.1 Sialia sialis | reverse complement strand
GAGGCTCCTGCCTTTCTTAGCCAACACCTGTCCTCCAAACCAGGACAGGCTGGGAGGCAAAGCACCAGCGCTGTGACACTGCCAGGGCCACCAAACAAATCTCTCTGCCATGGAAGAGCAGTGCAAGGAATTCTGCTCTGTGAGGGTGGGGAATCTTCAGAGTAGAATTCCTAGAGCAGCTGTGGCTGACCCAAATCCCTGGAATTGTGCCAGGCCAGGTTGGATGGGGCTTGGAACATCCTGGGAGAGTGGAAGGTGTCCCTGCCCATGTCAGGGGGTGGAATGAGATGATTTTTAAGATTCTTTCCAACCCAAACCTTTTCATGATTCCTGCTGCAGACCTTCAGCACGAGGGCCCCTCCAGGCTCTGCTGCCAGCTCAGTGCTTTCCCAAACCTCTGGCTGGGCGTGTTTTGGGCACCAGCTTTTGTGGTGCATGGCTGGAAGGGGCGCTGAGGAAGTTTCCCAGTCCTAGGGATGTCATTTCAGGGGCTGTGGTTTGGCTGAGCCACATCTGGACTGCATTTCTGGGAATCTATAGAGCTGAGCTCTGTGTTCTCACTCAATTACACTGGGACACTTGTCAGCAATTTCTTGTTTTTATTTCCTGCGTCTTTCCAAACTTGGTTGTTAAAAAAAATTTTAAAAAATAGGCAGGATGAAAAAAAAAAAAAAAAGCCAAACAAAACCAAACAACAAAAACCCCAAAGCACATGACACTGGGCTGGAAGTGCACCAGGAATGGAATTTTTCTGGGCAGGAATGACTCCACTTCTGCTGGAGCAGTGTGTGCAGAGAGAAGAAGCTACCCAGAGAGCTCCTTAATGAGCCTGTCAGTGTTCCATGGAATCCCAGAGTGGTTTGGATTGAAGGGACATTCAAACCAATCTCATTCCACCTTCCACGAGACCAGGTGTCTCCAATGAGGCCTGCAACATTTCCAGGGATATTTAAGAGGCACAATTCCCTCAGTAATTAACTTTTGGTCAGCACTGGGGTGATCAAGCTGTTGGATTTGATCCTTGTGACAGGTCTCTCCCAACTGAAATATTCCATTTCCTTCCTGCTGGGGATCAGAGATGCTCAGTGTTCTGATTTGGGCAGAGCCCAGGAGCACCCTCAGACCCTCCAGAGCAAAAATAACCCCAGAGTGATGCAAAAATCCCCCCAGCACCCTGATCCCTGCATCCCCCTCCTGCTGTGGGCACTGCAGTTGGAACAACCCCAAAAATGACGGACTTCTTCCAGTAATTGCTGCCTGAAAACGCATAATTAATTCTGATGGATTGAGATGGGAACTTTAAATTGATTTAATGGCAGGTGGAAAAGAAGAATGCCCAAGGGCTGCCAATTTCTGCAGTTTCACTTCCCTGATATATGTAGGAGCTTTGGAATAATCACATTTGTCATTAGCACTGTCAGTGCTAACACATTAAACCAGACTAGTGCTGAATTGCTTATTTTTATATTTATTTTATTTATTGGACCAAACCCATCACACTTGCAAATTTCCTTGTTTTGGAAAGAAAGAGGAGAATCAGGGAATCACTGAGGCTGGAAAAGACCTTGAAGACCTTGAGTCCATGATGAACAAGCAGAGGTTGCCACCCTCTGTCTCTTATCTCATCATCAGCTTTTCCAGGACAGCAGTCCTGCTGATAGGTGTGGCATTAACAGATCCCGTGGATGTCAGAGCAGGGATGTTGGAGCCCAGAAATCTGGGATTTTTGAGCTTTCTGTGCTGTCTGGCACTGACCCCCTGGAGAACACTGCTTGTGACCTGAGGCCTTGGAGAAGGCTCCAAATCTGAGTGATGGAGTTAAAATCACAGGTGTGTAGTTAAATAGAAATGTATGATTTCACATGGTGAAGGGTTTTGAGTTTTTTATAGGTATGGGACAAGATGGAGGATTTTAGGTGGTGTCTCTTGGTGTTCATGTTCCTTCTTCTTCATGGTTTCAGGCAGTAGCTTGGTTGGTCAGTGTCACACTGAGGGTCATGGGAATTCGGTTCTTGGGGTAAAAGGATAAATAATACAGGTGTTAATTCTCTATTGGACTGTTTAGCTTTAAGAGACCTTTAGCAGCTGGATTTCTCTCCATTTCCCTCAATTCTGGAAGTGAGGTGGCTGGAAGTGCTGCTGAACTTTCTGTACTTTAGATAAGATTTAATACAACAACCAAGCCCGAACATGAGAAAATCCATCTCCTTCATGTGTTTTTTAATCCTGGCTCTGAGTGAAGACAAAAGAGACTGAGACAAAGCACTGATGAAGTGGTGAAAACACCACCACCATTACACAGGGATTGTCCCTGCTGGGCCTTGATTCCCCCAAATTCCACACCTCTTGGAGCAAGCACTGCAGAATCACAGAGCCTGGCTCTCCACAGCTCGTTTTCCTCATCTCCTGGATCCAGCCCCGTTTATCAATGGAAGATCAGGATCCCTTGGCTCCAGCAGGGAGGAAATCCGTCCTGGCCCCGAATCCTTGGCAGCAGCTTGGCAGAGTGGGAGGCTTCCAGCCCTCCTCCCATGCTTGGCTTCCCTGCAGCCCCTCCTGCACCGGGCAGCTCTTGCCCAGATGGTGCTGCAGCCAAAGCATTTGTGCTCCCTGCTTCCCAGGGCTTTTCCCAGGCACCGGCAGGAACATTCCTCCTGCTGAACCCTCTAGGGTGTCCCTTCTGTCAGAGAGAATGTTCCCAGTGCAGCCCTGGATCCAGGATCCTGCTCCTCAGGAGAGAGGGGAGCCCAAACTTGAGCAGGTGAGAGCAGACCTGGCTGGGAAGGAAACCGCTGCTGGAACAACATCCAGGTATTTCCCTCCAGGTGCTGCCACTCGGGAGCTCAAAGCCATTGGGGTCGTGTAGAAAAAGAGGCTCAGGGGGTGTGTTTTCATTCCTGGTCACTCCCCACAGCTCCTTGAGCAGGGAGGAGCAAGGGCAGGCTCTGCTCCCAGGGAACAGGGACAGGACAAGAGGAAAAAAATCTTAAGCTACATCAGGGAAGGTTGAGATTGGATATTGGGGAAAAATTCTCCATGGGAAGGGTTGTCCAGCCCTTTAATAGTGGAGTCCCCATCTCTGGAGGGATTAAATCCCTGTGGATGTGGCACTTGGGGACATGGGGCACTGGCAGTGCTGGGGGATGGTTGGACTCAATGATCTTCAGGAGCTTTTCCAACCTAAACAATTCCATGATTCTGTAAGATTCTGTGTCCTGCTGCTGCTCTCCCTTTCCTCTCGGGACAGCTACAAATCAGCACATCCCGACCTCATTCCCAATTTTTCTGTGTTCCTTGGAGCACCATCACCAAGAGAACCGGCTGAGCTCATCCTGGGAGCTCATCCTGGAATTCCCAGCCTGTGGAGAGGCCAATCCAGGCTCTCCTGCAATATTTATCCCACAGCAAGGTTCCCCATCTGCTGCCTCCTGTGATGCTCCCCAGGAGCAGCTCAGCTGCTTTTCCAGGTTTTCCTGTGGAGCTCCAGGCCTGGGGCTGTGCTGAGCTTTGTGACAGCAGCACCTCCCAGAGCTGTTCTGCATCCCAGGGCACATGTCATGCTGTGGCAGTGAAAAAAAAATAACATTGTGATAGGAGCAGATTTTTCTTCTGTGATTTGGTTTTTTTGTTTTGTTTGTTTTTTGTTTTTTGGGGTTTTTTTTTGTTGTTGTTTGGTTGGTTTTTTGAGTTGTTTTGGTTTTTTGGTTTTGGGTTTTTTTGGGGTTTTTGTTTGTTTGTTTGTTTGTTTGTTTTTTTCTTCTTGATTTTGTTGTTGTTGTTGTTGTTGTTTTTGGTTTTTTTTGTTTTTATCTGCCTTACAAACATCCCCAACCAAACTCATGAGAAATTCTGGGGTTTTGGAGCCTTCCATTTCCTCTTCATGACCAGCTTTGTCACTGCTCCTTTTTGAATGAAACTCCACCTCAGCTCCCTTGATTTGTCACATCCCTCACCCTGGAGGGAGCTGCCACTTCCACCCTCCTCCTCACCTCATTCGAGCTCACCCCTTGTACTTTGTCTCCCAAATGAATTTGTCCTGTGTCAGCTGCTCGCTCCTTCTTGCAATTATTTTCTTCAAGGCTGAGGAAGCAGCACTCACTGGATACCTTCAATAAATCCAAAAAGTGCTGCCAGATGGAGCTCCTGGAGCTTGGCTTCATCCAGAAGGTTTTCCTGAGCCCCCACCCAGATGCTCCAGCATCCCATGGGATTCTCAGTGGGGTTGGAGGTTCATATAAAAAAATCCCCAGCTTTTCACATCCTCTCCAGCTCTGCAGCATCCCATGGAGGTGAATTCCTGGTGGGAATGGTGACCCTGAGGGGGTCACTGCTTTGCCTCCAACTGGCTGAGCACTCCAAGTTGTGTTTGTCCCTGTCACCGATGCCGAGTTTTGCCCACTCGAGACTCTCAGAGCCTTGGAGCTGCTCTGAATTGCAAATCTCCCTCTGAGTCCTGATGCTGGCATCTGAGTCACTGCATAATCCACGGCCCCAGGGCTGAGGGGTTCAGATGCAGCCCAGGAGAAGAGTCATGGAGTCACGGAATGGGGAGAGGAAAGCACGTCTGGGAATGTGCCACCCTGCCTGGAGCTGACAGAGCATGAGCTGGGCGTGAGGCATCACAAACTACCTGGGCTCTGCAAAGGGCAGGGAATTGTTGGGATGAGTCCAGGACAGGCCAGAGCTGATCCAAGGGCTGGAGCACCTCTGCTCCAGGCTGGGAATGTTCATCTGGAGAGGAGAAGGCTCCAGGGAGAGCTGAGGGGCTCCAGGAGAGCTGCAGAGGGGCTGGGGACAAGGGATGGAGGGACAGGACACAGGGAATGGCTTCACTGCCAGAGGGCAGGGATGGATGGGATATTGGGAATTGGGAATTCCTGGCTGGGCTGTGATTCCCAGAGCAGCTGTGGCTGCCCCTGGATCCCTGGAAGTGCCCAAGGCCAGGTTGGACAGGGCTTGGAGCACCTTGGGAACATGGAAGGTGTCCCTGCCATGTCAAGAGTGGCTCTGGATGGGATTTAAGGTCCCTTCCACCCCGGCGTTGTGGGAGCACAGCTCTGTGTCACCCCCCGGACAGCTCAGGTGTGGCAGGAAAGAGCTCTGCCCCCATAAATCTCCTCCCTGCACGGACAGAGTCACCTTGGAGCTGGCAGCAAGCAGCAGCCGGGCTGTAAATCTCTGCTCACGGCGGTTTGGGGCTGCTCCCATATTTTGGAGAGTCAGAGCAGCCCCAGATGGCAACATTCCTGTTGCTCCATGTGTGCATCCCCAGGATTTACAAGGACAGGGATCAGGGTAAGGAGCTGGAAAGAGTCACCAGTTAATAAACTGGGGTGTCCTACATGGAAACCAGGCATGGATTTGCTGGAAGAGCTTTGGAACCAAGAAGGAGATGTGACTTTGAAGAAAATAGGGGGAGAAAAGGACAAACTGGCCAATGAAGAGATCACAAAAATAATGGACATTGATTTCTTTGTCTCCTTGTTCTCAAGGTCCCATGGGCAGGAGCACAAGGGGGGGAGATCCTGCTCCAGGTTCCTGAGGGATTCCTGCAGCTGCTCCTTCTCTGCCCCCAAAAGGAGCCCATGGAGGTGATTTGGGCAGGTGCTGGAGTTTTCAGTGATTGCAATGATATTTGTCAGTGCCCAGGAGCTGCAGGACTGGCCCCACCAAAGCCTGGCTTATCTGCAGGAAGGACTGGGGGTCACTTCAAACCCTTGCTGAAATCCATCTGGTTTTTTTCTGTGAAGCCCAGCCAGGACAGCAGACACAAGCCAGCCTGCAAACAAGACACAGCAAGTCTCACAGCAGAGTCCTGAAAATCCTCTGATCTCTATCAGGACAGGAATTCTGGAGCAGAGTAGAGCTGGGTCAGGGTCATGGAATCGTGGAATTAGAGAATGTGGAATATTCTCTGGAAGGGATCACCCAGTGCAGCTCCTGGCCCTGCACAGACACCCCAACAATCCCACCTTTGGAATGTTTTCCAAACTCTCCTGGAGCTCTGGTGGCCTCAGGAATGTCACCATTCCCTGGGGAGCCTGGGCAGTGCCCAGCACCTCTGAGGAAAGAACTTTTTCCACTGTAGAGGTGAGAGCCTCTGCTGGGTGCTGAGATGCTCTGCTGGAGCAAAGGTTGTGCTGGCTTTAGGAGAAGAGACAAAGATGGGAATGTGGGGATTTCCATGGTGTTGAGAAAGCCCAGAGGAGGCAGAGCTGGAATCTCATTTGAGGCTTTGCTTTTTTTTCCCCCTCTGATTTTAGTCATTGTTTATCTGCAACATCAAATCCTGCGCTTATCTCTTGTTTGTTCCTCTGTTTCCAAGGCTCTGAGAGCACCAGATGAGGCAGAACCAGCCTGGGGTCACATCAGAGGACTTTTGGCTCATCCTGGGGTGGGGGAACCCTCAGAGCCCAGCCAGGGGGACGTGTTTGTGTGCTGGGTGTCCTCTCTAAAGTTCTTCATAAAAATTCACAAACCCATCAAGATCAATCCCTGTGCCAGCTCGGCTCATCAATACTTCAGTGCTCGTCTCCTCCAGTCTCTTTGAAGGGATTATTTTAATATGCACCAGCTCCTCAGAGGTGGATAATGAGGGGTCAGGAGGAAGCTTTTGTGTGCTCAGAATGTGTCTGCAGCTGGGCTGCTCCCTCTCTCCCTCCTGCTGGGGCTGCCAGAACATTCCTCTGGAGCTTCCCAGCTCCCAGATTCCTGGGGTGCATCCTGACCTCGTGCTGGGTCTGCTGCTGGGAAAAGCCAAGCTCTGAGGACAACAAATCTGTGGGGACAGAGGAGATTCCAGACTGTCTCTCTTTAGGGGAAAATCCCATTATTCATTCCCATTTTATCCCAAAATTTATCCCCAAGTTTGTGGGATGTTGTTTCGGCTGTGGGTGTTTCACTGTGCTGATGTTTTTGGAAACCTCCTGTGTTGAGAAGGTTTTCTCCTCATCTTTCCACCTCTTCCATGGAGGGTTTGTCCATCCTGCTGCTGAGCTGGAGCTCAGCCTGTGCCAGCCCTGCAGGACACCAGGCACGGAGCAAGCAGAGCCTGGACAGATTTTGGGAAGGCACTGAGAGCTGGGAGAGCTGGAGTTCCTGGAATGATGACTGTGTGCTCCAGAGTTGCTGTTTTCCTTCTTTCCCTGACGAGGAGGAGGGCTGGCGCTTGGGTTTGTTTGTTTTTCTCATCCTTGTTTGCAAACTCATTTACTGTAATGACAGCCCTGCTGGGCTTTTACAGGACAGGTTCCCAGCACTTGGAAAAGGAGATTTGATGGAGCAGGAACAGGAGGGAGCCCTCTGCTATTTGAAATATTTTTCTCTCACAGACATCCTCTCTCTCCAGCCTTCCCTGCTCCCCACAGAGGGGCTGGAGCAGGAGATCTCCATGAGATGCTCCAAGGGTTGGGGCAGGATTTCCAGGAGAGAATGCTCCAAGGAGGCATCAGAGCCTCTAAAGGGGCTTCAGGAGAGCTGGAGAGAGACTCCTCATCAGGAACTGTCATGATAAGACAAGTGGGAGTGGGTTTAAACTGAAAGATGGAAAATAATTTGATATACAGAAGGAATTCCTGGCTGTGAAGGTGGTGATGCCCTGGCACAGAAAGCTGTGGCTACCCCTGGATCTCTGGAAGTGTCCAAGGCCATGGCAGAGCATGGAATGAGATGGGATTTAAGTCTCTTCCAACCCAAAGCATTCCTGACTTCGTGATTTTGTGGAATTTTGATGTCCCTGCCGTGCTGGGATTTGGGAAAAGCTCACTGGGAGCTGCTCCATCACTCCATGGCACACCAGGGAAGGGTGTCCCAGTGTGGGAGTCACAGGCAGCTGGGATCAAAGCCACAGCTGTGCCAAACTTTCCTGACCAGATGTGGGTTTTGATAAAGGAACAAGGCAATTATTGCTCCACCTCCACGGAGTGTGTGCAAATCATTAAGCGCTTATTAATTCCTCATTAAATTCCAAGCCTGAGCAAGTGTGAGGAAAGGATTGGCTCCACGTGGCTCAGCCTCAGCACCGAGGAGGTCACACCTTGATGTGCAAGAGGGTTTGGATGGCTCTGCCCTCCCAGAGGGATGCTCCTGCTCCAGGGCATCAAGCACTTCTTGGTGAGACTGTCCTTGAGGAGATTCCTGTGTTTTTACTGTGCCAAACAGGATGAGATGAATCCCAGAAGACCACCTCCACATCCTCAGCCTTTTCCCATTATTGGAATTATTCCCATTATTATTGGGAAGCTGTGAGAAGGCAGTGACAGTGGGGACACCAAACCATGGCCACCACAGCCTGAGCAAAGCACAAACCCCACAGTGACAGTGGGGACACCAAACCATGGCCACCACAGCCTGAGCAAAGCACAAACCCCACAGTGACAGTGGTAACCCTGTTTGGGCTTTTTTTTTCCCTCCAAAAAGGGCTACAATGCAATAGTAAAGTACATAAATACTTTTAATGCAATAGTAAAGTCAATAAATAACATCCTCAAGCAATGCTGGGCAGGCACATGCTCCGCTTTTTCTCCCCAGAGCAGGTGAAGGGTCCCCAGGCCAGCAGCAGAAAATAAATTGCACAAATCACAAATTATTTTGATTCCTCAGAGCAAATTAGGGCTCAGCAAGGAAAACTTGCCAGAGATTCCTTTCCCCAAGCACTTCTGCAGTGAGATGAGCACTGGGGGTATCTAAAGCACATTTTGGGGGATTGTTTTGGGGTCACACCCTTGGTGTGCTATTGCAGCATGGACCAGGGGACTGGTGGCTCTTTGGGTGAGACCCTGTGGAGATGTTTTCCGTGAAGGAGAGCAGGGGATGGTTCTGCAAGGCAGAGGAGAATCAGGGAGAGGCAGATTTGGGGTGGAGCAGGACAGGCAGAGCCGGCTCAGCCACTTCCTACGCCCGCACACCGAGATCCCAGAGCTGCAGAGGGGCCATGGGGCCTCCTCTCTGCTTCCCTTCTCCTCTCGGAGCCTTGGGTTTTAATTTCATTTTATTCAGTGTCTCTGCTGCTTGGTGTGGAACTCTGGAGCTTCGTGTTGGGTGTTGGTGAGTTCTGTTCACAGGGCAGTGACAAAACAATTCTGAAACAACAGTGAGGAAAAAGGGGCAAGCCAGGGGGCTGAGACTTCATAACCTGGAGCTGAAATTGGACAATTGACCCCAAGATGAACAAAAACTTATAAAAGTGTGAAAGTCGTGACCAGGATCCAGCTTGGATCCATCCTGGGCGTAGGCCCCATCCAGGCTCGTGAATCCTTTGTAGGCCTTTCAATAAATAATAAATATCTATTTTGTCCATTTAGCTGTCTAGTCTCTGCTCCAGATCAGCCCTTCTAGGCATCAGTCTGGCACGGAATCTGCCTCAGTTTGGGTTTGGGGATCAGCAGGATGATCCTGACGAGCTCTATTTGCCATAGCTGGGTGCACAAAGCCCCTCCTGCCCCATCCCAGCACCCTGGGCAGTGCTGGGGTCTCTGGAATCATTCCCTGCCCAGGTTTTGTGTGCTGTGTTTGGCTGGGGGGCTCAGAGAAACCCCCAGGCTGGCAGAGGGAGCTGGGTGGGAGTTTGCAGCTCTTTGCCACCCATCTCTACTTCCCTCTCCTTCCTCCTCACTCAATTTAAAGACAAAACATGGACAGCCCTGCTCCTCCTTTCCAAACACGCCGAGTCCTTCCCTCTTTGTGCAGCACCCGGTGCCTGCTCCAAAGGAGAGGGGACAGGGAGAGGTGGCACTGTCACATCAGGTGGCACTTGCCATCACAGCCCTGGACTGACCCACAGGCAATGGATGGTGTCTCTCCAGCTCAGGGAATTATGTCAGGGAATTTTGAATCCCAGGCTAACACAGCTTTTCCCAGAGTCCCAGCTTCTCTCCCTCCATGTGGACAAAATCAGTTCATTTTGTTCCAAAAAGGAAAATAAAAAGAGAAAAGAGAAAGCAAACACCTCAGCCTTTGTTCAGGGAGACAAGGGCTGCAGCTCGCTCAGATGGAATTTATTTTGTGCTCAGTAATTCAATCCATTCGGGCTCAGGATGTGGCCAGGAGAGTTGAGCCAAAAAATGCAAGTTTAAAGCAACTAAATTTTATGCTGTGTGTACAGTGGAGTTTGGGGTTGGCTGAGACAAGCAGTTTCTGTGGGGGAATTTTTTTTTCTTTTGCAATTCCCATTGTAGCAACGAGCTCCTTGTGCAATGGGATTGTGGCTGGAGAGGGGGATAGGGATTATCACAAAATGATTGATACTGGCCCAGCTGAGTGACCCTCACTGGGGACAGTGTGCTGGGACAGTGTGGAAAGGGTTGGATGTTTTCCTCCAAGCCCATTCCAGCATCCCAACGCCTCCAGTGCCATGCAAATCTTCTCCCAGCGCTGGAATGTGGCTGCTGAGCTGTGCTGAGGTGTCCCTCTCCCTGCTATTAACATTTTTCAGCTGGAAAAGCTGAGCAATGCTGAGCTGTGGCCCAACAGCTGGGCTGCAGATGTGGGGAAAAGCCAGCCTGCAGCATCTGTGTGTGTGTGTGTGTCCCTGTCCCCTGCAGCCCTGCCTGCCCTCTGTGCACATCCCTGAGCACTGCTCAGCCCTCACTTGGCACCTCTGAAGCCACTCTGCCATTAAAAATGGCGAAATAAATCCACACAACACCCCAGGGCTCTCAGGAACACGTCCTTGTTTTCCCTTTGACCATGGGATTATTTTTTCAGCTCGCTCAGGCCAGCCCTGCTCATCCCTCAGCCACGATTTTGGGAGGTAAATCTTGGTGTGGGAGCTCCTGGTGGGGGCCCAGCACCCCAAACCTAGAAGAGCATCAGGGCTGGGGCAAAGCAAACCTCTGCAGGGAGGTTTTCCTGTTAAATGGCAGAAAAAATGGCACTTTTTTATTCAGGGATCATTCCCACAAAAGTGCTGCTCTGTCAGGAAGCTCATCCCAGTGGAGCAAGTGCTAGGATTTATCCCCAGCCCAGCGCTGGAGGGATTCTCCTCCAGTTTTGCCCTGTGCTTTGCTTGTTGCTGCAATCAGTGCAGAAAACAGGGTCAGTTTATCAGGCTGCTCCTGGAATGTGCCCACAGCCACCCACAGGACTGGGAGCTGCTCTCCAAACCCTTCCTTCCTCCTCTCAGGCTTTGCACTTCAAAACGTGCCCTGCCCTGCTGAAGTGGGATTAAATTCATCCTGGAATCACTTAGGTTGGAAAAAACCCTTTAATTCTTGCAGCCCATCCTGTCCCATGAGAGTCACTCAGAGGTGAATATTTTATTCCACTTGTCCAGCTCAGAGTCTTCCTCATGGGGTTTTTGAGAGTTTAGCAGCCTGGTGGATTTTTATCCCATGAACTTCTCCAGTGTCCTCACGAGCCATGGGCATTCCTGGTGTTCTGTGAGCTCAGCAAGTTAAACAGGGAGAGTTTGGGGACCCACCTTCTTTGGGGCGCTCTCACCTGCAGCATCTTTGATTCTGCATCAGCACTAACTGGACACAGCTCCTAATTCCCAAGGCCACCGAGATTCCACAGCCTCCTGTTGCTTTATCCTGCAGTTCCAAGTCACTTTGGGCAAACAGAAGGCTCCTTCCCTTCCCAGATCAGCTGTGGATCCCTGGAAGTGTCCAGGGCCAGGTTGGAGCAGCCTGGGATGGTGGAAGGTGTCCCTGCCATGGCAGGGGAGGAATGGAATGGGATTAAAATCCCTTCACACTCAAACCATTCTATCATTCCATGATTCCATCCCCTCCCTGCTCTTCCACCACTGCTGGGTCCCACAGCTTGTCCCCAAAAGCTCTTTGGAGTGGATTTCACCCTGGAACTCACATGTCCATGCCCTCCTCTTCCTCCACCTTCCAGCAGAGACTTGAGATGATCTCCTGAGCTGCTTGGAATACCCTGGACCTGCAGAGGATCTGTGCATTCCTGGCTTTCATCCATCCAGCACCACCTCCAGGGTGTCCATGCCTCACCAGGGACAGGACACCACGGAGGTGACACATGGGGACATCCTGGAGGCCACCACCCCTTTTGGGACAGCACCTCCACCCCCATGGCAGGGCTGTCCCCACAGGGGAGACCCCCCAGAGCTGCTGGTGAACAATCTCCACAGGCTGGCCCATCGACTGTTAACACATTAATTAAAAGAAGAAACAGGAGTTGGGGCCATTAGGCTCCCCATCTGTTTTAATTATCCACTGGAGCTCACAGGAAGCTTTGTACACACTGTAATTGCATAATTAAAACGAACTGGTGGGAGATAGATGGCATGAGATGACAGGGGAGGGAAAAGCAACCCTTGCTCCTGCTCTGCTGTCGCTGAAGAGCATTGTAATTAGAAAAAAAAACAGTTTAAAAAACCCTTTTTGGGCTGAGCTTAGCATTGCTGACTTTTGAGATCTTTCCAGGGCTGTTTGTGCCACCTCCACCCCCAGCAGAAGCAGCAGCAGCACCAAACCCCACAGTGCTGATAGCTGGGATGAAAAATTCTGCTGCTCCCCAAATTCTGAATTTCCAGCTCGAATCAGCACCTGGATGCAGACACCACCCAACCTCTCCTGCCCATCTCAGCAGAGCCAGGAGAGTTTGGCAGCTCCCGAAACCTCATCCACAGGGATCACATCCCAAACCCAGCTGGCTGCTCTTGGGCATGGAGCAGGTGGCCTTGTGCTCATGACACAAGTTCCAAAAATCCAAATATTAGTCTGAAGAAGAGAAAACAACGAGCGTGACAAACTTCCTGTGAAGCACTGGGAATTCTTCACATTTTTTTCAGGGGGAGCTTGTCTGTGGGTTGAGATTTTTTTTTTAATTCTTGTGGTATTGAGCTGATATTCTCGTGTTTTATTTCTCCCTGCTTGCTGCTTTTCCACGTTCCCTGCAAACCCAGTCTTTGGATTCGTGCTTTTGTTTTTCTGGACATTAAACACGATGAGGTCACTGTGAGTCCTGAAAACTGGACTGCTTCAAAGCCCTCCTGGGACAAACCTCTGACAAGGAGGAGATCCAAAACACAACTGTTCCTGGGGAAAATATGTCTGGATCAGGCCAGGAACGAGCTCATGAGAAGGAAAACGCTGGAATGGAATTAGAGCAGAGATTGGAACCAGCCAGAACCTCCCAAATTTAAATGTCAGCTCTGAGACACTCGCAAGGATCTTCTGGAGCCAAGGTAAACCTGGGATAATCTCCCTGGTACCACCTCCTCCTTGCATGGATGGATGGGTTCCGTCCCGTCCTATCTCCCAGGGGCTGGAGTTTTGTTCCAAAGCAATTTTCCTGGCAGGGAACCATGATTCCTTCCAAACTGAAGAAAAAGTGAAAAGAAAAAGTGAAAAGAAAAAGTGAAGAGTAAAAGAAGAAAAAGAAAAAGAAAAAGAAAAAGAAAAAGAAAAAGAAAAAGAAAAAGAAAAAGAAAAAGAAAAAGAAAAAAGAGGAAAAGAAAAGTGAAGAAGGGAAGGGTTACAGGTCCTTGAAGACCTTTGAGGGCTTTTCCAACCTCAAATCCTTCAAGTTCCATCATGGACCCCCAGCAGGAGGTGCAAGGATTTCTATCCATACAAAATTGTGGAAAACGTCACAAATTAAAGCAATGAAATGGGGTCACGGCAGCAATTGGGGAATTGGAATTTTTTGGGGTTTTTTTGGGTTTTTTTTTGAGGGTTTTTTTGTTTGATTTGGTTTGGTTTTGGTGGGGTTTTTTCTGTTTTTTGGGAGTTTTTGTTTTTATTTAGAGTTAGGCTTGAACATTGAAGAGATGGATTTTTTGTTCGGACTTGGTTGTTTTTTAAATTTTATTTGAAGCACAGGGAGTTTTGTAAGACTTTTAGTCATTAAGCTAAAAGTGAGAAAATTGACATGTATCTAGTTAGTTACAAGGTTTTTAAAAGGTTAATTATCTAATTAAGAGCTAACATCTGTATTATTTATATTTTTGACCCAATAACCAAACACTTGTGACACTGTGGTACTATCTAATCTAAAAACTATTATTTGAAATTATGAAGAAGAAGACAGAAAGAAAGAATGCTCAAGAATGTCCATCTTGACCAATACTTATTGCTGTATTTTAAAAATCCCAAATTCAAACCCTTTTACTGTGTGAAATGTTATACTTCTATTTTAACTACACACTCATCATTTTAATTCTATTACTCAAATTTGGAAGCTTTCTCCAAAACCTCAGATCAAAAGCAATGTTCTCATGGAAGTCAGTGTTTAAAAGCACAGAAAGTTCAAAAATCTCAAGTTTCTGGCTTCCAACAAGCCCCTCTGAATCCTCTGATATTCCCAGGCTTGGAATTCCTTGCCCAAGAATCCTCTGGAAAATTCCCTGGGCTGGGATTGGGAAGCAAATCTCATGGATGGCTTAGCTGAGATGTGTTTTTGCCACAGGCCTAATGCTCTGGAAAATGAGAGTGCAGGTTTCATCTCCTCTCCTTTCTTCCCTCAAGTGTACTCTGGAATTAATGGAGCTCAGTGTTGGAGTGAAATAGTTGCAAAACATACAGGGGAAAAAAAAGGAACTTTTTAGTCCAAAGCAATTTCTGAGACATTTTTTGTGCAGTTTGCCAACCCATGGCTCGGTTTTGTTGGCTGTTGCAATGGGAAATTTGTCTTGGGTGTTTCGTGTCACAAACGTGATCCGTGGTGGATTTCTCTGGAGAGCAAAATTCACCCCAAATCCTCTGCTCAGGGGTCAGAAGAGTGAAGCATCTTTTGGGAAATCCACCTGGAGAAGGTTTTATTGGGCAAGGCCATCAGCAATCACCAAAATGCAGTTGTCCCCCATAACACATGAATAGGTGAATATATGAATATATGAATATATGAATATATGAATATGAATTGCCCCAATTCCCACTGAAGTAAAGGAGCCAAAAATTTAGAAAGAGGAATAAAATCACACTCATGCTCTGAGGGTGGATCAACATCACACAACCCCAGAATCGTTTGGGATGGAAGGGACCTTAAAAATTGTCCAGTTCCACTTTCCATGGGCAGGGACATCTTCCACTGTCCCAGAGTGCTCCAAATCCCATCCAGCCTGGCCTTGGACACTCCCAGGGATTTGGGGCAGCCACAGCTGCTCTGGGCACCCTGTGCCAGAGGGATTTTAAAGAGGCCCTCAGGATTCTTGCAGGGTTTCTTAATTGGGGTGTTTTTTCTCAATTAATGTGAGCGAGCAAATGGAGCCCAGAGAGATGAAGAAATGGGAAAGATCTGGAAGCTGGGATGGTTCTGGTGGAGGGGGTTCAAACCAATGCACTCTAGATTTAAAAAAAAATAAAAAATAAAAAAAGGTCAGATTTTTTGAGGGATTTTTATTCCAAAGCTCTGAAAAACTCTTTGTCTGGACCCACCCAGAGTTGCTCGTGGGACCAGCACCGAGGTTTTGCTCCTGGCGTCAGCTGCCAGTCCCTTTTGTGCAGCAATTTTTCTTCCCACTGAGGTCACTGCTGAACAGAAAGCTCTGGTTGTTTGGAAGCAGAAAGTTTCCTGTCGAAAAACATCCAAATGAAACATTTCAGTGCTGGGAAACCTTCCCTCCCACTACTCTGGTTCTCCCCATGGAAAATCCCCCGTGCTGCAAACCCACAGCTCATCCCTGTCCCATCTGGAGCACCAAGGCACCTTCCCCCTGCTCACCCCTCTTCCAAGCACCGACCTGGAGCGTGTTCAGTCCCTGATCAGCTTCCTGGGAAGCCCAGTGAGGTGGTTTTTAATGGGAATGGAGGTGCCACCCTCATTTTCCATCCCTGCTGGCAGCAGGTGCCTGCCGCGCTCTGCAGGTGGAATTGCCGCAGCTCAGGTGGCACTGCTCTGAAATTGTCCATCCCCATGGAATATTGCAGGGGAGGCAGCTCCCAGCCCATCTGTTTGCTGGATGATGAGCAGCACAGGCTGTGTTTGGGCTGGTGGTGATGCTGGTGACACGGCTCTACTGGGGCTGGGGACATTCCAACGTGAAATTCCCGAGGGCACACAGAACTGTGTGTGCTCTTCATTGCAGAGCTGTGTGTGCTCCTCACCCTCAGGACTCTTTTTCCAGCCCCTCTCTGGCCACCTGCTCGCTCTGGAGCCTGTGTCAGGGGCATGAGGAGCTGATTTCCCTCTCCGTGGCACTTTGGAGCTGTTCTCTCTGGGTTCACTCGCAGGTGAACCTGAGCTGCTCTGGCTCCTTTCCCTGCTGGGACAGTCCCAGCTGATGCAGGATTTCTCCCGGCTGTGGATGTTAGGTTGCCATCAAGGACCTCCTGGTTTCCTTCTCTCCAAAAGCCTGAGCTGTGGGCAGGACAAATCTCCAGTGCTCCAGAGCAGCTTGTTGTCCACCTCTGGTGTTCCCAAACCTGAGGAGATTTTCCTGCCCCACATTTGGGCACTGCTCCTTCACACTCCATTCTCCTGCCTTGCCTCCTTTTTTTCCATGTCACAAGAAAGCAAAGTGAGAAACAGAATCAGAATCATGGAATGGTTTGGGTTGGAAGGGACCTTAAAGCTCATCTTGTTCCACCCCCTGCCATGAGCAGGGACATTTTCCACTGTCCCAAGGTGCTCCAAACCCCATCCAGCCTGGCCTTGGACACTTCCAGGGGCAGCCACAGCTTCTCTGGGCAGCCTGTTCCATGTCCTCAGCAATGTCTCCTGGATGTTTCTCATCCAGGGATCCCACCTGGGCAATCCCAAGCAGTTCAGGCAGTTCCTGGTGAGCTCCTGGCAGCACCGGGGACTCTCAGGCTTGGCAGCAGCTTGAGGACAGCAAGGAAAAACTCAGCACTGATGAGGCTTTCCATGAAAATGGCAGCTCCAATCCCAAAGAGCAGCTCCAGCCCCTCAGTGTGGCCCTGCCCAGCCTTGGGATGGGGTTTAGTGATGGATTTAGTTCTAGGTTAACATTGGACTCATAGATCTTAGAGGTCTTTTCTTAATTATTCCAAGATTCTATGAAAGGATCTCATCCTTCCTGAAAAAGTTCATCTCCACTCCCTGGCACGTGTCACTTTTGTGAAATACAAGCCAGGATCTCACAGGGAAACCTTGAAACCAGACAGAAAATGTAGGGAAAAACTACCTTGGAATCATCAGCTTGATTGCATTTCCATCATCCTCCCATACCAGCTGCAACACAAAGGACAGGAAAAGTAATAAAAATTGTTTAAAAAGTCGTATTTCAAGTTAACTACCCTTTTCTGATGCTCCAGAACAGCCTGTTCTGGGCTGAGCCAGAGCCTTGGAAGAAAAATGAAGGGTTGCTCTTGCTTGGTCTGAACTGGTTCGTTGAGTCATGCTCTTAGTTAATCCCTGGCATCGGCACAGCACAAAATCCTGCTGGAGGGGAAAAACTCACTCAGGGAAAGTTCAGGCCGAGCAGACAAAGCCCTCTTGTTCCACAGGCTGGGGAGAGCAGAGAGGAAGAGGGAGTCGAGGAAGGGCGAGGGATGGCGGGATGGAGCTGGAGAAGAGGCGGATTTTGGGATGCCTGCCCAGGGCGAGCTGCTCGCCCAGCCCCAGCCAGCCAGGACGCATTTTTGCAATGCTTGAGCTGTGTCAAGGAGAGGCATTCCCTGTGCCAGAGGGGTGCGTGCCTTGGAGGGGCAGGACAAGACAAAGCACGGGCTCAGCGGGGTGGGAAGAGCAGGATTTGGGGAGGAATGTCAAGTCCTTGGAGAAGAGAATGTTGGTGGTGCAGGGAAAAGGTGGGATGGTGTTCTAGTTTGGAGGACAGGTGTCTGCTGAGAAAGGCAGGAGCCTCTCTTTGAAATGGAGAATGTAAACCCCCTCCCTCCAAATTATTATCATTTTGAAATCAAGGGGCTCTCAGGCAAAGATATGGGAATAGGAATAACAGTTCTTTACTAGGGAAATTAAAATAGAAATACAGAACTACAAAGAACAAAGCCCAAACCCTGGCAGAGTCAGAATCCAAGCTGACAGCCGTCAGTCAGTCAGGGTGTTGGCAGCAGTGCCATTCAATGGTGGCTGCATCCTCCTGCAGTGACAGATGTGCTTCAGTTGGAGCAGTGCTCCTGGACAAGGGGCAGGTTCCCTCTGGAGATCCAGTGGTGATGTGGAGAAATCTGGTTTTCCTCTGGAGTTCAGTGGAGAAAGGGCTCCCTTAGTGTCCCAAAACCTCTGGTTTTATCTTGGTAAGAAATGTTGGGCTCTTCCCCCTGGCTGGAGCATCTCCCAATGGGATGCAGTAATTTTATCAGTGCCACAGTGGGACTCAATGGCCATGAGCAGAAGAGAACTCCCTGCAGGAAGGATGGGTTGTGAAAAGATAAAGAACCCTGCCCCAGCTGGTTTATAAAATATGGCCATGAACAGGAGATGTCCCCTTTGGAAATAAAGAACACTGCCCCAGCTGGTTTCAATGGATGTTCCATTAACAGGAGACATCCCATAGAGATCAGGATCACTGCCCCACCCTCAACAGATGGTGACAGAACAGACACCTTTGATCACATCCTCTATTGCAACCCAAGACAGATGGGAAGAGCAGAGTTTGGGAATGAACATTGGGAGCCTGGAGAAGAGAGTGTTGGTGGCATGGGGAGATGATGGATTGGGAAGAGCAGGGTTTGGGGAGGAATTTCAGATCCCTGGAGAAGAGAATGTTGGTGATGCAGGGAAAAGGTGGATTGGGAAGAGCAGGGTTTGGGAAAGAACATTGGGAGCCTGGAGAAGATACATTAGTGACATGGGGAGATGATGGTTTGGGGAGCGTGGGGAAGAACCGGGATTGGAGAGGAATGTCAGATTCCTGGAGAAGATACCCTTGGTGGCACGGGGAGACGGTTGGATGGGAAGAAGTGCCTGATGCACCAGAGCGCTGGACAAGCTTTTCCAGGCAGGGAAATCTTTCCCAGGCAGGCTGATGGATGCTCCTTCTGTCCAACAGAAGGCAGAGTTTGGAATGCCCCACCAGAATAAACACAAAGCAATTCCCTTGGCAAACACTGGGGTGACACTTTGTGCAAACTCTTCCACCCCATCCCATGCCAGGTGAGGCGGTGGGATAGGAATGAGGGACATTTTTCCACCCCACACATCCAGGCTGAGCCCCACAGGAGGTGTCAGCAGGTCGGGGCTGTGACAGGACACGTGGCACAGCTTCAGACAGGCCACCACCTCCTCCTCACCTCCAGAGCTGTCAGCAGAGGGTGGCAGCCAGGTGAACGCCTCTTGCTCTCGCTGGCTGACTTCCAGGGCTCAATTAGAAAGGCAAAGCTGGTTAATTAGGGATGCCTCGGAGCTGGCCATCAAGGCAGACGCTGGTGGGTCTCCAGGGAAGATCTCGGAGCTGGTGTTCTGGAGGATCACAGCTGCCATCGGCCAAATGCGATCTAATAAGCAAATAAATAATCTGCAAATCAACTGCAGCTCTGACAAGTTCCTGCATTTGCAGTGCCCTGGAACTGCTCAGGGCAGTCAGGTTGGGTAATTCCTCCTGCCTCCAAGTCAAGCTGGTGTTTTGCTCCTCGTAGAGGAGCAGATCTGCACAAGCTGGGGGAGGAAGGGGAACGGCTCTGGGAGCACAGCATTGGGCCAGAGCTTCTCCTGCTCACCCTGTGGTGTGAAATAATTGAATAATTAGTGAATAATTGCTGCCCCTCAGCTCCTCGTGCTCCTGGATAAAGGAAGTTGATGCCCAGCTCTCATTTTTTGTCCAGCATCCCAAGGGATGAACACGTGGTGAACTCTTGTCAGGGGATATATTCATATTCCATTTATTATTATATTCTGGAGAATATTATCCAGCCCATAAAATCGTGTCACTGCACCTTTTATTCTCTTTGCATCCATGTTGTCCCTCTCATCTCAGTGTCACCCACCATCTGTGTCTGCAGTGATTTTCAGATCAGGCTGGAGACAGAATGAATCATGAAAGTCACTTTGCATTGGCTCACTCCTAGAATATTCCGAACCTTAAATCCTTAGCCAGCTTAAAATGAGTCTCCACATTTCAAAGGGGTGTTTTTTTTAATCCCACCACGCTTCCCAGGTAAGCCTTTCTCTGTTGGGAAACGAGGCCCTTGTGCAGCTGCAGGAGCCCAAATTGTGTTCACAGTTGAGTTTGGATTTAACAGAGGACAGAGAAAGGAAAAGATAGAGGGGAAATTCTTCTCTTGGAAAACCAAAAATCAATTCCAAGATGAGAGAATTTGACCATGGGTCCATCAAGGCTGCACAAGGACAGCTTTGATTCTTCCCTGGCACAGAGAATTTGTGGCAGTCCCTGGATCCCTGGAAGTGTCCAAGGCCAGGCTGGCTGGGCTTGGAGCAGCCTGGGACAGTGGAAGGTGTCCCTGCCATGGAAAGGGGGTGGAACTGGACAATTTTTAAGGCTCCTTCAACCCAAATATTTCTGGGATTCGTGACACATCAGTTAAGGCTCAGATGTTTGAAGTCATGTATGGGGGAGAACATCACATTACAAAATATCCCCCTTTTGTGGGGTGATCCATCTGCAGAGCCAGCTGGCTGGATGAAATCCACCTCTTAATATATGATTTTCTTTAAGTTTGTAATTTAGAGTACAACAGCAATGCTCTGCTTCATGCAGTGGGTTTTGTTGTTTTTTTTTTGAAGGACAGCTGCCTCCTGGGATCTTCCTGCCCGTCTTTAATCCTTTAATGTGAGCTTTATGGATATTCTATGGAGCTTAGGTTTTACCAGCAAGCTGAGGAGCCCCTCCCTCCCTTTGTTAAGGCAATATTACACCTGGCTGGTGCTGCAGGTAGAATCCATGGTGGGATCCTTTTTCCCTACCCACCAGAGCTTCAATTCTTGTTTGTGCCAATTTTCTCTTGTTTTTTTTTTTATTATTTTTTTTTTGGGGCCAGCTGCTGACTCTGTTCAACAGTCCGGCTGCACAAATCCACACTGAAAGGGGGAAACACCATCCTGCATCTCCCACCTGCAAGGCCTTGGGTTTCTTGGGGCTTTTTACACAGGTCAAAATCAGGTTCTGATGTTCTTCACAGCAAGGAGTGACACGGATCTGGTTCTTGGGCTCTTCCTGAACTGAAAATTGCATCCTGCTGCATTTGAATGCTTGGTCACCTGTGGAGTGAGTGGCTCCAGGCTGTGGTGGTGTTTGGAGGGATTTCCAGGCCTTCAGCTTCTTCCTGCTCTTCCCAGAGTCTGCCGAGGCTATTCCTTGGCTTTTGGGGCTATTTGTCAGGAAAAAGGATGTAAAGAGTCCTGTCACCTCTCAGCTGGAGAAGCTGGAGCAGAGCACAGCTGGCTTGGAAAATGTTTTGGGTTCTGACTTTCAGAGCAGGGTCAGCATGGAACAGCCACGATCCCACAAACTTTGGGACAGGAGACCCTGCTACGGCCACCAAACCCCCCTTGGGAGGGTGACAGAGGCCACCACCACCCCACCAACAGAGCTGTGGAGGGAGATCAGCCAGCCCTGGGAGAAACTCATGCCATGGGGAGGCTTAATGATATCCTGAGCTGAGCAGCTCAGGGCCCTTTGATGTGGGGAGGCGTGCAGGTATCTCGCAGAGGAGATGTCTCCGCAGCAGCCGCCGTCTAGACTCCTGTGCACAGCTGGGAGGGGGTGACTCAGCCCATCTGCATCATCCCCCAGCTCTTGTGAGGTGACTCTGAGTGACAAGGGAATGGCAGCCCTGGACAGAGGCCACCGCGCTCCCAGGAGTGCCCCAGGCTGCTCCATGGATGCTTCCAGAGGCTCCCAAATGCTGGGAGCATCGCATCCACGGGATGTTTTCCCTGTATTTCAAGTCATCTGTTTGCATCACAAGAATTCAAGGCCTCCTAAAGTGTTCCAGGCCAGGCTGGACAGGGCTTGGAGCAGCCTGAGGCAGTGGGAGATGTCCCTGACCGTGGCAGCAGGAAGAAAGGGATGGTTTTGAGGTCCCTTCTGACCCGAACCATCCTGGGATTCCATCACCCCATGCAATGACCAGCAGTACCACCCCAGCACTGGGAATTTGCCTCCCAGTTCCCCAGCCCAGCCAGGAACAGGTCATGTCCAAGTTCTGCCCAATTTGGGGTGAAACCGTGACTTAATTGGAGCATGGGTGTCACCAAAACAGCTCCTAGCAGGGAGTTGAGCTAATTAAAGTCCATTTAGGGGAAGGGAGATGCCTTTCCTGTGGCAGCTTCGTGGGCTCTAATAAAATCAGGGAGGAAAGCATGGATGTGGTCATGGATACGGAATGATGCTCGTTAAGATCCTCCAGGGGAGGGAGCATTTTTGCCCAATTACCTGGAAATGTAGGAACATTCCCAGGCTCAGGTGTGAGCTGATGGCACCTCTGCTCTGTGGGGACATCAGCTGTAGGATCAGCACCAGCGCCAGTGAGCGCACAGGGACATGAAGGAAAATACACAAAATAAATTAAAATTAATATGTTTTCCTCTTTATTCTCCATGATAGGCCTTAAATGTTCTCATGATCTGTGAGAGTGGTCCTGCATCCTTGGGGATCTCTTTTTTGGCTTTCCCAGCTCCCTACACCACCCTGACAGGGAAGAATTTCCAGTGTCCCATCTGGCAGTGAAGCCATTCCCTGTGTCCTCTCCCTCCATCCCAAGTCCCTCTCCAGCTCTCCTGGAGCCTTTTAGGCACTGAGGGACTCCCTGGAGCCTTCTCCTCTCCAGGTGAGCACCCCCTGGTCCCTCAGCCTTTCCTTTTGGAGAGGGAACATGCTTCCCAAATCCAGAAGAGCGGCAGACTGGAGTCATTCACAGGCCTTCCTTCCTCGGTGTTTTTCCCACTTTTGATCTCAAGAGACAACTGGAAACATCTGACAAGCAAATGACACCTTCCCTCCCAGCCCTACCCCACCATGGAACCGCTCCCTTCTGGGTCCTGCACTCATGACCTTTGGGACAAGGCTGTGTCCAGAGGCTGAGCAGGGATTTTGTCCCCCAATCTTGGTGCCTGCAGGTCTGGTGTCCCTCAGTCTTCTGCAATCCAATCTTGCAGGAATTCTGGTTTTCCATGGTGGGGAAAGGGCTTCCTATCCCCTCACCCTGCCCTTGGAAGGTTGGCTTAACTCAACCCCGGATTTCTGTCTCCCCTGATAAAGATCCATGTGAAATTTATCTCGCCATCTTTCATTAAAATAAACCAATTAAGCAATGCTGAGGAGCCTGTGATGCAGGCCAGCTCGGTCAGTTGGTGAATCCCTGTTTCCAAAGCATCTTCCCTCTCTGCTTACCCTCACATCAAAGCAAGCCAGGGACCAGCCCCGTCCTTGGAGCAAAGCCTGTCAAGAGATTGGGGAAACAGCTGATTTAATGCCGAGGAAATTAGCAACCAAATAAGTTCTTAGCCAAACGGCTCCTCTTCTTGATCTTGGGAAAAGTGGTGTTTAAATTCTCGATCTCATGGTTTTAGACTCAGGAAATGTGATTACACATCTGTCATTATTTTACTCTTCTGTGTTGATGGCTCATATTAAACAAACCACATTCCTGCATCGCTTAGTAATCTCTGCTGTTCCCTTTCCTTGCCGAGGAGACAAGTCCCAGCTTGACATCCCCATCCCTGTTGCTCACAGCTCTGCTGTGAACCAACCAGCAGAGCCGTGCTGGCACCGGCTGCAGGAGTGTTTGCACCTCCGACCTCTTTTCTCCAGCTTCCCACAACTCCTCAGCCCCCTTTTCTCCCAAACCACCTTCGGGTGAGGAGCAGGAGATCCACACCCTGCTGATATCCATGGTGCTTCTCAGAAAGGTGGTCCAGCCTTCCCCTGCCTTCCACTGAGCAGGTAAGAACATGCGCTTTGGGCTTGGAGAGCAATCAAAAAGGGCAGGTCCTTCCAAGCAGAGCCCAATTCCCAGCGATCCCAGGAGGACGTGGAGAGCCCCACGGCTCCTGCGGGATGGGCTCCTGCAGGAGGAGCCTGCCCTGAAAGACGCCACTCTGCAGGGACGCTGAGCTTCTCTCTTGGTGGCTTTATCTTGCAGCTGTGCTGAGACAACCCCCGAGCTCGCCATGGAGCTGCTGGAGGAGCCTGGCTCATAGATGTTCCCAGGTAGGAAAACCTGATTTAATGGGGGTGGTGACCTGGTACTGCTGGGGACATTGGAGATGTGGGGCTGTGGTGCTGACTGAGAGGTTCCTACCCAGGTGTTTCCCATGGCGTGTGAAATCTTTCCTACCTCAGCAGAGGATCTCAGGGAAATCATTTTTGGAAATATTTACCTTCCCCTGCTGAGCACGGTTGGCCAAGCATTGGCAGCCATGCTCCTTGTGGCCGTGTTTTTCCTTTATCATGGCATTTTGGCACAAGAGCTGTGCCAGGAATGGTGGAGATACCTCAGAATTCCTTTGGAGGATGGTGTGGTCTCAGGAAAACCCCGAGCTCCTGGTGCAATGCGATTCGTTTGGATCTTGGGTTTTCCCTTGGTTTTGTTGGGGTGATTTCCATCTTTTGCCTCAGATTTGTCCCATCCTGGCAGCTGCCAGAGGTGGAAGGGTTGGAGTGGATGGGATGTGCTCCTTTGTCAGCAAAAACCCACCGTGTTTGTGCCTGACTGATTCCTGCGGGAGAAGCAAGGCTGGTGTGGCATCACCCTGTTCTTATCCAAAATGAATCCATTCGGTTCAAAACAGCTCCTTTTGTTCTCTGCCATGTGACGTGGGGAGTTTTCCTCCACCAACAACTACAGGATGAGAAGGGAAGGTCCCGCTCAAGTGGGATTGAAGCAAAATAGTGGTGGAAGTGGGAGGGCAAGGCTGGGTGTGGGCAGGGGACCACTCCTTGCTGTGGGAGGTTGGGTGAGGTCCTGGGGGCACCTCTGCTCCCACCCTGCACCCCGAAGCTGGAAGAGATCCAGTTCCTTTGGCACAGGGCATCCAGAGCTCCATTTTCACCCACCCGAGGGTGCTTTGGGCAGAGGGTCTGCCTTCGGGTGCCGGTTGCTTCCATAAGCTGAGGAATGAGCTGGGATTGCTGAATTCCAAGGTGCCTGTGGCCTTTGGGTTTTTTTACATGTGTATGGCAGGTGTTCCTCGGGTATTTTTGGCAGGGATCCCCTCTGGATTGCGTTGGGTCACACAGTTTGGGGACAAGGCCTCAGGAGCACTTTATGCTTCATGGTGGAGCTTTCCCTATTTGAAATCATCTGAAAGACTGCTGTTGGCACAGATACTGTCAAACTCCTGGAGCAAGTCCAGACGAGGCCATGAAGGTGCTCCAAGGCTCTGGAGCCAGCTGGGAGTGCTCACCTGGAGAGGAGAAGGATCCAAGGAGAGCTCAGAGCCTCCTGTAGGGCCTGAAGGGACTCGAGGAGAGCTGGAGAGAGACAAGGGATGGAGGGACAGGACACAGGGAATGGCTTCACTTGCACAGGGCAGGGATGGATGGAATATTGGGAAGGAATTCTTGGCTGTGAGGATGGTGAGCCCTGGCACAGAGTGCCCAGAGAAGCTGTTGCTGCCCCTGTATCCCTGGAAATGTCCACGGTGTGACAGGGCTTGGAGCAACCTGGGATAGTGGAAGTTGTCCCTACCCATGGCAGGGGGTGGAACAAGGTGGTTTTTAAAGTCCCTTCCAACCCAAACCATTCCATGACTCCATGAAACTCCTCTTGGCCAGTGGAACTCAGGACCAGGCTCTCTTGGCAAGCAGAGCAGCTTGGGAGGAGCATTTGTAGGATGGCTCTTTTTAAACAATTAAGAGCTTCTCCAGCTCATTTCCTTCAATGCCCTCGCAGAGAAAATCAGCTTAATTAGCAGTCTTAGTGAATAATTAATTTTCTCACAGGTTTTTTGATAGCTTCTTTAGAGCAAGAGGGTTCGAGCAGCTCCTGGCACAACCACAGCTCAGTTCTTCAGCTGGTGCCTGCAGACCCCAAAGCCCATTCGTTCCCTTATGGGCAATGGAAATGGCCAAAAAATGGCACAAGGAGGGACCAGTGACACGGAGAAGTTTTCCACACAGTTTTCCACCCCCAGTATCCCATGGAGATAGACGCAGCTTACTGATGTCCTAGCAAAGCACTGAAGTGTGACCTTAAAACCTGCTGCCCAGCCAGCTGATAGAGAGAGCTTTGAGGCCTCAAAGCCATAAAAACCAGGTTTATTTTCAGCTTTGCCTCTGCTTTTAATGACAGGAGGGTCTGCTGTTGTTTAGACCTGAGTGGAGAGACGTTAATTACTACTCTGGTGCCAAGGATGTAAATATGGACTCGGGGAAGCAGCGAGGGTTATTAAAGAGAAAAGTCTGTAATTGCTGGGCCCCTCCCTCTCCATCAGATTTTCCTCTCTCGCTGGTTTGGAGAGGACCGGCTGAGCCAGTCAGGCTGTCTCTGGCCATGGGTTGCAGGCTCTCCCTGAGGAAGGGGAATATCCAGCAGCACCCACCCAAGTCAGGATGGAATTGCCTTTATCCAGGCAGAAAAACGCTGTAGAATCTCTGGTTTTTAGCATGGCTGCACAGAGATGTTTGCAGTGTGAGGAGCAGTGCAGGCATTTTGGGTGGGTTTTCCCTGGGGAGATCTTTTTTGCCATGGAAGAAACTCCCAGCCCAGCTGTAAACAGCTTCTCTCTCAGATGCAAACACTCCCATGGCTTCTTTTTTTTTTTTTTTTTTTTTTTTTTTTTAAATGCCTATCCTTGATTTCATTTAATAATGGATGAATTATCAGAAATATGTGCTGGCATGCAGCCCAGGTTTTGTCAGGAGGCAAACGACTTCAGTAACGCGTCGGTTGAAAATATTTTGAAAAAGAAAAAAGGGAGCGAGAACAAATAAAATAAAAAAAAAAAGAAAGTCAGTCTATGCAAAAGCCTCTGGGGGTGGGAAAAAACCGAAGCTGACTGCAAAACTTTTTTTTTTTCTCCTTTTTCCTTCGTGCCTGTGCTGAGGGTAGGATTTGTCTCAGTGAACTCATGTCTCTCCAAGAGCACACTGTCACTTCTGTGGGGTGGAGGGGGAATGTCAGGGCTGGAATATCCTCCTCTGGAGGAACCTCATCTCCTACAAAAAATTTTGGCACAGCCTCTTGGAAGTGAGGGTACAGAGATGTGATGTTGTTGACCATATCCAAATCATCCCTTGATCCATGGCCATGCCCATCCTTGGGGTGTCACTGCAGGGAGCAGGGAGTGGGTGCCAAGGGGGACTTTTGCCCCAGGGCTGAAGCAATCCCAGCCAGACATCAGGCAGAATGTGGTGAATCCAGGGTGAACAAAGCTGGGGAAAGGCACGGCCGTGGATGGAGGGGTGGAAGATTTGAATGCATGGCCTGAGATGTGGTCAAGCACAACACATCTCTGCACTGCCACTTCTGTGGGGTGGAGGGGGAATATCAGGGCTGTGTCCCCTCTGGAGGAGCCTCATCCCCTCCAGAAAGTTTTGTCACAGCCTTTTGGAAGTGGGAGTGCAGAGATGTGATGCTCTCGGCCACATCTCAGGCCGCACACCCAAATTCCCCATCCCTCCATCCATGGCTGTGCCAGGGTGGCACTGCAGGGAGCAAGGAGTGGGTGCCAAGGGGGACTTTTGCCCCAGGGTTGGAGCATGTGGGGTGAAGCAGTCCCAGCCAGACATCAGGCAGGAACGGGGTGAATCCAGGGTGAGCAGAGCTGGGGAAAGGCACGGCCATGGATGGAGGGATGGGGGAATTTGGATGCATGGTCTGAGGTGTGGTCAACAACATCACATCTCTGCACTGCCACTTCTGTGGGGTGGAGGGGGAATATTAGGGTTGTGTTCCCTGTGGAGGAGCCTCATTTCCTCCAGAAAGTTTTGTCACAGCCTTTTGGAAGTGTGGATGCAGACATGTGATGCTCCTGACCACATCTCAGGCCGCACACCCAAATCCCTCAATCCATGGCCGTGTCTGTCCCCCGTGTGGCACCACAGGGAGCAGGGAGTGGATGCCAAGGGGGATTTTTGCCCCAGGGCTGGAGCGTGTGGGGTGAAGCAATCACACTCAGTCATCGGGCAGGAGCCAGGGCAGAGCAGAGCTGAGGGAAGGCAGCGCCTCCCCGGCGGCCTGCACCGACACGCCAGGCCCGCCATGGCCTCCCCACAGGGCCCCGCTCCTTCCAGCCCTTCAAAACCATCCCTGCAGCAGAGAGGGGAGTGAGGGCAGCACTGAGGAGAAGGGTTTGGGGATGTGAGTCCGTGTGAGCTGGGTGATGGGCTGATCCCACAGTGTGGGGAGCAGGGAAAGGGGAGGATTCTCCTCCTCTGATCCGCTTGGGTGAGACCTCACCTGCAGAGCTGCCTCTGGCATCTCCAACATCAGAAAGATGTTCCAGAAAGGAACTGCTGGAATAAGCCCAGAGAAATTCATGGGGTTGTTCTGAGGGCTGGAGCCCCTCTGGAGCCAGGATGGGAGAGTTGGGAATGTTCACCTGGAGAGAAGGATCCAGAGAGAGCTCAGAGCCCCTTGTAGGGCCTAAAGGGGCTCCAGAAGAGCTAGAGAGGGACCGGGGACAAGGGATGGAGGGAAAAGACAAAAGGACAAGGGGAAATGACTTCACTCAGGTCAGGGATGGATTGGGAAGGAATTCCTGCCTGTGAGGATGGTGATGCTCTGGCACAGGGTGCCCAGAGAAGCGGTGGCTGCCCCTCGATCTCTGGATGTGTCCAAGACCAGGCTGGATAGTGCTTGGAGCAACCTGGGATAGTGGAATTTGTCCCTGCCATGGCAGAGGATGGAATGAGATGATTTTTAAGGTGCCTTCCAACCCAAGCCATTCTGGGATTCTGCGACTCCATAATCCTGCTGGCTGTGGACATTTTTGATGGCTTTGGGATCCCAACACTGGTGACAACATCACCTCCTCCCACAGCCACAGCTGCTTGGGCCGTGTGGAAGGGCATTTCCCACCTCTCTACATTAGCCTGATTTTAAGCTGGAAATGGAGAGACAGGGAATTGCATCCTAAAAGCCTGACTCCATTTCAGCTGCTTGCTCCAGCTGGTGAATTTAGCTTTGTTTCCCTCTAGAGAGTGATTTCTCCAAAGCAAGCAAAGCCCACGTGAAGAAGGTCCCCATGGGATGCTCAGCCCTGGCAGGTCTGGGATCAGTCCCTGTGTCCTGGCAGCGTGGCTGAGGCAGGAGATGCTTCTGAGCCAGATCCCATCCCACTCCTCTCCTCTGTGCCTGAGTCAGAGTGAGTCAGCCCTCTGGATTGCTCTCCTGCTGCCCGAGCCAACCCAGCATATTTATTAGTTAATTAGTTTGCATTTCCTCCTCCTCTCTTCCCTTCCCTTCCCAGCAAGCCCTCTCCCTCGTCTTTGCTGCAAAGCAAACTTTGGGGACCTCCACCCCATAAATATCCCCATCACCCACTTCCAAAACCATCCTGCAGAGAGGCCCAGCTCTTGCTCTCTTCTCCATGCAGTGGGTGGCAGGGGGGACCCACGCTGCTCCCGGCAGAAAATCCAGGATCCATCCCAGCCTTTTCCCTACTAAGACCCAATTTTAGCTCTAAAATGTAAAGATTGAAGTTATTTTTTCCCCTGGCAGAGCAGCTGGTGTGCCCTGTGACACAGGAAGGGTGCAGGCTGTTATTGTGACATCCCAATGAGTTATTAGCAGAGGGGGAAGCGTGCTGAGGATTGCAGGGAGCAGGAGGAATTCTTGGTGGTTTGCAAACTGTCCCCAGGGCTGGTTTTGCTCCATATCCATGCTCTTCATAGACTCATGGAATCCCAGGATGGTTTGGACAGGAAGGGATCCTGTTCCAGCCCCTGCCATGGGTGGGGATGTCACCCACTAGATCAGGATCATCTACCTCTGCTTCCCAGAGTTTTATCCCTTTGGAAAGTGCCTGAGCTGGATCTCACAGCCTGGCTGAGCCCTGCACATGGACCTGCTTAGTCCTCAGCAAGAAAACCTGGAATTTAGCTAGAAACCTGGGATTTAACTGAAATCCTGATAAAAACCAGGGCTGGCAAAAAAAAAATTCCAGGAGAGGGTCTGTCCCCCGCTGGGAAAAGGATGGGAATGGATACAGGAATGAAGGTGGAAATGGAGGTGGGAAAAGGAATGGGGATTGGAGATAGGAATGGGGATTGGAGATAGGAACAGGGATTGGGATAGAGATGGAAAAAGGAATAGGGATTGGGATAGAGATGGAAAAAGGAATAGGGATAGAGATGGGAAAAGGAACAGGGATTGAGATAGAGATGGGGGAAAAATAAAAAGGAATAGGGACTGGGGATAGGAACAGGGATTGGGATAGAGATGGGGAAAAGGAATAGGGATTGAGGATAGGAACAGGAATAGGTACAGGGATTGGGATAGAGGTGGGAAAAGGAATAGGGATGGAAATGGGAATAAGGATAGGGATGAGAACAAGGACAGGGATGAGCATGGAGAAGGGGATGGAAATGGCAACAAGAATGGGGATGGGAAAAGGAACAAGGATAAGGATGGGAGCAAGGATAAGGATGGGGATAGAGATGAGGACAGGAGCAAGCACAGGGATGAGAATCTGATGGGAATTGGGACAAGGATGGGTGTGGAGAGAGGGAAGGGACAGAAAGGGAAAGGGAGCAGCCCCATGCCCACATTCCCAGCAGCTGCTGGCTCAGGTTAATGAGCAGCTTCCCTGCCCTGGGCTGCCCCGCCTGGGTGGGGAGAGTTTTTCCAGAGCTCAGGGTTTGCAAGTGAGGCACCAGCAAGGATATGGGAAGGAGCAGGTAATTTTTATCCCCATGAACTCAGCACTCCCATTTCACTTGGAAAACCCATGGATAATCCTGCTGTTTCCTCACACCCTTTGTTCTTCCTCATCCTGTTTCCCACAAGAGATTTGAGGAGACCTGGGCAGTTGGGTCTGATAGGAATCAGGTCCAGCTCTATCTCATCTCTGCTGGAGAAAAAAAAATCTCATTTTCTTTGGCTTTGCTGATTAAAGTTTAATTACCTTGAATGCAAATGATTCATCAAAAGAACACAGATTTTTTTTTTTTTTGTGAGAAGTTCATATGTAGCCTGGGAAGGGAAGTGTTTATTGAGGTGTTCTCTAAGCAGGGTCTGCTCAGTGTCAGGCAAAGCTTTTGGGTGGAAAGGGGAAAAAATTGCATTTTTTCTGCTCCCAACTCACTTTCCTTTCCCTGAAAGGTCTCCCTGAGCACTTGACAGCATCACACAGGCCATTGCACAAGTGACTTATATTTTCCTGCTCTCCAGGTCTGCAAACCTCTCCCTGGGAATTGCCCAGATGAGGGAAAAATGGGGCCTTTGCTGATTTTCCGTGTTCTTTGTGTGAATTCATACTCTGGGAGACCTGATTGCAAAACCAGTCCTGGAGTCAGGGAGACAGAGTTCCAGGCAGGTGTTCCCACTGCATTTAGGGAGCCTCTTCATTTCTTTTGGGGTGTGGAATTGCTTTATCTTGCTTATCTTTCCTAGAGATGCCTCTCTAAACCCAGAGCAAGACTTGTTGGGCAGCCAGCAGAGGTGGTAGGGCTGGCAGGAACTATCTGATCCCCCCAAATTAAAGGGAATGACAGTGTGGGAACACAAGTAGATTGTGCTATGGAAAAATCATCCCAGCTTTGTATCCTGATGGATTTAAAACAGGTAAATGGCTGAGGAGGGGTTGCCACCACCATGGTTTTTATTTAAAGTCCCAAGGGAGCTGATCCTGCTGGGATGGAGCTCTGGAGGGGAAATCTCTCTGCACAATCCCCCCTTGTGAAAATCCCTGGAATAGGAAAACAAAATGATGCTGTGTGCCTTGCCCTTCCCAAAATAACCCCAAATCCTCTGGAACTTCTGAGTGGACCCCATGCTGCTTACCCAGCTTCTCCCCAGTTTCCTGCACATTTTTGCAGGAATGAGGGGCTCAGGGGCAGCCAAATTCCCCCCAAAACCCCAACCTGGGGAATAGGGCCCATGGACGCAGCAACACAAGGATGCTGGAAAGCCTCGGGGGTGAGGGGCAGCCATCCCCCCAGGAATCAGACATTCCCAAGAGCAGATAAAAGGGATTGGGGCTGGCTGGCTGCCCACGGAAAATCCCAGCCCAATTTTCTCACCTGGAGCTGTTTGCAGTCTTCTGCCCCATTAACATAAGCAAAACTGTCTGGATGTGCTGCTGCCTTCCATCCTGCTCGGCTGCTGCTCCTGTTGGGATTCCAGGCTGGTTTTAATGTCACTCCCTCCTCCCCTGTGGCACCTGCAGCAGGACCAGCCTGGCATGTCCTGGCTGTGGCCAGACAGAAACATCCCAATGGTTTTCCATCAGCTGGGCACCAGCAGCCCCAACCCTGCCCCACAGCCATCCCATGGGTCAGCCAGGGAAATTCCCGAGCCAGCCATTCCCTGGCATGGCCATTCATGCTGGGTGATGTGGGAATGATCCTTCTGCACCCCTAAACACCCATTTTTCCAGCTCACAGCAAAAAAAACAACCCAAAACCCCATCATCCAACCCGTCAAACACAAAGGCGTCAGAAGAATCGATCTGCGGGTGTTTAGAACCCATTTGCATAATGCAAAGATGTTATTAATTGCCAATTAGTAGTCAAACAGCACTAATGGCACCTAGCACAGGGAGGGAATGTGCATCTGGGTCGCTGCAACTGGAAAAACAGCCAGCCCTGTGTAATTAAATGTCTTCTCCAGGCTCACCCCACCCGGCTGGCCTGGACTCTTGTGTGGGAAGTGTCCCACACCCCTGGCATGGGGCAGCTCCAGGATGGGATTCTGCTGTTCCCACACATGTGCTGTCCCTTCCTGGCATGGCTGGGGAGGAAAGGAACTCTCCAAGGAGCAGAACAATTCCAGGAGGTGTTAGGAGCAACCCCAGCGCAGGGCAGTCGGGGTGTCTGAGGGATGAGATGTGGTTTAGGCTGAGATTTAGGCTGGGTGTGAAGCCTAGCTCAAGGGAGGACAGGCCTGGTGTTCTTCTTCATTCAACAGCTTGAGATGCAGCCCTGTCATAAACAGAGCCATGGGAAGGTGAGAAATCCAAGCTGGGCTGTTTGCTGAGGTGGAGGAATGGAAAAGGTTTTTTGTGCTTTGGAAACCGGCCTGATTATACCTGAAAAACAGGGATTTATACTCAGAAAAAATAAACTGAGTGTTATTTTCTCTACTCTGTTCAGCTGATTGCCTCCTAGCAGCACTGGCTGGGCAGATCCATGTCTGCAGCAGCATTCCATGTTCCTGGGAAAGCCTTGGGAACAGGGAATATTGCTGTAAAGAGGGAAAATCCTCACTGTGGATGAGGAGGTGGCACCAACCTTCATCCAGGGACAGTTTCCTGACAGAGCCTGTGCTAGGCACAAAATTAAGGACTCTCTGATTTTTTTTATTTATTTTTTTTTAATTGTGATTTTTTTTTTGTTTGTCTTATCTGGGAAGGATTTTTGGTTTGGGCTTGATGAGCCAAGCAGTCAGTGTCAGGATAAGCCCTGAGGAACCCCCAGGCTCTCCAGAACACCAGAGCTCTGAATTCCAGCCCAAACCCTTCTTTTCTTCAAGGTGGCATCAAACAAATTTCTCTGAGTGTGTGCTGAGGGGTCTGTGGAAATCAGGAGCTGCCACATCCAGTGGGAGGGTTTGGGATGTAACTGGGAGGATTTTGGGGTGTAAATGGATTCAAACTGCCGGAGGGCAGGGTTGGATAGGATATTGGGAAGGAATTCCTGGCTCTGAGGGGGCAAAGAGAAGCTGTGACTGTCCCTGGGCCAGCTTGGAACAATCTGGGATAGCTGAAGATGTCCCTGCCCATGGCAGGGGGTGAGACTGAACAATTTTTAAGGTCCTTTCCAACCCAAATAATTCTGGGATTCCATAAATCAGGGGAGGTGGTTGTGGGGGCTTGTTGAGCTGGGATGGCTGAGTCTGGGGACTCTGCAAAGCCCCAAAATTAGGAATCCCTTCAGAACAAGGGGTCTAAGGGCTGAGTTTGCAGCAGGAAAGGTGCTGGAGATGGAGGCATCTTGGGTTTGTCCTTGGTTTTGGAGCAGGATGGGAGCTGGGGTGAGCCAGGATTGAGTTTATTGGATGGGATAAAACAGGACCTTGGTCCCTCTGCAAAAACGACATTAATTTAATTTTTTTTTTTTAATTTTAAATACAGCAAGTGCTGATGGAGCAGGGGTTCAGTGGGGTGACAGTTTCCCAGAGTTTTCCTGGGATGATCACATCATCCTTCACCCCTTTCCTTCATTCAGGGACAAAGAAATGTTGGCAGAGTTGTGCAAACAAGGCTGGACCAGGAGCACCTGGAATTTCTCCCTCACTGCCCATGAGGCTTCCAGGCGCTTTTTTTTTAGTATTTTCTTTTAAAAAAACCCAAAAAACCCCAGAAATAATCTGCTGGGATGGATGAGAGTCAGGGCACTGCATTTCATGCCCCTGCAGTAACGAGTGTCAGGGTTCTCCTTTAAACCTCTATTTCCCAGGGCTTTATATCTGGATCATAAAAATTCAGAGGAGGGAGGAAGGAAAAGAACAATCACATGAAAGGATGCTGTAGCCACAGCTGCTTTTGGTTTGTTGTGCTCACAGAGCTCATCAACAGCTTGGGTTTGGAAGTGGGGAGGCCAAGTCCAGCTGCTGTGGGATTTTTGGAGTAGGAACCCCAGGATTTTGGGGGTGCCATGAAAATGTGAGCTCACAGGAGAGTGGATTGGGGCTTGCTTTGATAATGCTCTGCTCATGGACAAAGATCCTGCCAGGGATGGAGGAGAGGCTGGGGTGGGACCCCCAAAATGGGGTAGAATCCTAAAATCCCAGAATTATTTGTGTTGGAAGGAACCATCCAGTTCCAACCCCTCTGCCACGGGCAGGGACTCATTCCTCTGTCCCAGACTGCTCCAAGCCCTGTCCAACCTGGCCTTGGACGCTTCCAGAGCAGCAAGGGACATTTTTGGGGTGACCCAGATCCATCCCCAAAGCCGTGATTCTCCCTCCTGCTTTGCAGCAGCCCTGAGGAAGGGTGAGCCGGCTCTTCCTCTCCCAGTTTGCTTTAATGGAACCAGTGCTGGGCTCCTGCTGAGCTTCCCCAGACCCTGGGAAGAGAGAGAGAGGGGTTTAAAGGAGCAAATTCCCTCCTGGAAGTGCAGGAGCCTCCCCTCAGCCCGTTCAGGGATCCTGCACATCCCAGGAATGATCTCATTTCAGGGCCACGTTTTCTAGAAATTCCGTTTGGTGATGGTCTGGGGGACAAGATTCTTCCAGGAGGGGCTTTTCTGCCTTCCCAAGGGATAAATCCTTCTGGAGCAGGATAACCCTGCTGGGTGAAAGCTGGGGAGTGACATTTTCACCACACAAACACGTCCTTTCCTCTGAGCCATGGATTGGAGCAGCGTGTGGAGCTGGAGGGGGAAGAGGCCGGAGATGCCACAGCTGTTTCCTGGGGAAGTGTCTGGGCAAGGTTTCCACTGAAAGTTGCCCTTCAAACCCAAACAAAATTCCTTTTCCTGCTGCAGAGAAGGGAGGGAATCATGGAATCCCAGAATGGTCTGGATTGGAAGGGATCTTAAAAACCATCTTGCTCCATGGGCAGGGAAACTTCCCACTAGGCCACGTTGCTCAGATTTTATATATAAATGACTAAATGTTATATATACATATATAAAAATGTATATCCACATATCCACAGGCTTTCCTGCCCGAGGAGCACTCCAAAATCCTGCCTGGAAAAATGCACTGAGGGTTTTGCAAGCCCTCCAATGCATTTGCTCGCTTACAGG